>PVHT021183599.1:772377-841038 GCA_004024745.2 Catagonus wagneri
GGGTTGATTCCTCTCCCTCTGATGGATGGGGCTTTGTCTCTGGATGAGATTAGAGGCTGGCTGTGTGTCTGAGGGGTCTTTAGGCAGCCTGTTTACTGATGGGTGGGGCTGAGATCCCACCTGAATTGTTGTTTGGCCTGGGGCTTCTCAGCGCTGATGGGAGGGACCAGATTTTCCCAGAAATGGCCACCTCCAGAGAAGTGCAGGCTGCTGAATGTCCCCGAGAGCTTCACCTCCAATGCCCTTCCCCCACAACAAGGCACAGTCACCCCTGTTTTCCCAGGAGATCCTCCAGGAATTGCAGCCAGGTTCCACCTGGATTCCTCTGGAGACTGCTTTGCCCTGGGACCCAGTGCACGTGAAAGTCTGTGTGTGCCTTTCAAGAGTGGGCTATCTGTTTCCCCCGGTCCTGTGGAGCTCCTGCACACAAGCCCCTCCGGCCTTCAATGCCAGATGCTCCGAGGGCTCTTTCTCCCTGTGCCGGATCCCCAGGCGTGGGGATTTGACGTGAGGCTCAGAACTCTCAGTCCTGTAGCTGAGTCTCTGTGATGCAGTTACTTTCCAGTCTGCGGGGCTTCCCACCCGGGAGGTATGGGGTTCCTTCTATTGCGTAATTACCCCTCTTACCTCTTGATGTGGTCTCCGCTGTGTCTTCTGTAGCAGAGTATCTTTTTTGGAAGTTTACAGGCCATTTGGTTGAAGGTTGCTCGGCATTTGGTTGTATTTTTGCTGTTATTTGGGAGAGAAGTTGAGCTCCAGTCCTTCTGTTCCGCCATCTTAATCCAATCTGATACTGAGGTTTTTTATTTTTATTATAGCTGATTTACAATGTTCTGTCAATTTCTACTTTACAGCAAAGTGACCCAGTTATACATATATATATGTGTGTATGTGTGTGTGTGTGTGTGTGTATATGTGTGTAATGTGTGTGTATGTGTGTGTGTGTATATATATATGTATATATATAAGAATGTGTGTATATATATATATATACACATTGTTTTTCTCATATTATCTTCCATCGTGTTCCATCACAAGTGATTGGCTATAGTTCCCTGTGCTATAAAGCAGGACCTCATCGCTTATCCACTTAAAATGCAAGTTTGCATCTACTAACCACAAACTCGCAATCCATTCCTCTCTCTCCGCCTCCCCATGGGCAACCACAAGTCTGTTCTCTATGTCCGTGAGTTTGTTTCTGTTCTGTAGATAGGTTCATTTGTGTCATATGTTAGATTCCACATATAAGTGATATCATATGGTATTTGTCTTTCTCTTTCTGACTTAACTTCACTTAATATGAGAATCTCTAATTCCATCCATGTTGCTGCAAATGGCATTATTTTGTTTTTTTAATGGCTGAGTAATACTCCACTGTATATATGTACCACATCTTCTTAATCTTTTCATCTGTCAGTGGACGTTTAGGTCATTTCCATGTCTTGGCTATCATAAATAGTGCTGCAATAAGCATACAGGTGCATGTATCTTTTTTCAAGGAAAGTTTTGTCTGGATATATGCCCAGGAGTGGGATTGCTGGGTCGTATGGTAGATCTATATTTAGTTTTCTGAGGTATTTCCATAATGTTTTCCATAGTGGTTGTACCAATTTTCATTCCCACTAATAATTAGTGATGGTGAACATTTTTTCATGTTCCTGCTGGCTGTATGTCTTCTTTGGAGAAATTTCAATTCAGGTCTTCTGCCCATTTTTCAATTGGGTTATTTGTTTTTTTGTTGTTGAGTTATATGAGTTGTTGGTATATTTTGGAGATTAAACCTTTGTTGGTTGAGTCATTTGTAAAAATTTTCTCCTATTCTGTGTGTTGTATTTTCAGTTTTTTAATGTGCAGGAGCTTTTGAGTTTAATTAGGTCCTATTGGTTTATTTGTGTCTTTATTGTCTTTATTGTAGGAGGTAGATCAAACAAGGTGTTGCTGTGATTTATGTCAAAGAGTGTTCTGCCTATGTTTTCCTCTAGGAGTTTTATAGTGTCTGGCCTTACATTTAGGTCTTTAATCCATTTTGAGTTTATTTTTGCATATGGTGTTAGACAATGCTCTAATTTCATTCTCTTACATGTGGTTGTCCAGTTTTCCCAGCACCATTTTTTGAAGAGACTATCTTTGCTCCACTGTATGTTCTTGCCTCATTTATCATAGATTAATTGACCATAAGTGTTTGGGTTTATTTCTGGGCTTTCTATCCTGTTCCATTGATCTATATTTCTGTTTTTGTACCAGTACCATACTGTCTTGACGACTGTAGCTTTTTACTAAAGTCTGAAGTAATGGAGCCTGATTCCTCCAGTTCCAGTTTTTTCTTTGCAATATTGCTTTGGCTATTGAGGTCTTTCATGTTTCCATACAAATTTTTAAAATATTTTGTTCTAGTTCTGTAAAGAATGTCATAGGGATTGCATTGAATCTGTTGATTGCCTTAGGTAGTATTGTCTTTTTGACTCTACTCATTCTTCCAATCCAAGAGCATGGTATATTTTTCCATCTGTGTTTTCTTTGATTTCTTTCATTAGTGTCTTATAGTTTCAGAGTACAGGTCTTTTGTCTCTTTAGGTAGGCTTATTCCTAGGTATTTTATTCTTTTTGAGGCAATGGTAAATGGAATTGTTTTCCTATGGAAAAGAAGTGGAGTTCCTATCGTGGTTCAGCAGTAATGAACCTGACCAGTATCCATGAGTATGCAGGTTCAATCCCTGGCTTCGCTTAGTGGGTTAAGGATTTGGTGTTGCCATGAGCTGTGGTGTAGGTCACAGATGTGGCTCAAATCCCACATTGCTGTGGCTGTGGCTGGCAGCTGCAGCTCCAATTTGACCCCTAGCCTGGGAACTTCCATATGCCACAGATGTGGCCCTAAAATGGAAATAACAAAAAGAAAAGGGAAAACAAGTAGGGATCTATAGGGAAAGAAAAATCCCAATAGGAAATATAAATATATAGTAAATATTGAAGATCACTTAAATAAGCTTACAGGAAGATTAAAAAACAAAATAAAAAACCTGGAAAGTAACTATAACTACAACAAACAGTAAAGGGATAAGCATGAAGATATAAATATGACATCAAAAATACAAAATAAGGGGGGAGGGGAACAAAATGTAGATCTTTTAGAATGTATTTGGATTTAAAAAATTACCAGTTTAAAGCAAGGAGATATAATTATATGTCAACATACATGAACCTAATCATAACCACAAATCAAAAACCTACAATGGGAGTTCTTGTCATGGCTCAGTGGTTAATGAATCCGACTAGGAACCATGAGGTGGTGGGTTTGATCCCTGGCCTTGCTCAGTGCGTTAAGGATCCAGCATTGCTGTGAGCTGTGGTGTAGGTCGCAGGCGTGGCTCGGATCCCACATTGCTGTGGCTGTGGCATCGGCTGGTGGCTACAGCTCCGATTAGACCCCTAGCCTGGGAACCTCCACATGCCATGAGTGCAGCCCTAGAAAAGGCAAAAAGACAAAAAAAAAAAACCACCTACAATGGATACACAAAAGCAAAAAAAAAGAGAAAGTAACTCAAGCATAGTACCAAAAAAAATAGACCACAACAGAAAAAACAAAAAGAATGAACAAAGAACTACAAAACAAAAAAAAAAAAAACTTGGAAAACAAACAATAAAATGGCAATAACTGAATTTCAATAGATTATATTATCCAATCAAAAGGTGTAGGATAGTTGATTGGCAAAAAAAAAACTTCAATATGCTGTCCACAAGAGACTCACTTCAGGGTGAAAGACACACATAGAGTGGCATAAGATCACACAAAGCCCAAAGTCAGCAGAAGGAGGGGACTAATAAAAACCAGACAGGAAAACAATATAATCAAAAAGACAATAGAAAAGAGTGGTGAAACAAAGGACTAGTTTTTTTAAAAAGATAAATAAAATTGATCAACCTTTAGCCAGACTCACCAAGAAAAAAAGGGAGAGGACACAAACAAAATAAGAAATGAAAGACATGTATATAACAACTGGTACCACAGAGATATAAAACTTATAAGAGAATACTATGAATAGTTAGTTATATGCCTACAAATTGGAGAACCTAAAAGACATAGAGAAGTTTCTAGAAACATATGACCTGCCAAGACTGAGTCAAGAAGAAAAAACTTGAGTAGACCGATCACTAGAAATGAAATTAAATCTGTAATTTAAAAAACTTCCAGCAAACAAAAGCCCAGGACCAGATGGCTCCACAGGGGAATTCTGCCAAATATATAAAGAAGGACCAACACTTATCCTTCTCAAATGATTCCAAAAAATTAAAGGGGAGAGAACATTCCCAAATTCATTCTTCGAGGCCACCATTACCCTGATATCAAAACCAGATAAAGACCCAGTACAAAATAAGAAAATTATAGGCCAATATCTTTGATGAATATAGATGTAAAAATCATCAACAAAATATTATCAAACTGAATCTAACAATATGTAAAAAGGACCACACGCCATGATGAATATGGATTTATTCCAGGGTCACGAGGATGGTTCAACATACAAAAAACAATTAACATTACAAACCAACTAAATTACAAAAGGAAAGACAAAAATTCACATGATCATCTCATTAGATTCAAAAAAATAAAAGCATTTGACAAAATTCAATATCCATTCATGATAAAAACTCTCACCAAACTGGGTATAGTGGGAACATATCTTAACAAAATAAAAGCCATTTACAACAAACCCACAGCCAACGTAATATGCATTGGTGGAAAGATAAAAGCCTTCCTGCTAAATCAGGAACAAGACAATGATGCCCACTCTCACCACTTCTTTTTAACATGGTATTGGAAGTCCTAGTCACAACAATCAGAGGAGAAAAGAAAATAAAAGTTATCTAAATTGGAAGGGAAGTGGTGAAACTATTACTATTTGCAGATGACATGATACTCTCCACAGAGAACTCTCAAGTCTTCACCCCACAACTATTGCACTAATAAATGAATCCAGCAAGATTGCAGGATGTAAGACAGAAATATGCTGTATTTCTACACACTAATAGTGAAATATCTAAAGAAAAAGTTAAAAAACCTGTTTAAAATCACATCAAAATTAACAAAATACCTTGGAATAAGCTTAACAAAGGAGGTGAAACGCTTGTACTCTGAAATATAGAAAACATTGATGAGAGAAATTGAAGATGATTCAAAGAAAAAAAAAGATATCCCGTGTTCCTGGACTGAAAGAATTAACATTATTAAAGGGAACATACTACCCAAAGCAATCTACAGATTTTAATTCAGTCCCTATCAAAATACCTAAGATATTTTTCACAGAACAAGAACAAATAATTCTAATATTAATATAGAACCATAATACCTCAAAATGCCAAGGAAATACTGAGAAAAATAACCCCCAAAGCTGTAGGTATAACCCTCCCAGTCTTCAGACTATACTACAAAGGTACAATAGTAAAAACAGAGTAGTATTGGCACAAAAACAGACACAAAGATCAACAGAACAGAGAGTCCAGAAATAAATCCATTCACCTATGGTAAGTTAATCTTTGAAAAGGGAGACAAAAATATACAACAGAGAAAAGACAGTCTCTTAAACGAGTGGTTCTGGGAAAACTGGGCAGCCACACGTAAAACAATGAGATTAGAACATTCCTTCCCATCACACACAAAAATAAGCTCAAAATGGTTTAAAGGCCTAAATGTAAGACCAGAGGCCATAAAACTCCTAGAAGAGAATATAAGTGGAACACTCTAACATAAATTGTAGTAACATTTTCTTGGATCAGTCTCCTTAGGCAAAATAAATGAAGGCAAAACCAAACTAATGGGAGTTAATTAAACTTAAAAGCTTTTGCACAGCAAAGAAATCACAGACAAAAAAAAGAGACAAATTACAGAATAGGAGAAAATATTTAAAATGATATGACCAACAGGGAGCAATATCCAAAATACATAATCAGCTCCTACAACTCCCCCCAAAAACCCAACCCAATTAAAAAACAGAAGACCTGAATAGAAATTTTTCCAAAGAAGAAATTCAGGTGGCTGAGGCAATGAAAAGCTGCTCAACATTGCTAATCATCAGAGAAATGCAAAGTAAAACTATTATGAGGTAGCACTTTACACCGATCAAAGTAGCCATCATTAAAAGGTTTATAATTAATAAATGCTGGAGAGGGCATGGAGAAAAGGGAACCCTCCTACATTGTTGGTGGGAATGTAAATTCGTACAACCACCACGGAAAACAGTATGGAGGTTCCTTTAAAGACTAAAAATATATATATATATAGGTACCACATGATCCAGCAATCCCACTCAATATATATATTGAAAAGATGCATCACTCCAATGTTCACAGTAGCACTATTTACAATATCTAAAACATGGAAGCAAGTGAAGTGTCCATCAACAGATGAATGGATAAAGAAGATGTGGTATATTTATACATGGAATACTACTCAGCCATAAATATAATAAATATTGCCACTTGCAGCAACATGGATGGACCTAAAGATTATTATGCTCAGTGAAATGTCAGAGAAATACAAATACTGTATGTTATCATTCATATATGCAATCTAAAAATAATACAAATGAATGTATATGAAACACAAAAGCATACTCACAGATATAGAGAACAAATTTGTGGTTACCAAATGGGAGAGGGAATGGAGGAGGGATAAATTAGGTTTACAGGATTAACAGATACAAACTACTATATATAAAATAGGTAAGCAACAAAGATATACTGTATAGCACAGGGAATTATAACCATTAACTTGTAATAACCTAAAATGGAATATGAAAAGATACAGAATCACTATGTTCTACATCTGAAAGTAACACAATATTGTAAATCAACTGTAATTTTTTAAAAAGACCTTAGATAGAAACTACAGAAATTCGAATAAACTATGGACCTCAGTTAATAATATTGTATCGATACTGGTTCATTAACTATAACAAATTATATACTAATATAAGATGTTAACAGGGCTAGTTTTCCTTTTAGCTCAGTCTGTTCTAAAAATAAATTCTCCATAAATCTTGAGGCACTAAACTTCCAAGATGGGCAGAAATACAAGATTTATGGACAATTTTCTCTCAAGATTAGGGTGAAGCTCAGGGACTTCAAGGTTATACAGAAGACAGAAGGGAAGGGATGGGTGGAGAAGTTTTATCCATGGAGGAGATTTTGGTATCTTTGTCTAGCTCTTTTTTGTAAGTAGACTTTATTTTTAGAACAGTTTTAAATTCATAAAAAATTGGAAAGATAACGAGTTTCCATATAAATTCTGGAAGATAGAAATGTTGTCTTTCTACAAAGGAAAGGATAAATTTGCTTACCTTCTACTATAATAAAGAAAATGTCTGGAGTTCCCTTTGGTGACTCAGTGGTTAACAAATCCGACTAGGAACCATGAGGTTGCGGGTTCGATCCCTGGCCTCACTCAGTGAGTTAAGGATCCGGCATTGTGGTTAGCTGTGGTATAGGTTGCAGACTCAGCTCGGATCCTGCATTGCTGTGGCTGTGGCACAGGCCGGCGGCTACAGCTCTGATTAGACCCCTAGCCTGGGAAGCTCCACATGCCACGAGTGCGGCCCTAGAAAAAGGGCAAAAATACCAAAAAAAAAAAAAAAACGAAAATGTCTCCCTATAAGGCAAGGTCAGGTAGGTTTGCTTACAATTTATTATGAAAGATTCAAGTTCTATAACTTTGGCATTCTTCAGCTAAAACACTAACCTAGTGCTTTTGTAGTATGCACCTGGATTGCTCCATGAAATTTGTGGGAGAGGACTGAGAAGAAATGGTAAAGCGTTGAAGTTCATTCATGCTTATGGCTATATCATGAGTAACAATTTCCTCTGTGACTCAGGATTCATCATTGTGACTATGGTAGGTAAACGTGTAATATAGCAAGCGTGGTAAAATCCTAAACACTGCACGTTTTCTGATACTGTGTTCTTAATGATCAAGTTTGCTTCCAGTCACATCTCCCGTCATTTCTCCTTTGATACTGTTTGCTTCAGCCACATTTTCAATGCACTTGCCTGAATGATTTGTGGAAGTTCAAGCTAGGGTGCCACCTTCTACTTATCTGTTTCTCTATCCTTGATCCATTAGTTCTTCCTAATGGCACTTTTCTCCACACTGAGTTCTATGACTTCAGCTCTGTTCTTAGAGCAGATTGATTAGTGCCCTCTGCGAGCCCAGATTATTTTGTGCAGTACTTGTTGGTCTCTTCCTTCATATTTTTTTTTTACATAACTTGTCTCAGTGGGACTGCTGATGCACAGCAGGAGACCTGCAAGTTTGGTAACCAACCGCAATTCCCACTTCAGTACCCTAGATTCTGGGAGTTCTAGGTACTAACTTCCTCTGAGCCTAGCCCCTTAATGCCCTAATAATAAAACTCCTGGGATACCTTCTGCTTCAGAAGATAGCTGCTCACATCATATAGGTTAAACTCGATTTATATCTCTTTGGGAGTCAGTAGGGGTACAAATATGGCACAACCAAAAATCTTCAACCAGCTTTCCATTTTCTTTCTCTTCTTCAGCAAAAACAAATAAACCCCACCAACCTTAACAAGCTTTTAAATAGAAGTACTCATCTGGTTTTTATTATTAAAATTTTAAAATTTGTTTATTGCCCATAATTTTTTCTTTTTATTTTTTTTGCCAGCCAGGAAGTCTTCACTAATATGAGAACTTCTTTTCTGACAAGAGGAATATCATTTAACAGAGTCTCTCACAGCAGTCCTATTAGTCAGATGACCTGGTTCACCCAACTGGTTCCCTCTGTCTATCTACACCTCATTTCATCTACCAACTCAAAACTTTGTCTTTCTTTTTTCATTTCTCTTTAGTGAAATATAACCTACTTACTGAAAAGTCCATACATATTGGTCAAATGAATTAATAAGGGGTGGCTACACCTTTGTAACAACCCCTTAGATTAAGAAACCAAGCATTCCCAAGAGCCCAGAATCCACTCATGTTCTCTCATAATCACTACTTCCTCTTTCTACCCCAAAAGAAATAGCTGTTGCATCTTATAGCCCTACAGATTACTTTTCTTGTTTTTTAAACTATATTTATGTAGAACTATACAGCACATATTATTTACATTTGGCTTTCTATTTAAAGTTTATGTTTCAACGTCCATCTACATTGTTGCATGCAGCTCTAGTTCATTTTAATGGCTACATAGTATTCCATCTTATTAACACACCAGGGTTTAATTTATCCAATCTATTCTTGATGGACTTATGGTATAGTTTAAGTTCTTGGCTCTAATGAATAGTGTTTATTTGAACTTTTGTGTACATGTCTTTTAGTGCACATATGCGTAGAGATTTATTAGATATAAACCTAAGGGTGATGTCGCTATTCACATGATATGCATATTTGGGGGGGGATATGCATATGTTTAAATGGATAAATTACTGCTGGTTTTTCTAAAGTGCTTAAATGAACTTAAGTTCCCCCCCAACAGTTTATGAGAGTTCTCTTAGTTATATACATTTGTTGCCTGTATTTTTACTTTTAGCTACTCTGGTGGGTGAGGAATGACATCTCGTTATCGTTGAATTTGCATTTCCCTGATAACTAATAAAGTTAATACCTTTTCATGTGCATGTTGGCCATTTTGATATCCTTTGGATAGTGCCCATTTGAATTTGCTTGTCCACTTTTTTCTTGAGTATTCCAGTTTAAAAAAATAATTTGTGGATTATTTATATATTCTGGATATTAATATTCCATTTATCAGTTGCTATGTAACAAACCACCCCAAACACAGGAGTATAAAGCAAAAACCAATTTATTATGGTCACTGATTCTGTGGGTCAGGAATTTGGATAGGGTGCAGCGAGGATGACTTCTCTTGATCACCCAGTATTCAAAGGCTCAGCTGGGAAAACTTGAATGATTTAGGAGTGATTTGAGTTTTTGGGATCATCTGAAGGTTTCTTTATTCACATATCTGTCACCAGGGACAAGACTAAAGCCTTGGCTCAGTTGATTCTGTTATCTAGAGCACCTGCGCATTTTTTTTTTTCCATATAGTTGGGATTTCCTCACAGGGGAGGTGCCTTCCTCACAATGGATCATTGGATTTCTTATATGATGGCCTTGGGCATCAAAAGTGAATATTTTAGTAGTAGGAGGCAGAAGCTTGAATGAGGCAGAAGCCTTAGAAGCAACAGAATATCACTTCCAATTTATTGTATTGGTCACAGCAATCTGAAGCCCCCTCAGATTCATGAGGAAGTGAGTTAGCTCCTATTGAAAGGAGAAGTGTCAAAGAATTTGATGCCATGCTTCAAAACTACAGCAATCCAGCCTCTGATTACACATCATTTACATTTCTTCTATAGACAAAATGCACTCTGTCTCCACAAAGACCACTCCCAATCAAACCAAAGTTCAATCTCATTATAGCATCAAGTATCTGTTAACTAAATAAATTTCAGATATGAAAGAGACTCCTTATGTTCAGTTTCTCTAGTATGGTTCTTCTTGATCTGAAGACTTGTGAAGGAAAGTGAAGTTATTTTCCTCACAAAATACAATGTTGGGACTGGCATAGGACGCTCATAATAGACACTCCTTTCAAAAGGGGGGGGGCATATAGCGTTAGATGATCCACAGCAGGTTTCAAGCCACTTAATTATATTATGCCAGTTTTTAAAATTAAGACAAGTCCTGCTCCCTAGGAGTAATTTTCCCTGCCTTTTGGCTCTGCCATCTTTGCTCTTTGTTCATTTCTGAGTCTTCCTTTCCCATGAAAAGTATCCTGTGCTTGCAGCTGAGTAGTTTTTATGGCCTGCTTCCTGACTATAGAATTTGGGATGGGGTCCAAAGATCTCCTTCTATTTTATACTCTATACTGCTTTCAGTGCATACTGGTAGAATTCCTTTAAACAGATTTTGTAGAGTTTATGTATCAATTTATAATCGTTGATGTATCGATTTATAATCAACCCAGTTAGACAAATGGCAAACCTACAAATCTCTTCGAGAGATAAGCCATTCTTTAGCTTGGGGCTAAAAAAGTCAGTCATGGCATGATGAGGTCCTCAAAATTCTTAGAAATCTTCTTGTACAACAAAGATTTTAGTATTGTTTAGAGGACTTATAATACGTAGAAAGCATTTTTTTCTTTCTATCTAAGAAGATTTATGAAGTTCCATCTTAAAATTGTCTGAAATCTTAACAAAGAGTTCTTTTTAGTCACACCCTTGGCTTTCTCTTTATCCTGAGACCATGTTTTCCTGACAACACTTTGGATTACTTTGAGAACACATTAGTATCTAGAAATACTTTACTAGATCCTCTATATTTCCTCCAAACTCTTTTTTAAGGTGCACAGTTGTTAACAACCTCCTTGCCTAATTATGTCCTTCCCTGGTACAGACTGAAATCCTAACTTGCTGTAAGTAACTGGCCATATTTATGAATTGTATACAATAAACGTTCCCACTAACAGAATCTTTGCTGCTGGGGAAGCTAAGATGAAAAGAACGCCATCAAAGAATATGGTGGGACATGGTCTGAAGGTACACACAAGGGAATGGGAATTTAGGTTAACTCTCTCTAAAAACAACTTCACAATAAAAACACTGTTCCCTTCACTCTTCTCTTTCCCACACCGCCCTTCCCACCCCAAACCGTAGACCCTGAAACATGTGGAAGGTGTGAGTAGGCACTGTACTTGAAAGAGAACATTTCTTTGTTCATAGACCTCTGGGGGCCCCCATTGCCAATACAATCTCAGAAAAGTCCAAAGACTAGAACCTCTCACCAATTGCACCTCTCTGGTGACACAGATAATGAAGGCCATGAAGGTGACACAGCGATGTCTAACAGGCAGGTCTGAATATTTTCACCCATGGCAGCAACCTGTGGCTTGCCTTTACAGTCTCTTAACAATCTCTTTTGATGGATAGAAGCCCTTATTATTAATATGGTCTACTTTACAAATCTTTTACTTTATGGCTGTAAAATCTTCTCCTGCTCCAAGGTCATGAAGATATTGCACTATGTGTTATTTTAGTAGCTTTATTATTATTTTTTTACTCTTCTTCTTTAGATTTACAGCGTATCTCAGAATATGTTTTTTAGTTAGGGGTTAAATTTTATTTTTTTTCCACATAACCATCAGATATTACCAGACTTGTACATTGAAAAAAATTTTTCTGTATGCCAGCATTTTCAAAAATAATTCTCCAAATATGCATGGACCTGCTTTTAGACTTTACTTTTGTTACATTTGTCTATTTGTCTATCCCTGTGCTAATATCACTTTATAAATTACTACAGCTTTTATAAGTTGGCTTAATATATTAGTTTTATTGATATATACTCCATAAAGTTTAATATTTTAAGTGTATGTCTTGACGAGTTTTGAAAAAAATATATAGTTGTTAAGACATAGAGTATTTACACAGTTAAGGTATAGAATATTTCCATTAACACCAAAAGCTGTCCTTGTCCCATTATGCAGCCAATCACTTGCCCCTCTACAGCCCCATGAACTCATTGATCTATCACTATAGTTTTCCTTTTTAGAATTTTATATGAAAGAGCTATACAGTAAATAGTCTTTTGTGTCTAACTTCATTCACGGAGTATAGTCCTTTAAAAATTCATCCATGCTACTATGTGCATCAGCAGCTTCTTCGTTATGATCATTGAGCAATATTTCATTGCAGGGATTTGTCACATTTAATTTATCCATTCAGTAGTAAATGACCATTTGAATTATTTCTATTTTTTACTTTATGATGAAAGCTGTGACAAACAGTCATTTCATGAGTTTTGTGGAGGCACATATTTTTATTTATCAAGGGCAAAAATGAGATTGTTATATTTTAAAGTAAATATATGTTTAACTTTATAGAAAACTACCCATCTATTTTCCAAAGTGGTTATACTATTTTACATTCCCATTAGGAACACATGAGACTTCTGGCTGCTCCACATCTGTACCAAAATTAGATATTGCTAATCTTTTTAACTTTTAGTCAGTGGAATGGGTAGTCATTATGAATCTGATGACTAAAAATGCTGACCTCATTTCATGAGCTTATTTGATATTTGTCTGTCTTTTTGGCTGCAGTTTCTGTTCAAAACTTTAAGCACTTTTAAAAAATAATACCTTTTCTTTGGGTAGTATGGCTATTTTTATGATATTAATTTTTCCAATCCAGAAGCATGGAATATCTTTCCATGTCTTTGAATCCTCTTTAATTTCCTTGATTTATATTCTATAATTGTCCGCATATAAGTCTTTCATCTCCTTGGTCAGGTTTATTCCCAGGTATTTGATTTTTGGGAATGTGATTTTAAAAGGTATTGAATTTTTATATCCTTTTCTAATATTTCATTGTTAGTATACAGAAATGCAAGCAATTTCTGAATGTTAATCTTGTATCCTGCTACTGTGCTGAATTTGTTGATCAGTTGGAGTAGTTTTTGGGTTGAATCCTTAGGGTTTTCTATATATAGCATCATGTCATCTGCATACAGTGACAATTTTACCTCTTCTCTTCCAATTTGGATACCTTTTATTTCTTTTGTTTCTCTGATTGCTGTGGCTAGGACTTCCAATACTATGTTGAATGAAAGTAGTGAGTGTGGATATACTTGTCTTGTTCCATATTTTTGTGGTAAGGCTTTCAGCTTTTCTCCTTTGAGTATTATATTTGCTGTGGGTTTGTCATTAATGGCTTTTATTATGTTAAGGTATGTTTCCACTATACCCACTTCAGTAAGAATTTTTAGCATACTACCCAAAGCAATCTACAGATTCAATGCAATCCCTATCAAATTACCCATGACATTTTTCACAGAACTAGAACAAACAATCCAAAAATTTATATGGAACCACAAAAGACCCAAAATTGCCAAAGCAATTCTGAGGAACAAAAACCAAGCAGGAGGCATAACTCTCCCAGACTTCATGAAATATTACAGGGCCACAGTAATTAAGACAGTGTGGTACTGGTACCAAAACAGACGTAAGGACGAATGGAACAGAATGGAGAACACAGAAATAAACCCAGACACCCACAGTCAATTAATCTTTGACAAAGGAGGCAAGAACATAAAATGGGAAAAAGACAGTCTTTTCAGCAAGTATTGCTAGGAATCCTGGACAGCTGCATGCAAATCAATGAAACTAGAACACACTCTCACATCATGCACAAAAATCAACTCAAAATGGCTTAAAGACTTAAATATAAGACAAGACACCATCAAACTCCTGGAAGAGAACATAGACAAAACATGCTCTGACATCAGCCTTACAAATGTTTTCTCAGGTCAGTCTCCCAGAGCAATAGAAATATAAGAAAAAAATAAACCAATGGGACCTAATCAAACTGACAAGCTTTTGCACAGCAAAGGAAAATAAAAAGAAAACAAACATACAACTTACAGAGTGGGAGAAAATAGTGTCAAATGATGCAACTGACAAGGGCTTAATCTTTAAAATATACAAACAACTTATACAACTCAACAGCAAAAAAACCAACAACCCAATTGAAAAATGGGCAAAAGACCTGAATAGACATTTCTCCAAAGAAGATACACAGATGGCCAACAAGCACATGAAAAAATGGTAAATATCATTGATGATTAGAGAAATGAAAATCAAAACTACCATGAGATACCACCTCACACCAGTTAGAATGGCCATCATTAGTAAGTCCACAAACAACAAATGCTGGAGATGGTATGGAAAAAAGGGAGCCCTCCTGCACAGTTGGTGGGAATGTAAGCTGGCACAACCACTATGGAAAAAAGTATGGAGGTACCTTAGAAAACTATACGTAGAACTACCTTATGACCCAGCAATCCCACTCTTGGGCATATATCCAGACAAAACTTTCCTCGAAAAAGACACATGCACATGCATGTTCATTGCAGCACATTTCACAATAGCCAAGACATGGAAACAACTTAAATGTCCATCGACAGATGATTGGATTAGGAAGATATGGTGTATATACACAATGGAATACTACCCAGCCATAAAAAAATAAAATAATGCCATTTGCAGCAACATGGATGGAACTAGAGACTCTCATGCTGAGTGAAGTAAATCGGAAAGAGAAAGACAAATACCATATGATATCACTTATATCTGGAATCTAATATACAGCACAAATGAAACTTTCCATAGAAAAGAAAATCATGGACTTAGAGAACAGACTTGTGGTTGCCAAGAGGGAGGGGGAGGGAGTGAGATGGATTGGGAACTTAGGGTTAATAAATGCACAGTACTGCATTTGGAATGGATAAGCAATGGGATCCTGCTGTATAGCACTGGGAACCATATCTAGTCACTGATGATGGAGCATGATGGAGAATAATGTGAGAAAAAGAATGTATATATGTATGTGTGACTGGATCACTTCTCTGTACAGAATAAAATTGACAGAACACTGTAAACCAACTATAATGGAAAAAATAAAATAATTTTTAAAATAATGCTTTTTCTGAGCAGTTCTACATTTACAGAACATTGAACAGAAAATAGAGTTCCTATATGCTCTTGTTCCTCTTTCTTCAGTTTGACATTTTACATTACTGTTGGACATTTCTTATAATTGATAAATTGTTTTTTCTTTTCAGGGCTGCACCTGTGGTATACGGAAGTTCCCAGGCTAGGGGTCGAATTGGTGCTGTCGCTGCCAGCCTATGCCACAGTCACAGTAACACTAGATCTGAGCCATGTCTGTGACCTACATCACAGCTCACCACAAAGCTGGATCCTTAACCCACTGAGCGAGCCCAGGAATTGAACCCGCACCCTCATGGATACTAGTATGGTTTGTTACTGCTGAGCCAGGACGTGAACTCTAATAAACTAATATTGATACACTGTTATTAATTAAAGTCCATAGTTTACATTGAGGTTCACTCTTTGTATTTACAATTCTGTGGGTTTTGTCAAATGCATAGTTATTTATACATCATCACAGAATAGATTCACTACTATAAAAATCTCCTGTGCCCCACCTATTCATCTCTCCTTACCACAAATGCTGGCAACCAATGATCTTTTTACACACTCTATAGTTTTGCCTTTCTCAGAATGTCATATAATTGCAATCATAGACAATCAAGATTGGCTTTTATTCACTCAGCAATGTGCATGTAAGATTCCTTCATGCCTTTTCTTGTGTCTTGATAGCTCATTTCTGTTTTTCTCACTGAACAATATTTCATTATATAAAGGTTCTGTAGTTGGCTTATCCATTTACTTATTGAAGGATTATCTTTACTGCTTCCAAGTATTGGTAATTGTGAATAAAGCTGCTTTAAACATTTGTGTACAAGTTTTTGTGTGGGCCTAAGCTTTCACTTCATTTGAGTACTTATGAACACAGTTGCTGGATCATATGGTAAGACTATATTCTACTCTGTAGGAAACTGCCAAACTGTCTTTCAAATTGGTTGTGCCATTTTGCATTCTGACAAGCAATGAGTTAAAAGTTCCTATTCCGCTTCCTTGCCAGTGTTTGGTATTTTCGGTGTTATGATTTTGGCCATTCTAATAGTGTATAATGATATCTTACGGTTCCTTTAATTTCTAATTCCTTCATGTACACATCTGCTACCTGCATCTCTTCTTTGGTGAAATGTCTGTTCAGATCTTTTGCACAATTTAAAAAATAGGTCGTGTTTTATTTTTTCAGTTGTTTTTAACATATTTTAGATAAAAGTCCTTCAGCACAAATGTGTTCTATAAATATTTTCTCCCAGTCTGTGGCTTCTATTTACATTTTGTTAACATTTCTTAACAGAGCAGTTTATAATTTTAATGACATGAAGTACAGATTATTCATTTTCTCTTTTGTAGATTGTAATTTTGATACTGTATCTAAAAAAATCACCAAATCCAAGTTCCCTTAGCTGTTTTTCTATGATATTTTCTAATATTTTTATAGCTTAGATCTATGATTCATTTTGAGTTAATTTTTATGAAAGGAGTAAGGCCCGTGTCTAGATTCAATTTCTTTGTTTTGTTTTTTTGCACATGAATGCCCAGTTGTTAGAGCATTATTTCTTGAAAAGACTATCATTTCTCCATTGACTTGCTTTTGCTCCTTTATTAAAAATCAGTTGACTCTTTGTGTGGGTCTATTTATGGCTTCTCTATTCTGTTCCATTACTCTATTTGCCTCTACTTTCTCTAATATTATACTGGCTTGATTACCATAGCTTTATAGTGAGTTTTAAAGTAAAATAGTGTCAGTCCTTTGACCTTGTTGTTCTTTAATGTTGTGCTGGTTATCATGGGCCTTTTGCTTTTCCATATAAACTTTAGAACTGGTTTGTCCCTATATGGAAATTAACTTGCTGGTGCTTGGTTGGGATTGCACTGAATCTATATATCAAGGTGGGAAGAAGTAGCAGCAAAACAGTATTGATTCTTTCTATCCATTAACATAGGGTATCTATCCATTTATTTTATTTAGCTATTATTTGATTTCTTTACCAGAAAATTGTAGTTTTCCTCATGTATGTGTTGTACATATTTTGCTTAGTTATTTCATTTTTGGTTCTAATGTAAATAGTGAAATACTTTGAATTTCAAATTCTAATTGTTCATTGCTGGTATATAAAAAAGCGATTACATTTTGTATATTAACCTTAGATACTTAAACCTTATAATTCAGCAGAAAATCTAGCTGGACTTGATAACTCTGTCTAATGGCTCTCCATTAGCATATTTTTGCTATCACTACTGTAACATTTATTCTAGTATTACTTGATTGTGGAGATTTTACACTGTACTTTGAGGAAAGAAGAGAATTCTTGCTTAGTATCAGAAATATTAGGAAAAACATTTACCAGTAGCCTATTGATATGAGTAGTGCTTGCAGCTATGTATATATGCTGTAGAGGAAGCTAAACAAACGAAGGATAGCGGTATCTGAATAAAGAAGAAAGCACTGTCTCATAGAAGGCAGTAAGATTGGGTAGCCTGAGACTCAAGACTGCTCTAAAGAGGGATTGGATAGGACCCACTGATACAGTCTTCAACTGAGAATGATCTGATGTTGACTCTTTTCCTTCCACATAAATTCTGGCACTACCAAGGAGCCATGATAAATGTGGATACTGCACATTTCCTTATCAAGGTTCAATGCACAGGGTGATGCAAAGAGAATCCTGCCTGATGGGAACCAAGCATCAAAGCCCCATGGAGACATCTCTCATCCTGAAAAGAAGTCTGTGCTATTGGCAGTCTGATAATACATGCTTGAGTCTGGTACCTAGTCCCTGAGACCAGTGATGAAAAGGAGGATGGAGTTGTCAGGCTAGCTCCTGGCAAGAGCCCATGTAAGTTGGATATGAGGGATTGTTGCCTCTGAAAGTCCACTCAGCTATATCCACCACCAGCATTTTTGCTGACCTCCTCACACAGTTTACTAAAGTAACTGGAAAACACCTCCTGACTGGATTTGACAAGTCATATCCCCAGATGCGCCATTTCTGCAGGTTTAAATTTTCTGTGTTACCTTCCTCCCACCATTCTGGATCCGACAAAGCTTTGTGGAGGAAACTTCTCTGGTATTACAAACTTCTAGGAGCTAAATTATAATCATGAATATTGTCAAGGGAAGTTTTAATAGCAATTTTCATAGTGACTACTGTAATACTTAATCATAATAGCGATTGTTAACAGTGATCATAGCCACAGGAAGCTTACAATTACATTTATGATAATGAATCAATCTTGAAAAAGGTTGAAAAGGAGAGTTGTTCTAAGAAAACGTATGGGAGAAGCTAGAGAGTTGAGTGACATACACATTTACCAGAGCCTTCTTGCTGCTGGGCACTGTGACAAATGCATGGAAGTGCAAGATCCAGTGCCCACCACTGAGATGCCATTTTAGCAGAAGAGGCAAATATATCCACAAATAATTTTCTGCCTGACAAAACTAGAGAACAGATGCCTGGATCATTGATTACTTCTCCAGGATTCTGAAAAGAAATAGTACAAGTAAAGGACTGGGCAGAGTGCTTTTTTCATAGTGGGTATTTGCTAGTGATGAGCACGCTTCCTTTCTCTGTTACTCTTCTCTTCGCTTCCTGCCTATCCAGCTCTGGCTTCCAAATATTCCAGGACTTTATCCATCTTCCCATCTTCTACCGGTCTATTCACCATGAGAATTTTAACTTAACTTTTTCACCCGATTCACGCACACCTCAGTGTTTGTCCCAGGAAAGGATGTTGCTGGAAGTCAGGGGAAGGCTCAGAGTAGGTTGAATGACCTGGCAGTTATGCTAAGCAATGCCAAGTTCCCAACCTGATGCAAGGCACTAGCAAAGGAGAGGGATAGGCAGGAAGGCTATGCTCTCTGAAGGCAGATGGCTGCAGAAAAGCAGAAATCAAACCGACCACTACAAAATGAGATATAAAATGAGTAGAGGGGTTTAGTAGTTTTATGAGTTAGTCTCAAGGACCCAGTGAAATTGACTGCATCAGAGGCATTCCTTTAACACTACCCATGAGGTTGATTCCTGCTTTGCCATAGCCAGAACTGGTTTTACAAGGAGTTTGCAAGTTACTACAGTGAGTAAAAAGGGCCTTTTGGGTATGGTAGATAAGAATCTGCTCTCTCTACTGTATTGTATATATGAAAGCTGCTAAGAGAATAGATCTTAAAAGACTTCATCACATTAATACCATAATGCTTTGAAAACCTGTAAAGTACTATATAAGTATCAAATATTTTCACAGATATTGTGAGTTTAACAGATGAATAAATGACTTTTAAAAGCAAAAAAAAAGTTTCCTCTCTGAAGTCAGACTGCCTGGGTTCAAGTTTCAGTTCTGTTACTTGCTAAGAGTGTTATCTTGGATAACTTACCTAATTAATCTTCATCTTACTTTCTTTATGAAATAGGAATGTGATAATAAAAGTGCCTGTAGCCTAGTGCTGATAGAATGGGGAATAAATGAGTGAATGCATGTAAAGTGCTCAGGATAGGACCTGGTCCATGTTGCTGAGTGTTTAACTCAATAACTGTTAGCAATTATTGTTACAGAGTATGGGAGATACGAGGGAAAGAGAAGGAAATGAAGAGAATATATGCAAGGGAGAGTTACTGTGAATGAAACTGATGACTAGAAATTATGCAATTTAGAACTATTTGTTGAAGTGATTTCTCCTGAGTCCTTTCTTTCTCCATGATGTACGCTATTTTGAAAAATATGATTTGCCTTTTCTTTGGCCTCAGATCACTTCAAATGGTGAAATACCTTCATGTCCTGACCTCATGTTCGCCTGACTTGCTCCTACTGGACCACCATCTCCCGTATCATGCTAACATGCTGGTACAGCCTTCTCCATCCTCAGTGCCTCTCTTCCTCACTTCCCCTGTTCAAGTTCTCATTCTTCAAGTGCCTCCGCACCCTCACCCATTTTACTGGTCCTAGATAGTTTGTTCCAGTATGAGCCTTCCAGAGAGGAGAGAGGGAGAACTCCTGCTGCACTGTCTGGTATTAATGATTCATTAATGATTCTATTTGACTTCTTTTATGGAGATATAATTGACTTATTATTTTAGGTACACAACATAATGATTTATGTATACACTGTGAAATGATAACCACATGCACCTTGCCCTTCCAGTATTCATCATAACTACCCTTCATTCTACCAGATGAGATCAACTCTGAATTTCAGTTCTTTGAAAGAATTCCAGTATTTCTTTTTTCAGACAGAATGGATGCTTTCTTTTTATCAGTTACCAAAGTTACTTGCCAAGATTCAAGCAGCAGTGGGCTCTTGGGAGGGCATACGCTTACCAATCATCTCCTTAACAACATGGTACAAGATGGAATTTTCTCAAGGGAATAAGGGCTCTGGGGAATTTAATGTCTAAATTAAATGCATTTCTAGCCTTAGATTCAGATGTTCTCTAGTCAAATCCTCATAGTAAAATTGTCAAAGCGGTGGGAAACAGGGGCAAGGAGGGCTGATTAGTTCAGCTTCATCACTGGAAAAATGGGCAATAGAAGGTCTAGAGTAAGTAAATGACTCACCCAGGATCATAGAGTAAGTTAGTTGACAATACCAGGCCCAGACTGGATTTCCTTCCCTCCCCATCCCAGTCCAACCCTGGGACTTCATGCCTCTCTCTGCCCAACACTGAGGATCATTTGGACCTGCAGTTTTTACTTCTGGGCTCCTCCATTTACTATATAAGCTTTAAGCTTTACCCAGGGTATATGATAGGATTATGAAGTTCAGAAAAAAATCATCTTTAAGAGGCCTCTGATGGGATTTAGTTGGAGTGGGTCCTAGGACTAGTGGCTTGCATGCCATTCAGATGGGTTGGCTGCACATGTGCAGTTCTGAGACCTATAAGAGAGAAACAAACCTATATCCTAATGTAGAAATGGGACTGCAGCCTGAGCTAAAAGGAGAATTAGCCCTTCTGTTAGCCTTCTTTCTGAACCCATAGAATCTCCTTGTGACATGCTGAGTAACAGAATAGTTCCAGAGAACAGAAGTGTGTCACTCAAAGTTCTCAGTTGTAAGTGATCAAATCTCATTCAGGCTCATATACACACACAAAGAGAATTAGCTACAAGGGAAATGTGTAGGTGTTCTTGAGGGAGTGCTGCTGAACCATACATAGAAAATTCCTAGATAAGAACTAGACACCAGTTGAGCTGGAGAAGACACTCAGGTGACTCCTCACCATGTAGGGGCACAAACACTGCAGCTTCCACCACTGAGGCAAGGCATGGAATGCTGGTACTAGAACCATGGAGGCAACTACTGCCTCAGGAAGCAGGTGGAACTAGCTCTGTTGCCACTACCTCCAAACAAAGTGATTCTGTACAGTCACTGCTTTTTCCCATCTCTAGCCCTAGATTTAACAGTTGCGGCAGCCAGGATGAATGAATTAAAGTTTGTCACTTTGAATTTTTAATGTCTACCTCTCATTTCACACACACACTTTCTCCTATTGAAAATAATGCTATTTAACACCCATACAACTGAAAATACATTCAGCCCTATCTCAAAAGGCATAAATCCAAAGGCTCATCAGTTCCTGAAACCAATTCCAAGTCTAGATTCACTTATCCCTTATTCCCCATCAGTATCCTGTATTAATACTGTTCCTTATGGAGAAATAACCACTCCCCCCCAACACTCCCCATGTGTATGTCTGTGTCCACGTAGAATGCAGAAACTACACAATCTTTTAGAACAGAAAAGAATGCAATATAAAGAATTGTTAAACAAGCGTAACTATTAATTAGGTAACTGAAAGGGCCAAAAGGAAACTCTAAAATTGATTAAGGTAGTGACTTCAGGTAGTAGGGCTGGTGGAACAGGGAAGAGTTTGAAATTATTAAAACTTAGAAACTTACAGGAGGATTCCCTTGCTGCTGAAATTCAGACCTCTGAGGAGCGAGCTCCATCTGGCTGCTTTTGCTGTCTCTGAGCTCAGGGGAAACACCTGGATTGGAACCTAGGTGCATTGGCACCAGGTGCTGCTGTTCATGAGCTCAGAAGAGGGGTTCATGGGGATAGAACTCAGACCTCTCAGCGAGAGCTACCAGGAGACTGATTATGGTGTCTTCAAGAGGGAGGGATGATGCGGATTTTGCAAGTGTTTGAAACGTCATAAACTGGATTCAGCTGTTGCTGTAGGAAGACCCTGCTTCCACTAGGGAGAGAAGTGTTGTTGAGGTGATACACAAAGGAGCAGGCAACAGAAAAGAAATTCATTCAAAGCAGACAGGAAAGAGGAAGTCCCATTTTCCTCTTCCAGACTTGCAGTTTTACTTGAGCATCCCTTATTGGCAAAGCATATTTGTAGATCCTCAGCCCCAGCATCAACAGAGCAGAGCACAGGAAGGTGGGTATGGAGTTGAGAGAAAATTACTTAATATCTGACATAATCCCTTTGGCTATTAAACATTCATAATATGCTTTTGTACCATACCTCTAAACTTCTGTGCAACAACAGAACAACTTTGTGTCTGCCTGACAAGACCAACCATCCTTTGTATAAAAGAAATTCTCATTTTTCTTCAATGTGATGAGATACAAAGTCCCCAAAATTATTGTATCTAATTCTGGGAAATGATCACATGATCAATCTCTGAGAGATATTAATTTCTCCCCAAATTCAGTTCACAGTATATTCGAACAAGCTTTTATATAAAGATGGGGAAGAAGAAGAGAAAGGAAGAAGATTGAATAGATATCTGTGTTTCTGTATCTGATCATGAGACCATATGTGACTTTTACCTCCTTTCTTCCACTTCTCATTCATTCCGTATTTCCTTTGTCCTCAGCTATGACCTCAACTGGTTAGGGTTCTTCATCTGGAAGGTAACTCAGACCTACATCCCCAAAAGATCTGATGGTGCTGTCCTTTTCTGGTTGCTATAATTTTCCATTAAAAACTCTGTATAGTTAAGACCTCATTGTTTTTTTCTCTAATGTTGGCAGAAAATGTTCTCAATTGTAATGGTGGCCAGGTAAGTTGTTGAGCCCATACATAATTTCCATTCCTACTACCATGGCCACATCCATTCAGTTCAGGATCACTGAAAATGGATTTGGGTGGCTGGAGAGAAGCTGGCAGAAATTGACAGAATTACTGTCATAGTTACACAGTACATAATTACTGTGGCTTCTCTATACTGTAATGCCCTTTAGTGAGCATTCACATGTTTGTTGCACCAATACCTTTACACTCTGTGACAATTTTGAGAGTTCTCTCATTGTCACCAGTCTTCTAGTTTCACCAGTTCCAAGTCCACGTAAACCATTGATAAATGCCTATGAATCAGTATAGATTTGTACATCTGGCCATCTTTCATTCCAGATCAAGGCAACAACAAACATACAGCTTGAAGCTTTGCCCACTAAGAGAATTCCCTTTACCACTGTCCTACAGGGTCATCCCTAAGAAGGGATTTAATGCTGCAGATGTCCACTTCCAGAATATCAGGCACAGAATCTGTAAAATAGGGCTGATAGCTCCTTCTCAGTCAATTGATATGAGCGTCCCTATGAAACCTTAGATATTATTAGAGAGGAGTCAATGCACTCTGAGCCACATGTTCATGCAAATTAACAGTCTTCCAGACTGGCCTTACCTGTTAGATATGACTTTCACCTGATGATAATTTCTTCTGTGCATGCTCAATTTTAAGGCTTTCTGGGTCAGATAACAACTAGTTTATGATGGAAAGTGAGCTTCATGGTCATCTGATATCCAATAATTAGGTATTCAGTCTATACTAATGCCTAGAAAGAATCCAGAGGCTGTTTTTCAAAAGAGAATTTGATCTTCAGAAAAAAATCATAGATTTTCTCCCAAATCCTAGAAATATTGTATGTGACTCTTATACTGGTGCTTCCCAGAGTTTCCATATAGCACTCTTCTTTACCACAGATATTTTGCATATCATTGAATCTGATGGATTATAAGGCCAAAATGGAAAAGTAGCTTGCAATGTTTCACTGCAGCTGGCGTTTGCTCCTTAGCCTTTCCATGCTCTGATCCTCACTCAATACTGGTTACCTTATTTATTATTGGGTAAATTATACAATCAGTATACTCAATTACAGTATATATTGCTGCAAAAATAAGAAAAAATAAGGAAATCAAAGTGTGCCTCTTTCATTGGTAGGTGGTAAAAAGTTCAGGGATTTGTCTTGCTTTTTGGAGAGACTATCTCAAGAGGTTCCAAACTATTGGACCTCTGAACTTTCATGTTTTTGTCTCACATTCTCTGGTTCACATATGTTTTACTATGGAAATTTACAGTAATGCTACTCCCTTTGCTTCCCACTCATATATAAGCAGCATAATGTTGTCAATACAGTAGACCAGTGTGTAATATAGAATGTTCAGGCAATTAAAAGTTTTAGGCTCTGTATTTTGGAAGAGAGCAGGAAAATTCATATCACCCTGAGCAAAGGCTGTGAAGATGTGTTATTAGCTCTTCCAGGAAAAGTAAACTCTTCTGGTGGTCTTTACAAATTGGTATGGTGAAAAACTATTGTAAAGGCCAGTAGATGACCATCAAATGTCAGGAGCTTTGTTGATTAGCTCCAACTGAGACAGTATATCTGCAATAGGAGCTTAAATTGTAATCACCACCTGATTAAGATAACAATAATCATCAGTTCTCCGAGATCTGTCTTCTGCACAGGCCAAAAGGATTAGTTAAATGAAGATTTTAAAAGTATCACTATCCTTGAATTTTGGTAAGCATATTAAATTTAACTTACATTGTAATTATACAACCTGAACAATTAAGTTTAGTGCCTTATTTTCAATAATATTGGCACCATGGCTATAAAAAATATGTTATCTTGGGTCACCATAGCAGCTCTCCGTTTTTCTACGATTGAATTGAAAGCTTATAG
Organism: Catagonus wagneri; assembly: GCA_004024745.2. Classification (NCBI taxonomy): domain Eukaryota; kingdom Metazoa; phylum Chordata; class Mammalia; order Artiodactyla; family Tayassuidae; genus Catagonus; species Catagonus wagneri. The sequence goes on from PVHT021183599.1 coordinate 797,805, forward strand.
ACTTGAGATTGTCATTTTCGTTCTGTACAGCTCCACTGTACACAAAAGATATAGGCTTTGTAGTCATTCTCATAATGGTCAATACGGCAGTAATTTGGGCTCTCAAAGCATGCATGTCAACAGAAACTCATAACAATCAACCAAAGATATACATGGATTACTAATATCCCAGTTTTCAGTAACTCAGAACTCAGCATTATGCTCTATCCTAACTGCACAATCAAATTAATCCTCAAATCCTATTTTTAGGGTATTTCCTGGAACCACTTCTGTTACTACTTGCTTTATAAATCAGGAGACAGAAATAGTACAATTTGAATAGAGAGGATTTAATACCAAGAATTATTTATTAGGTATAAAATTGTTACCTATGTGAATTTAAGGGTAAAAGGAGAGAACTCAAAGGTATCATGGTGGTAATCATAGGAAGGGCTGGTGGAACAAAGAGAAGAAGTTGGAATTACTGAAACTTACTAAAGACATTGAAACTGAGAAGGAGGGCCTTATGGAATTGAAGCACAGGCTCCTGACAAAGGAAATTTCTCAGCTAAAATTGGCATCCTTGAGCTCAGAGAAGCCTAACATCCAGACTTCTGAAGAGTGGCACTACTTATCTGATTTCTTTAAGGAGAGTTCATTGAAACTACTTTTGAAAGTGTCGGAAAAACAGCAAATGGATTCATTTGCTCTATTGGAAGGAAGTTCATCTGCCTAGGTGGAGAAGCCTTGCTGGAATTATCCCCAGAGGAATTGCAAAAAGCTCATTGAAGCAAATAGGAAGAAGCCAGTCCTTTCTTTTTCCTCCAAACTTACTCTGTCTCTTCTATTGGCAGAGATACACAAGTACTCACCAGGAAATGAAGGAATATGATTTACAAACTCACAGGCCCAGCATGACAAAGGAGAGTATAGGAGAATGAGAGGGAAAGATAAAATTAATTAGTATATTAAAAAGTATACATACCATACCAAGGAAAATATAAGCAGATAATCTTCATTTCTGAAACAGGTCATGAGGCTGTGAGTGACATTTATGACTTATTTTCTTCACTAGCATTTTGTGTTTTCATTTTAAAGTATTTTGACAGAAGTACTGTATACATACATAAAAGTAGACAAATCATATGCGTAAATAAATGATTTTGAAATTTCTATTACACCAGGTTTACAAAAAAAAATCAGCATCCGAGACATCCCTTAATGTTTGTGAGATTCATTTATGCTTTTGCTTTTAAAGTGGTGTATTCATTTTCATTAATGTATTAGTCAAGGTTCTCCAAAGAAACAATGTGTGTGTGTGTGTGTGTGTGTGTGTTTCTATAGCTTCTTCAACTACCCATTCTGTATTCCCTTTACCTTCAGCAAGCAACCTGGCTGGCCATGGTAATTTTTCCGGTGGGGTCTGAGTATTAGTTGTCCTATCTGGGTTGGATGTTATAGTTTTTCATTGACCTTAATCATAGGGCATGGTTAGACACAGAAATGGGTCTCCTGTATTACAGACATAATCTTAACTTATCTCCAGTGTGGAGCAGCAGTCCAATTTCCTCTTGGTAGCCAGGATCAATCACCCCAGCAAGCATAGGAACTCTTTCCTTGTCTGTTGATTCAGAGGCATGAGGAGCCCAAAGTGGCTAAGTGACAATTTTTATTTCCAACTTAATGGAATAATTGTTGTGTTTTCTTGTGGAAGCATCCTCCATTTGAAACTAAGACCTCTAGGCCAACAGAACATAATGTTGCAGAAACAGGAAGTAAAGATTTTGCTTGTGGGTCACTGGGGCTAATAGTGGGTGGTGCCACCTCCTGGACCTGTGACACCTGGCTATTTGGGAAAAAGCACCATATACTGGATTCAGAACATATACACCTTTCTGGAGAGACTTGCCAGAGCCCTGCAAGGTATTGCCAACCTAGCTGGCATTGAAGAGGCCATTCCACCATTCTATGAAGCCAGGCACTTCAGGATTGAGGGAAACATGATAAGAACAGTGAATTCCATGATCAAGGGCCCATTGCTATAATTCTTTTGTTGTGGTATGAGTTCCTTGATTAGAAGCAATGCTGTGTGGAATATCGTTATAGTAATAAAGCATTCTGTAAATCCATGGAAGTCCAAGCTGAGCCCACACATTACCTCCATCCATGCCACCATGGGCGCATAGACTGGTAGATAGTCACACATCTGGCATTTTCTCCTTCCAAGCAAAGTGAACAAGCAGTTGCACTGCTCAAAGTTCTGCCCACTGGGAGGGCTTCCCTTCCCCGTGTCCTTCATGGATGCCCCAGAGACAGGTGTCATGCCATAGCTGTCCACCCATGGGTGGTGCCTGCATATCATGCAGAACCATCTGTACACCAGGCACAAGTCTTTTATGCCTCTGACAACTGATCATAGAGAATATCCCATAAGGCCACAGGTTCAGGCTGGAGGTGGGGACTGCTGGAATTTATGCACTTCTCCATGTAACTTACTTGTGTCTTCAGGGCTTTCTGTGGCAGGAGTGGAGACCATGGGAATTTGGGCCACTTCTTCATATAACTTACCTGGGTTTTCAGGGCCTCTCTGGGCTTGACCATACATATATCATTTCCATCTGATGGAATATTGCTCCTCCTACCTTTTATCATAGTGGCAGATAACACCCAGTTCATAATAGGCAATTCAGGTTATGGGGCAGGTCATATGGTAACTTGATGGTCCAGTTGATTGTTTAGTCTCTACTGAGGCCCAGTAGCAGGCCAAGGGTTGTTTCACAAAAGGAGAGCAGTAATCTGCAGATGATGACAGGGCCTTGCTCCTAAATCCTAAAGGCCTATGCTGTGATTCACCTTAAAGCGCCCTGCTAAAAGCTCCAAACAGTATCCCTAACTGCCACTGATATTTCAGGAACCGTTGGGTCTGCTAGACCATATAGCCCAAGTAGCAAAGCAGCTTCCATGGCAACCTGGACCTATTGTGAAGCCCTCTATTATTCTGGTCCCCACTCAAAAGTAGCAGCTTTTTTAAGTCACTCAGAAAATAGGCCAGAGTAACACACTCAAATGAAGACTATATTGCCTCCAAATTCCAAAGTAGCCCATAAGATTCTGAGGTATTGGCAAAAGCATTGACAAACAGATTAATGGGACAAAATAGGGTTAATAGAAGAAGACACACAAATATATTATAAACCGATTATTGACAATGATGTAAAGGAAATTCATTGAAGAAAGGATGATGGTACTGATAGAACTGGACACTAAATAAATCTTGATCATTATCTCACACCATATTCAAAATTAACTTACATTGTATCATAGACTTAAATATAAAAACGAGCTATAAACTTATACTAGAAACATTGCTGAAAACCTTGGAAAGCGTTGGTTAGACAAATATATCTTGGGACGCAAAAAAACGATAACCAAAATTTGATGAATTGGAGTTCATCAACATTTAGATTTTTTTTTTCTTTTTTTGTCTTTTTGCCTTTATGTAGAGCCGCACCCACGGCATATGGAGGTTCCCAGGCTAGGGGTCTAACAGGAGCTGTAGCTGCCGGCCTTCACCACAGCCACAGCAACGCGGGATCCGAGCCGCGTCTGCAACCTACACCACAGCTCACGACAACGCCGGATCCTTAACCCACTGAGCAAGGCCAGGGATCGAACCCACAACCTCATGGTTCTTAGTCGGATTCGTTAACCAATGAGACACAAAGGGAACTCCCAAAATTTAGATTTCTTGCTCTCCAAGGGACACTTAAGAGAATGAAAAGTCAAGCCACAGATTTGGAAAATCTATTTTGCACATTACATATTTGACAAAGGACTTGTATCCAGAACATATAAAGAAACCTAAAAAACTCAGTAATAAGAAAACAATCAACTATAAGTGGGCTTCATGTAACTTCTCAATTATTTTCAACTACTAAACAAACATTACATTTCTAGAATAAACCTCACTATATTCTCCCTTTTGTATTTTTCTGGATTCAATTTGAAAATGCTTTGTTTGGGATTTTTAAAAATCTATACCTATGAGGGAGAAAGGCCTAAAATTTTTCTTTCTTATAGTATTTTTGTTGTTTTTTTGTGTTCCAAAAAATACTCAAAGTATTTTACAGTGTCATAAATAAGTTAGAAAATATTACCTCAGTTTCTATTCCCTGGAATAAATTGTGTAAGATTGGTATTGTTTCATTCTTTTTGAAGATTGTGACAAATATACATATTAAATTTGCCATTTTAACCATTTTAAAGTGTACAATTCAGTGACATTTAGTACTTTCACAATGTTGTACAACCATCACTAATCTTGTTCTAGAATATTTTCATCATCACAAAAGGAAACCTCGTATTCCCTAATCAGTCTGTCACCAATAACCTATTCTCCCAGCCCCTGGCAAAGAAAATCTAGTCTCTGTCTCTATGAATTTTACTATTCTGGACATTTCATACAAACAGAATCATACAACATGTGGCCTTTTGTGACTATCTTTTTTCACTCAGTATTATGTTTTCAAGGTTCATTATGTTGCAGCATGTACTAGTACAATGGACTCTCGAACAACACATCTGAACTGCACTTATACATGTTTTTTTTTTTCACTAAATACATACTACAGTATTACACCATACACTGTTGAATCCATAGATGTGAAACCACAAATATGGAAGGCTGACTCTAATGTTACACATGGATTTTCTCCTGTGCTGACAGTTGGCCCTTTACCCCTATGTTGTTCAAGGGTCAGGTATACTTCATTCCATTTTATGGCTTAATATCCCATTTTGTGGATACACTACTTTTGTTCATCCAGTCATCTTTAATGAACATTTGGGTTGTTTCCTCTTGTTGGCTATTATAAATAATACTGCTATGGACATTCATGTACAACTTTTTGTATAAACATTTGTTCTTAATAATTTTGGGTATATACACAGGAGTGTCATTGTTGGGTCATGTGATAAATCTATGTTTAATTTATTGAGAAACTTCCAAACTGTTTACCATAATGGCTGCAGCACATTGTGATGTATGAGGGTTCTAATTTCTCCATATCCACGCTAATACTTGTTACTTTGAGAGATTTTTTTTTTAATATTATAGCCATCCTAGTGCATAAGGTGGTATCTGATTGTGGTTTTGATTTACATGTCCCTAGTGACTAATGTTGAGCATTTTTTTCTTGTGTGCTTGATTATCATTTGTATGTCTTCTTTGGAGAAAGGTATCTTCAAATCCTTTAGCCATTCTTAATAGAATTATTGAGTTTTAATAGTTCTTTATATATTCTGAATATTAGACTCATTAGATATATGATAAGTGTATTTGCAAGTATTTTCTAGCATTCTTTAGATTGCATTTTCAGTTTCCTGATAGTGTCTTATGATGCACAAAATTTATTTATTTTTCTTTTTTTTTGTCTTTTTGCGTTTTTTTATCTAGAGCCGCACCTGTGGCATATGGAGGTTCCCAGGCTAAGGGTCTAACAGGAGCTGTAGCTGCCGGCCTTCGCCACAGCCACAGCAACGCGGGATCCGAGCCGCGTCTGCAACCTACACCACAGCTCATGGCAACACCAGATCCTTAACCCACTGAGCAAGGCCAGGGATCAAACCCGCAACCTCATGGTTCTTAGTCGGATTTGTTAACCACTGAGCCACGAAGGGAACTCCGATGCACAAAATTTAAAGTTTGATGAAGTCTAATTTATCAAAAATTTTTGTTACTTTCACTTCTGATGTCATATCTAAAAAACCATTGCTAAATCCAAAATCATGAATATATACCCCCATGTTTACTTCTAAGAGTTTTATAGATTTATCTGATGTGTTTAAGTCTTTAATCCATTTTGAATTAATCTTTGTATATAGTGTGAGGGAAGAGTCCCACTTCATTGTTTGGTATGTGGTGAACCAAGATCTTTTGTTAAAGAGATTATTATTCTTCCCATCAAATTGATCTTGGAACCATTGTTGAGAATCAGTTAAGTACATGGGCATGGGTTTATTCTGGACTCTCAATCCCATTCCATTGGTCTATATATCTATTGTTATGCCCATACCAGACTGTTTAGTTTATTGTAGCTTTGTAGTAAGTTTTCAAATCAGGAACTATAAATCCTCCAAATTGGTTCTTCTTTTTCAATATTATTTGGCTATTAAGGGGCCCTTGAAATTTCATGTGAATTTTAGAAACAACTTTTCCACTTCTGGGAAAAAAGGGCTATTAGAATTTTGACAGAGGATGCACTGAATCTATAGATCACCTTGGGGAGTATTGCCATCCTAGCAATATTAATTTTCCAATCCGCAAACATGATATTTATTTCCATTTATTTAGATTATTTTTAATTTCTTTCAACAGTTTTGTAGTTTTCAGTATATGTCTTGCAGTTCAATGTTTAAATTTACTCTTATTTTATTCTATTATAAATGGAATTGTATTCTTATATTACTTTCAGATTATTTAGTCTTTATGTGTAGAAATACAGCTTATATTTGCCAAGTTGATTTTGTATCCTGCAACTTTGATTATTAGTCTTAATACATTTTAAATTCTTTATAATATTATATACATGTGATATGTCATCTGTGAATAGAGATAGTTTTAACTCTTCCTTTACAATTCGGATCCCTTTCATTTATTTTTCTTTCCTAATTTCTCCGTTTAGGTTTCTTCTATAGTGTTGAATTGAAATGGTGATTTGAGGTACCTTTGTCTTCTTTCTCATCTTAGGCGGAAAGGCTTCCTTCAGTCTTTCACTACTGTGTATGATGTAACTTCTTAGTTTTCCATAAATGTCTTTTACTTCTAACATACTGAATGCTTTCATCATGAAAAGTTATTGGACTTTGTCAAATGATTTTTCATCATCAATTGAAATGATCACGTATTTTCCCTTCATTTCTATCTTTCTTTTTTAAATTTTTTTGCTTTTTAGGACTACACCCATGGCATATGGAGATTCCCAGGCTAGGGGTTGAATCGGAGCTGTAGCTGCTGGCCTACACCATAGCCACAGCAATGCAAGATCCGAGCTGTGTCTGTTACCTACACCACAGCTCACTGCAATGCTGGATCCTTAACCCACTGAGCAAGGCCAGGGATAGAACCTGCGTCCTCATGGTGCTAGTCAGATTCATTAACCACTGAGCCATGACGGGAAATCCTCATCTTTATTCCTATGCATGTAATATATTTCATTTAATTGAGGTTTATATGTTCAGCCACATTTGTTTATTGCACATAATCCCTTTCATGTTCCTGGATTCATTTTTCTAGCATTTTGTTGAGGGGTTTTGTAACTATATTGATAAGGGATATTGGACTGTAGTTTTCTTGTAGTGTTATTGTTTGGCTTTGGTATCGGGTAATGCTGGCTTCACATAATGAGTTCAGAAGTATTCTATCTTCTATTTTTTGAGAGATTTTGAGAAACATTGATTTTAATTCTTCCTTAAATGATTGGAAGAATTCTTTATACCTCTTCCTTTTAATTGGAGAATTTAATCCACCTATATTTAAATTGATTAAGAATTAAGAATGACTTACTTCTATCGTTTTGCTATTTGTTCTCTATATGTCCTATATCTTTTTTGTTTATTAACTCCTTCATTACTATTTCTCCAATTCCTCCAAAACATTCCAAAGTATTACACTGATATTTTTTAGTGTACCATTTGATTCTCTTTTCATTTCCTTTCCTGTATATATTTAAAGTTGTTTTCTTAGTGGTTATAAATAATATTCTAAATTTATAATAGTCTGGTTTGAATTGATAGTATCTGAAGCTCCAAGAACTTACAAAACTCTGCTCTTATAGAGTTCTATGCCTCCTTATACTGTTATTATCACAAATTATGTCTTTAAACATTGTTATGATTGACATAGATTTATTAGAATTGTTTTATGCATTTTCTTTTTAAATTATATAGAGAAAAAAGAAGAGTAATAAGTCAAATGTACGAAACCTGTGATTTATGTATACACCTATGTATTTACCTTTACTAGGGTTCATTATTTCTTCATATGGCTTTGAATAACCATCTGATTTCACTTTATTTCAATATGAAGGACTCCCTTTAACATTTCTTGTAAGGTGAACCTACTAGAGGAAACTCTGTCAGCTTTTTCTTTTTAAAATCTAGAAATGTGATCATTTCTCATTTCTGAAGAATAGTTTTGCTAGGTGTGGGGTTTTTAATTGAAAGTTCTTTTTTTTCTTTTTTTTAGCACTTTAATATATCATCTTGCTGCTTTCAGATTTTCATGGTTTATGATGAGGAAATTGACTGTTATTACTCTTCTTAAATATCTCTCGTATGAGACAATTCACTTCTCTTTCATTGTTTTCAAGATCCTGTTTTGTTAAGGTTGATTATGTCTCTTGATGTGGGTCTCTGACTTTGTCTTGGAGTTCATTGAGCCTCTTAGATGTGTACATTCATGTATTTCATCAAATTTGGAAAATTTTTTCTCTCATATCTTCAAAAATTCTTTCTTTAATTATATCTTCAAATATTCTTTCTTCCACTTTCTTTCTTCCCTCTACTTCGGAGACTTCCATAATGAATGTGTTGTTACAGTTGATGATGCCTCATGGGTCCCTCAGGACGTTGATTTTTCTTCATTCTTTTTTTTCCCCCCTGTTCTTCAGGATAACTTCAATTGCCCTATATTCAAGTTTATTCAGTGTTATACCTGCTCATATCTGCTACTGAACTACTGTAGTATTTTTTAATTTAAGTTATTGTAGTTTCTGTTCCAGAATTTTTATTTGGCTCCTTTTATAATTTTGCGTTTTTCATACTCTTTACTTTGTGAGACATTGTTTCCTTTAGTTTAGCTTTTTTTTTTTTTTTTTGTCGTTCTGCCATTTTAGGGCCACACCCGCGGCATATGGAGGTTCCCAGGCTAGGGTCTAATCGGAGCTGTAGCCACCAGCCTGTGCCACAGCCATAGCAATATGGGATCCAAGCCACGTCTGCAACCTACACCACAGCTCAAGGCAACACCAGCAACCACAGCTCACTAAGCAAGGCCAGGGATCGAACCTGCAACCTCATGGTTCCTAGTCGGATTCGTTAACCACTGAGCCATGATGGGAACTCCTCCTTTAGTTTAATTTTAGTTTAGGTTTCCTTTAGTTCTTTGCACATGATTTCGTTTAAGCAAAATTAAGACAGTTGCTTTAAAACCTCTGTTTAGTAAGTCCATTATCTGGACTTGCTCAAGGAGAATTTAATTAATTAATTAATTAATTAATTTTTCCCATGAATACCCCATACTTTCTTGTTTCTTTGCATCCCTCATAATTTTTGTTTGAAACTGGACATTTTGAATATTATAATGTGGTATCTCTGGAAATCATAATTTCTTGCCCTCCCCAGGGTTTGTTCTTCTTGTTTTTTGTGGGTTGTAGTTGTTTGCCTTTGCAGATTGGCTGTGAGTTGGGGCACTTCTTAAACACTCAGGCAGGTGCTATAATTCTGCCTTAGCCTTCACTTTCTCCTTATGTGGAGCCTAGAGATCAGTCAGAGGTGAAAGGTGAGGGCTGTCCCAGGTCTTTGCTAAGCATGTATATATCCCTTGGCATGAGTATGCTTTTATTAAGGATTATGGGACATATATGGCAGCTTTCCAAAACTGTTATTTCTTTTTGTATCTCCTACCCCATCTCCTTCATTCCCAGGCTTTCAGTTTCTCTGCTACTTGCCCTATCTGTTGTCTCTTGCTACAGGTAGCTGTCTGTAGTATATGCTTTAAATACTTTCTAAAACTTATGCCCAGGAGGCTATTCTAGTCATGAGAGAGTTCTAAGGGGGTTAAAACAAAGGCAAGCCCCTTAATCAGCTCCTTAAGGGAGTCACAAGACAGGATAAACACACAATCACAATTATATGACAATGAATTCTGTACTGCCCGCTCTGACACCAGCACTCCTCATCATGAATGTGGATCATCATCCGCACAGCTGCTACCGAGCATGGCAATAGGAATGGTAGGTAGTTAAACAAAAATCCTATAACACTCTTTTACCAAAATTTATCAGCCTCTTTATTTAGCACTCCCCTGGTTATTGTATGTCTTTGTTTAGATTCCAAAATTCTAAAACAAAATTGATTCTGAAATTTCTTTTTGTCAGATTAATGGTTGCTTCAGTAGAGGGGATGGATCTTTGGAATTCCCTACTCTGCCATTTTCCTTTCATCCTTTAATATGCAGAAAGAATCACAAGTAGAGACATTTGGTTCTGAAGTTTTATTTCAGAGACTATTCCATGCATTGCCAATCTCACACAACCTCCATTTCACAGGCTACAGGAGAAGGACAGTGGACTGCCTTCTTGGCCTCACTTTGCAGGAAGAGCCCCTGACCTGGTTACAGCTTAGATGAGATCCACTCTGAGAGAGCACACATCTCATACATGCCTGACCTACTCCAGTTTTCTCACAAAAGGGAGAGATGAATTTCACCGAGGAGGGTAGGCAAGAAGCACATGGCAAAAATGTCCCAAGGGGAGGTATCTGTGAACAAGTCTTGTAGTTGAATTTCAACAGGCAGAAGAGAATGAACAGCCCCAGCAAAAAAAAAAAAAAGGGCATAAATAGACAACGCGTACCATAAACAACAGAGAGTGAAAATCAAGGAGGCCAAATAAGGGAGGTGTTTTAGAGAGTGTACACTTGTCAGGCTGAGGGAGTAACATTTGAGCAGAAATTTAAGGCAAGGTACACAGACTCAGGAGGCTGGAGTGCAGTGAACAGGGGCTAGACTATGCTGGGCCTTATGGGCTTCACTGAGGGATTCAAACTTCATTCCTCATATGGGTATAAGCTACTGGAAGGTTTTAGACGTAATACGACACGATATGATTACAATTAAGGAGGCTACTCTGGTCACTGTGAGAGACAAGGGGAGGAGAAGGCTGCTTCTCAAGCCCACAGAACATATTCATATCTTTGGCTTTATGGTAACCTTTTGAGAGACTTCAGTGGTGACACTTGCAACCACTTTCCTTTTCCCTCTCTCCTCCCCAGAGGTGAAGGGCTTAAAAAGAGCTGATTATGTTTCTTCCTCCTGAGCATCCCCCTCCTCCTGCTCTGTTTTAGGGCCTTGCCCACATTCGGGGCACAGTGAAGTTTTTATGATCTGCTCTCTGCCAGGCAGAAAGGAGCCTGACCCCCAGAAGAAAGCAGAAGATTGACCAGCTGTGCTAATGGCTGGTGGGCCCATCTGCAGCACTGGGATGAGAGGATGGCAAGTCCATGGTGACTGCTCATCTAAGCCAAGGTCTCTCATTCAGACTTTACCAGTAATGGAGCTGTTATTTCTACCTCCACCTGCCTGAACCAGGTGTCCACCTCTCTGGTCCAGACTCCATAAGGGAAGAAATCTAGGCTATAGACCGGGCCCTTGGACTCCCAACTCTGAGTCTAGAACTGTGATCATCATCATGACCACTCTTTACCTGGAACCCAGGGATGGTACTCCCTCCTGGGCATTTCCTATGAGGAACTAGGCAGCTGACTCGGCCTGGCCCATTTGGGGTTTGGCTTGAGCCCTGCTCAGTCTCTGCTATTCTAGCTGTGGCCAGGGACCAGCAGCAGCAGTACCACTTGGGAACTTGTTGGAAATGCAGCATCTCAGGCCTTCTGCAGAACTCTGAGTCACAATCTGCCTTTTAACGAGGGAATCTATGGGTACTTTATAGTGTGAAGTTAACTGCAAATCTGCCATTCCTCCATCAAGAATTTATTAGACTGATCTGGTTCATCTTAAAAATCCTAAAACTCCTTTTTCAATAATATCTGCGAACAAACTGCTAGAAAGAACAAACACCTTAGCCTTAGCCTGAGGCAAATGTGTAATCATCTAGTCTCAGGCACAGATTAGAGCTGCTAGGCCATGATGGACTAAGGCATAGATGTGCAGTTGTTGGCAAAATGCAAGCTGGCTCTCCTCCAATTGAGTGGCCCCATCATGCCTTGCCTGACTAGTGGCGTTTCTATGCGAAACAACCTAAGCCTTTCTGCCCCCAGGGCCTGACTTGGCAAATGTCTCCACAAACAATGCTCTCAGACTGACAGCAGGCAAACTTGACAGATTTACTTACTGTATTCAACAGAACACTCAACACTGCTTCTAGCAGAGGCCAGAAGAACAGTGGAAAATCTAAGCCATGGGTATCCTGAGCTTAAAACTCGGGGTCCACTCAGATGTCTCTGTTTTGCCTTCCTGGAGGGTTCTTGAGCTAAGGGTTGTTATCACAGTCAAGATGAAGTGGGGTCAAAGAGATAAGATCTCATTCTCTTCCTACTGGGCCATGGTACAGGTCACTTCCTGCCCTAGGCTTCATTCACAGAGAAGGGTGCTTTCAAAAATGTGGACTCTACCACTGAACAGCTTAGACTGATAGATGTCTCCTTCCAATGATGCTGATGCCTGCCTTTAGGACTCTCTCCAAACTCCCACCACACCGGCCCTAGATTGGTCCCTGGGCCTCTCTGAGAGACAGTGACTGGAGGAGTCCGATTGCTTCCCATACAAATGGTTAGACTTGATAGGTCTTTGATGTGAGTGCTTTATTTCTAGTACTGCTATAAAGATGACAAAAGTTTCAGTTTTCTAAAGCTGCATTAATCACAATGAATTTGCAAAGTATTTCTCTCTTTTAGAATCCCCTCTATCCCCAGTTGTGACTTCCTCAAAATGCTTTCTCCATGTATGGAACTAAGGGGGCTGGAGACAGGTCTGTCCTCTCCTTGTGAGGTCACTCATTTATCACCTGTTGCCTTGTTAATTGTACATTGTCACTTTCACACCATAGGTGCCTCACAGGGAATAAAAATCTATTCAAAAGCTATTAATTGGTCTCATCAAATAATGACTCAGTAAATAAGTATATTGGACATCTTAGACCGTGATTAACGTACTGTTAATTGGCCCCTGGCATGACCAAATACAGAAGTCCCGATCTGTCCTTGGAAACCTTCCAATGCCCATTTCCATGGGGTTGCCAGGAGCCATAGCCTCCTCAGTTCTAGCTACTGCTGGTGGAGGCAGGGCAGGAGGAACACTGAGATACCAGCCAGTCAAGACACCACATCCTGCAGATGGAAAATCCAAAATCCTGACTTGTTCAGAGCATGTGGACAAGTAAATTTGCGATATCATAGCAGTCAGGCAGAAAGTTTGATAGTTCCTCATTGCATCCTGGAGTAGAGGTGGGGTTTTGTGGGAGGATTCAGAATACATACCAAAGTATGAACCAGGTCCCCAGGACTGAGATGTGGCCTTACTAGTGTGGTGTTCTCAGGGTAGTTGGAATTCTTACATGGCAGCTCAAGTCTTGAAGAACTAGTGTTTCAGTGACTCAGGTGGAGGATGTATATGGCCTTTTATAACCTAGCCTCAGAAATGATATAGCAGCATTTCTCTGGTACTCCACTGGTTTTAGTAGTCACAGTCCCACCCGGATTCAAGTGGGATAGGGATGTATAGACCTAATCCATTGATGAAAAGCGCATAAAGAATTTTACAACTTCCACAGATGTCTTACCCAAATAAACCAGGAATTAAACGGGCCATGGCTTTTCTGGATCTTGGCTCTCTCTACTTTGTGGATCAAAAGTCAAATGAAAAAAAGAAGTCAAATGAGTCAAACTAGAATTCGGCTGATTTTAAGTAGCATGTTCTTGGAACATAGAATAAATAAGCCATAGAGTATAGCCCAACACCCTTGCCATACCTGTCCACACCTCATTACCTGGTAGCCAAAAAAGAAATGAAAGTGGTGACTTACTCTTATGGCATCCTTCAAGCACTGTTGGAAAGGACACAAAGGAAGTGGCCCACTTCTGGTCCTGTGAATTTGACATTGACTCTCTAAGAAATGTTGGACAAATCTCTTTTCCTTTCTAGGCAACCCGCTGAGAAAGGTCAGGGATCGAACCTGAGTCCTCATGGATAATAGTCGGGTTCGTTATCACTGAGCCATGATGGACACTCCAAAATGTCCATAATTTATCATGCTTTTGCATTCTGCCTCTTCTATGCTGTGTCCATCCCTCCAATGTTTATCAGTATGGCTCTCAGGCTTCCTCTGAGAATACCCCTTCCCTACAGCTGTCTTAAAGCTGAGATTGTTTATTTTCTCATACCTCGTATATCTGAGTCTAAAAATGGCATCGGGGTGCTCTTTTGCTTCAGATCATGACTCTTCCACATTCTTGTAAAATAAAACAAAACAAAATGTCTAGTTATATGAGTACTATGTCACTTATTTATACCACACTCTCTCTTTCCTTACTCTTCTAATCTACAGATCTACTAGTCATTTACTTATGGCACCTGATTCAGTGTTCTTCGCACTCTAAGTTCTGCCATCATTGTGGATGACTTCAGCATCCATGTATATGGCTAATTCGTCTAAGTCTTCCCGGTCCCTTGACCTTTTCATTTTCCAAAGACCATCTCCCTATTTCATCTCAGCCACCCACTGCTGCTGTCATGCTATGGACCTTATCATTTCCTCTTATTTTCCAGAACCAGTGTTTCAAGCATTCTACTCTCTGAGCATAAATTCCTCTACCTCTCAATTGCTGGTTCTACTCTCCTCCATGATTATTCTCCACCACCTCGGGGCTCACAAACTACTGGGTCTTTTTGTATCTCCCAGTCTTCTAGCCCTTTCCTTTCTCTGCCTGATTCCTTATTCTATTTGGCTGGAATGGTTCATCAGTTTAGTTCCACACTTCCCAATGCCTTGCCTAAACTCTCTTGCCTCTCATATTTTTGTAACCTCAACTCTGCATGAACTAAAATAATCTGCTTTCTCTGTGCTTGGGTCCCAGCAGCTGAATAATGCTGGAGAAAGTTGTACTTAAGGAAGGTTGATTCCATTCTAAATGCATACTTATCACTTTCAAATAATCATCCAACACAAACTGCCTGGCAATTCTACCACATGACTCTGGTCCATTTAACCTACCATTTACTCACAATAGCTATTTCAAAACATATCCATCAACCATCCTCATATCTCTAACTTTCTCCCCTAATCGCCCCTCACTCTCAGCATAGGACTTCACTTCCTCATTCACACACATGCACAAAATAGAAACCAAAAGATGGAAATTCCCCTATGTTATTTATTATCAAACCTACAAAACTACATATGTTAGCACTCATATTTATCTGTTTCATTCATTTATGTTAGAGAAAGTGGCCACAGTTCTGTCTTGGTTGAACTCCCCGCCTTGCTTTGGATGACACTTGGTCCTGCTTCCTCATAGCCTTACTCTATCAATTATGTCTTCTCTATGTTGTATGTTCAATTGCTACTTATTGTCTAGAATTTGAGTAATGTCAGAGCTGGGTGTCTGATGACTTAGTCATGCTGTTATGTATAACTTGTTTTTTTTTTTTTTTTTTTTTATGGCTGCACCTATAGCATATGGAAGTTCCTGGGGCCAGGTATTGAATCTGAGCCACCACTGAGACCTACACTGCAGCTGTGACAATGCCTGGATTCTTTAACCTACTGCAGCAGGCCAGGAATCAAACCCAAGCCTCTGTAGGTACCTGAGCCACTGCAGTTAGATTCTTAACCCACTGTGCCACAGCAGGAACTCTGTAACTGGCTTTTATTGGAAGAAAATTCAGTGCATTTCTAGAGCATGACAGCGTTATCTAATACAACATGTGTGGGAGTAATCCATTGTATTGTGAGAGAGAAGACACTACAACTTGTTGCTATGTATTCAAATATAAAAAGTGAGACAGAAAGTTATCTTTCTATTAGGGAGTGTGTATGCTGACCTGTTGTTGTCATCTCATTTTGTTGATTCACGTGGTAGACAGTCCTGAGCCTGTGTTATGGAACCGGTACCCTGAGGTAAGAGGGAAGATGCACAGTGTTCCAGCATTTACAGTAGGGTCCTCCTGACTGTATATCAGCATTTTGAGCAGGTCATGGGTACTAAGTTAAATGACTTTATAGATATCAACTATTTTTAAGTGATAACTTTATTGAGTTATAATCCAATTAACATAAAATTCATTCCTTACAATTTAGTGGGTCTTAGTATTTTCACAGAGTTGTGCTACCATCACCACTAATTCTAGAACACTTTCATGACCCCAGACAGAGATTTCATGTACATTAACAGTCACTTCTCCCTCATTTCCCTTCACCTTTTCTCTCAACTCTGGACAACCATGAAACTACTTTTTGTCCCTATAGATTTACCTATTTGGAGAATTTCATATAATAAGAATGATATATGTCCTTTTCAGTCTGGATTCTTTTACTCAGTTTCTAATGCTTTCAAGGGTCATCCACACTGTAGCATGTATCAATACTTCATTCCTTTTTATATCCAAATAACATTAGATTTTATGAATAGGCCACATTATGTTTATACATTCATTTGTTGATAGGCATTTGGGTTGTTTCCAATATTTGGCCATTATGAGTAACACTGTTATGTATATTCATGTACAAGTTTCTATGCAGATGTATGTTTTCATTTCTCTTGGGTAAATACCTAGCAGTGGAATTTCTGGGTCATATGCAAACTATGTTTAGCTTTTTAATTAACTGTCAAACTGTTTTCCAAAGTGGCCACATCATTTTATAATCCCATCAGCAATGCATGAAGATCCCAAATTCCTCACATCCTCTCCAATACAGATAATGAGAGAAAATATTTGCGAGTTATATAAATGGTATAGGACTTGTATCTAGAATATAAAAAGAATTCTTAAAACTCAGAAAACAACAAATGACCTAAAGTGAGCAAAGGATTTGAGAAGATATTTCTCCAAGATTATATATAAATGGCCAAAAAGCATATGAAAATATGCTCAACATTACTAGGTATTAGGGAAATGCAAATCAAAACCACAATGATATGCTAAATCACATGCACTAAGATGACTAAAATCAAAAAGATATCATCCAATTTTAAAACTCAGCTTACCCCCACAAAGTAAATAAGCGTTTTAAAAAGTTTCTGCAAAGAAACAGCAGATTGATGATAACACTAATGGTACATGCATAAATGAATGACAAGAAAATGACACCACTGACACTTCAACTACTCTGGGAACAAAGCCTTCATAAGCTAAATGACAAGCTAATCATATGTGACAAAAAAATTGGCAAAAAGTTGAAATTATCAAGACAACATGAAATGTGATAGTTCATCACTATTGGTGATGGTGAACCTTGCATTTATTATATATTATTCCTTGAGAAATTAGCAAATTACAGGGTAAAGCCATCAGGAGTTATATGATATATATAAAGTATTTTTAAGCTCATATTATATTATCCTTCTGAAAAGTCTATATTTAAACATGTCATAATACAGATGTGTAATATATTTATAATATAGAGATTATCTGGTGGTACATGTATATAAGGTATAAATAAATATTCACATGGGATAGCTGATTGAAAATGTCTGATAGGATGGATGGACAATCACAGAAGTGTGAAGATTACTGTTTGAGAGCACAGATCCGGACATATGCCTTAAGTGAATCTCTTACTGGATGCTTCACTTTGCAAAAGTTATTCTAGCCAATTTGTGCTTGGTTCCTTGTCTGAAAAACAAGAATATGGATAACCTCTATTTCATGGAGTGGTTGTGAGGATTAAATGATATAATGAACATTAAAATGCACAGTGCCTGTATATAGAGCCTGCCCAATAATCATGATGTTGACGATGACGATTTGATGTTGTAGGTAAAGAGGAACAAGAAGAAAACTTAGTGGTAGCGGATGACACGGAGAGATTACAGCCCAGCACAATAACAAAGCCAAATTAAATACGAGACCTGACTATTCTGTGGCCCCAGGGAATGTACCGTGTACTGTATTACAGCATCACTGTCACCCTCAACCTTATGGCCTTGTTTGCTACTTCTCTCAATTCTTCCTCCTCCCTCCAAGGTTCCCCATCACTTCTAATTTCCAAATTCCATTCTTCCTGGCTCACTAGAGGAAAGGCAAACACACTTGTTACTTTATTATGCTGAGGAATTTAATTCTTCTCTATCACACCTCTTCCATCTCCACTTTGCCCACTGGTTGTGCCCCTGATGGCTGCAAGGCCCTAATAACATGATTTTATAACCAAAGGATTTTTTCTTAATAAAGTTCTGCTTTCCTCCAGGGGCAACACACTCAAACTGCAGCCGCTCTTAAAATAGCAATTGTTTTCCTCCCACCATAAATGAACAAATGAATAATTGAATGAATGAGACATCTCTCCTCACTGAGGCTGCGGGGCCTCCTTTCCAATCAAATAACCAGCCTCACTTTGTTACTTAACACATCCCCTAGGAGCTGCCCTTCATTCTGCTACTCCAGGCTGATATGACTTCCTTAAACTCTTTAAGTTACCCAGGGCACTGGCAGTGCAGGGTGGGGGATAGGGGACAACAATGGAGATTGTCCAGTTTACAAAGGAGAAAGCAGCAAGATGTAACTGTGTTTTAGGGAATAAGAAACCTGGGTAGTGGACTAAACTCTCCTGAGCAAAAAACTAAGTTTTCTGTGTTTCAGATTTTTGTCTGAGAAACAAGATAGAACCAAATTAGAGAGAAGGCCTTGTAAACCATGCAGGGGAGTGCTTTATATTCCCTTGGTATTATGGGACAGGGAAAGGGCTGAACACTAGTGAATTAGATTATCTAAGAATAAACCAGACACAGGAAGTTTGAGCCACTTAAAATTGGCCACTTTCAGAGATTATCCTTGGATGGGGATATTAGAGCAGTTGTTGTTGTTTTCACCATTTATATTTGTATACTTTTCAAAACACATAACTTCCATGTGCTGGTTTTCTAATCAGTCATCATATAATGTCAAGTAAAAAAATTGGGTAGCAACAGTATATATATATATATATATATATATATATATATATATATATATATATACTGATCTCACTTTTGCATAACATTTATATACATTTCTTCAAGCTCACCCATGTACACCACAGGGCAAAGCTGGTGCTTGCTACAGACATGCTGAGGCCATCACCATTTATCTAAGTGTGCTTCTGTCTGGCAAGGTTCTCTGCAAATTATGTAACAGCTGTATCATCGAAGGAGGCAGACGTTCTAGCACTTGTGTAACAGTGCCCTCCA
Source organism: Catagonus wagneri (assembly GCA_004024745.2). NCBI lineage: Eukaryota > Metazoa > Chordata > Mammalia > Artiodactyla > Tayassuidae > Catagonus > Catagonus wagneri. Next base: position 816,963 of record PVHT021183599.1, read on the forward strand.
CCTTCTGAATGTGTGATAAATTGCCTGCAGGGGCCCTCCAGAACAGAAGAAGTTAGGTCCTCAGATCCTGGCACAGCCCTGATGCCCAGAAATCCCCTTCTTTACCTCCTTGGGCCCTCTGGGCTGATGCTAATGCAAATGCAAGCTTATAGGGAGTTTTGGTGTCAGTATGAGGCTCAACTCACTCTGGTTCACTTGTAGCCTGCAATCCAACCGGTCCGTGGCTTCACTCTCATCCCCGACTACTCAGAAAAATAGAAGCAATCAGAAGAGCACTTCCATATGCTACCCTCACCATACCTACCCTCTACAACTAACTATACCAACACTTGGTACTCTAAACTGAGTGTGCACGAGTCTACTTAAAGTCTATCTTCCTACTTGCATACTGGATTAATTTTTCTGTCTAGTGCATTATCAGTTATGTACTCTCTCCTTATTCTTTCCCATAAGTATATAAACATTCTGTTATTTTCCCCAGACCAACAAAACAGTATTTGAACCTACTTCCCCTGCCAGGTACTGCCTCATTTCTCTACTTGCCTATACAGAAAACTCCCTGTTTATATTGTCTGCAGTGTTGTCTGTACTCCTTGTCTATGCTACCTAAAACTCTTCATCTCTGATTTTCTTTTGAAGCTACTCCAATCAATCCTTGCTGCCTCCTTACTACAACATACACATACACCCATAGGAATTGCTCTTAACAAGGTCACCAATGACCTCTATATGGCTAAAGCTTTTGGTTAGCTTTTGGTATTTATCTTACAAGACTCATCAGCAGCACATGTCACTGTTAATCTCATCCTCCTCCTTGACATACTTTTCAAACTCAGTTTCTGAGCTACAACAGAAAAGGGGTTTTCCTACTACCTCACTGGAGCTTCTTTTTGGTTTCCTTTTCTTAATCTTCTGCTTCTATGTGGCCTTTTCTTGTTGAAATAATCCAGGGAATAGTTTTTGAACACCTCTCTCTATCTATACTCCCAGTCTCATGGCTTTTAATACCATCTATACATCACTAACTCCCATATTTATATCTTCAGTTCACTCTTCTCTTACAAACTGCAAATTCGTAATATTCAGTCGCCTATTCAACATGAATACTTGGAGGTTTCATAGACATCTCAAATTTAACATGTCTGAATTGCTGTTTAACTCCCACAATTTGATTTATCCACAGAATTCCTTATTTCAATTGATGGGAATTTCATACTCCAAGTTGTTCAAGCCAGAACCTTGTAATTATACTTGATTCCTCTTTTTTCTTTCACACTTCACACATAATCCATCAAGAAATGTTGTTGATGATAGCTTTAAGACACATCCAAATTCCAATGATTTCTTAGCATCTACATTGCTATCACCTGGTCAAAGCCACCACCATCCTCCTGACTTATCTGATGCCACTCTACGCTTTTATAATCCATTGTTATTACAGTAATTAGAGTGTTTTTTTTAAACTAAGTCATAGATTTCAGCTGTTATATAATAAGTAGTAGTAGACAAGTTTTCCAGTTAATCATCATAAAACTACAAAATATATGAGGCAACAGTTTTCAGGCATTAGAGGACAAAAAGCACATGACTCATACAACTAATACAAAGTAAACTAACAAGCCTCTGAGTCACCTAATTCTCAACCTGGAGCAAGTTTCCCCATCACAGTGCAGTGAGCTAGGGTCAAAGCAAACACGGTATTCCCATGGAGTAAGAAGAAATAATAGAGGTAAGGATATCTAGAGTGACTGGAATCTGTGTGGCAGAGTACTACAGATGAGGGATCTGAATGAACTATAGTACCCCGGGAGTCCATGTAGAGATCTCCTGTGAGTGTCAGGTGGATTTGATTTGAATTTCCATGATGATTAGTGATGTTGAACACTTTTTTTTTTATAGTTGTTGGTAATTTGGATGTCTTCTTTGGAGAAATGTCTATTCAGATCCTTTGTCCCTTTTAAAATCAGATTAGTTGTTTTTTGGCTGTTGAGTTTTATAAATTCCTTATATAGTTTATTTTATTTTTTTATTTTTAGTTTTTTTTGTCTTTTTGCCTTTTCTAGGGCCACACTCGCAGCATATGGAGGTTCCCAGGCTAGGGTTCTAACAGGAGCTGTAGCCGCCGGCCTATGCCACAGCCACAGCAACGCGGGATCTGAGCCGCATCTGCAACCTACACCACAGCTCATGGCAATGCCAGATCCTTAACCCACTTAGCGATGCCAGGGATCGAACCCACAACCTCATTGTTCCTAGTCAGATTCATTAACCACTGAGCCACAACGGAAACTCCAAATTCCTTATATATTTTAGATAGTAACCTCTTATCAGATATATGGTTTGCAAATTTTCTTTCCCATTCTGTAGGTTATCTCTTCATTCTGTTGACTGTTTCCTTTGCTGGACAGAAGCTCTTTATTTTGATATAATCCCACTAGTTTATTTTTGCTTTGGGCATCATATCGAAAAAAATCATTGCTTAAACCAATGTCAAGGAGATTTCTCCCTATGTTCTCCTCTAGGAATTCTATGGTTTCAGGTCTGATGTGTAAATCTTTAATTCATTTTCAGTTGACTTTTGTGTATGGCATAAGATAAGGGTTCAATTTTATTATTTTGCATGTGGGTATCCAATTTTCCCAACATCATTTATTTAAGAAACCATCTTTTCCCCCGTCATGTACTCTTGGTGCCCTTACTGAATAAAGATCAGTTGATGTATGCCTGGATTTGTTTCCACACTCTCCATTCTGTTCCATTGGTGAATATGTCTGTTTTTATGCAAGTATCATTCTAGTTTTGATTACTATAGCTTTGTAGTATAATTTGAAATCAGGAAGTGTGATGTCTCCAGCTTTATTCTTCTTGCTCCAGATTGCTTTGGCTATTCGGAGTTTTTGTTTCCATATGAATTTTAGGATTGTTTTTCTATTTCCGTGAGAGATACCATTGGAATTTTGATAGGGATTGCATTGAATCAGTAGATGGCTTTGGGTAGTATAGACATGTTAACAGTATTAATTCTTCCAATCTATGATAACAAGTGTTGGTGAGGATATGGAAAACTGTATGTAGCTTCCTCAAAAATTGAAAATAGAACTATCAGAGTTCCCTTCATGGCGCAGCAGAAATAAATCCGACTAGGAACCATGAAGTTGCGGGTTCGATCCTTGGCCTCACTCAGTGGGTTAAGGATCCGGTGTTGCCATGAGCTGTGGGGCATTTTTTTGGATTTCTTTTTAGATTTTTAAATTTTATATCAGAGTATAGTTGGTTTCCAGTGTTGTGTCAGATGTACTACAAATCTAGAGTAATCAAGACAGTGAAGAAATATCATATGGATAGACACATAGATCAATGAAACAGAATTCAGAGCCCAGAAATAGGTTGTGCTTATAAAATTATTTGATTTTCCACAAGGGTTTAAAAGAAATCCAGTGGACAATAAAAGGCTTTTGAACAAATGGCACAGGAACAATTGAATATCTATATTGAAAAAATAAACCTCAACTTATACTGTACTCCACAAACTAAAAACAGTTCAAGATGGATCACAGACCTAAATGTAAAAGCTAAAATCCTAATGCTTTCAAAGAAAAATGAAAGAAAATGTCTTCGAGAATTGGGGGTAGGCAAAGGTTCCTTAGGCCACAGAAAGTAATAACTATAACTGAAAAGATTAATAAAATAGATTTAATCAAAATTTAAACTTCTGCTCATAATAAGACACTATTAATGGCAAGTCATGGAATAGAAGAAAATATTCCCCAAACATATATTTGACCAAAAAAAACCCTGTTATTTAGGGTATACATTTAAAAAATATACACTACTGCTCAAGAAGAAAAAGACCAAAAAATACACTTTAAAAGTGGGCAAAATATGATATCACTAATATCTGGAATCTAATATACTGCACAAATGAACCTTTACGCAGAAAAGAAAATCAAGGACTTGGAGAACAGACTTGTGGTTGCCAAAAGGGTGGGGGAGGGAATGGGATGGTAGGGGGGTCTGGGGTTCATAGTTGTAGACTGTTGCCTCTGGGCTGGAAAAGCAAGGAAATTCTACTGTATAGCACTGGGAACTATGTCTAACCACTTGTGATGAATCCGTATATATATGCGTAACCCTGTCACCACGCTGTGCAGCTGAGTATAATGGAAAAAAAAAGTGGGGAAAATATTTGAACACACACTTTGCAAGAGAAAATATATAAATAGCAAAAAACAAATGAGAAAGCATTCAATATCAGGAGTTAACAGGAAAATGCAAAATTAAGCCAAAAGAAAATAATGTATGGGACACAGCAATTGCACTAAGAGGTAAGTTTTTAGAAATACAATATTACCTCAGGAAACAAGAAAAATTTCAAAATAAGCAACCTAACCTTACACCTAAAGCAACTAGAGAAAAAATAACAAATAAAACCCAAAGTTAGTAGAAGGAAAGAAATCATAATGATCAGAGCAGAAATAAATGAAGAAAACAACAGAAAAGATCAATGTAACTAAAAGCTGGCTCTTTGAACAGATCAACAAAATTAATAAATCTTTAGATAGACTCCTCAAGAAAAAAAGGAGAGGACTTAAATAAATAAAATTAGAAATGAAAAAGAAGTTACAATGGACATCAAAGAAATACAAAGGATCATAAGAGACTACTATAAGCATCTACATGCAAATAAAATGGACAACCTAGAAGAAATGAGATTCTTACAAAGGCACAACTTCCCAAGACTGAACCAGGAAGAAAATATGAACAGACTAATCACAAGTACTGAAATTAAACTGAGATTAGAGAACTCCCAACAAACAAAAGTCCAGGACCAGATAGCTTCACAAGCAAATTCTATCAAACATTCATAGAAGAGTTAACACCTGTCCTTCTGAAACTATTCCAAAAAATTTCAGAGGAAAGAATGCTCCCAAACTCATTCTATGAGGCCACCATCACCCTGATAGCAAAACCAGACAAATATACCACAAAAAAAGAAATTACAGGCCAATAACACTGATGAACATAGATGCAAAAATCCTCAACAAAATACAAGCAAACTGAATCCAACAATACAGTAAAAGGATCATATGTCATGGTCAAGTGGGATTTATCCCAAGGATGCAAGGATTTTTTAATATTCATAAATCAATCAGTATGATATAGCACGTTAACAAATTGAAGAATAAAAAACATGAATTGAGGGAATATGATCATCTCAGTAGATGTAGAAAAAGCTTACCTTTCCCTGCTTCAAGTCAAGCTTCCAGGGTTTCCATCACCTCAATAAACTAGTGTGTACCATTAGATCTGGTGATTCTGGGGTAAGGATCTCAGTCCAGAACAGTAGGCTCTAGCGGAGAGAAGGAAGGAGAGGTATGGGAGATATTGCCCTACTCAGGGAGGGCAGCCATGCTGGGGACTAAGACATCTGATAGAGAAGGACTGCAGAACTCTGGATTGGGCCTCAGGTAATGAGAAGGTCACCAGCAGCTTAGTGACAAGGAACATTTTCCTGAGATTTTGCCTTTGCTCCACATTTTTCACTGCCAAGAACAACCCGAGTCTAACTTTTCAAGTCACTTTTCTTATACTCGATGGATTAGAATAAATGACAACACCTCTGAAAGAGCTGTTACCATTGAATAAAATGAGAAACTTGGTGCCTCTTGGTTGAACATGTTAGGGGAGCAGGACACTGCCTGAGCTAGATTCTGAAGATTAGAGTTTGAATAACAACTTGGCAACTCTAGATATGAAGCCTTGGGTAAGTCATTTGCCTTCACAGAGTCCCAATTTCGTTGTTTGTAAAATGGAATATTCATGACATCATGCCAGCTCTTACCCAAGGGTTAATATGAGGATCGTAGGACTGTGTGGCCAGGAGACATTTTAGAAACTGCAAAAGTCTGTACAGTATCAGGAGTTATTGTACTGACCAAGGACTAGCTGGCCAATGGTAGTAACTGAATATATTTGATGATGGAAAGAAAAAAAATTCTAGCTCACCTGAAGCTGGCTTAAGTGAATCTCTGTGTAATTGAGACCAATTATCATCATTCAGTCCTCTTTCAAGCCACCAGCCATAGAATCAACTTCCCCAGACCCACTGTATCAAAATTTACAAGGTAGAACCCAGGAATATTCATTTAAACAAATCCTCCAGTAGTTCTGATGAGCCTGGAAGTTCAATGTCTGCTTCATCTGTGTGCCTACATGTGGAATTCCGTTGGCCTTTGGACTTATTTCTCTCCAATATTTAACTCTGTTGATGTTCTTACTAAAGCGAACAGCTATTCCTGGAGGATTTGGGTGGGCCCCACTTCCTCAGACCTGCCTTTAAGAATCACATGAATCATCTTGCGTATAGCTGGTAATATGAAAAAAATGGTGCTATCACTTGCAAATAGTCTGATGGTTAAAGAGTCTGTCTAGCAGGTCTCAGTCATAGGTGAAACTATTCGGAACTGCTCACTGGACATTGCTGAGTCACTTGCATGACCTTTGCATATATACCCTAAAAGAGTCATGGTTGATGAGAGGTTCCAGCTTTTGGACTTTGTTAGGTTCCTGTTGGGAGTCATTAGAGACAGATAAAGAAATGCTGTCTTTCAAATACAATGCCAGCTTACACCTCCTACATGTACAGGTGCAATGCCAATTGGTCTGGAGGAAGGGGCAGGAGTAGTGACAGGCACAAGGCACAGTACTTTTAAGATATTTTTGTGGGAGAAGGATGGCCAGCGATTTTGACTCAGATGGTTAGCAGAATGGAGCAAAGTCCATTCTCATGTGTGCCCCCTTATTATAGGACCCACTAATTATAGGTAGTTCCAAGGTCTTTGCTTAGCAACACTTCTAAATTTCCCAAAGAAGCAAAAATTTGGTAGAGGAAAAACAATCATGAAATTTGGCAGATCAGGGTTGTGTTGTGTTGTGTGTGTGTGTATAACAACTTTAATGAGATGTAACTCACATATATAGTCACCCACAAAACACAAAGTGTTTTAGTATATTCATAAAGGTGTGCAATCATCACTACAATCAATTTTAGAACATTTGTATCACTCCAAAGAGAAAACATGTATCCTTTAGCTATTACTACCTTCCCAGTCCTTTCACACTTCTCCAGCCCTAGGAAACCACTATCTACTTTCTGTCTCTATAGATTCAACTTTTCTAGATTTTTTAATATGAATGGAATAATAGAATATGTGACATTTTGTGACTGGCTTCTTTCACTTAGCACAACGTTTTCAAGTTTCATTCATGTGGTAGCCTGTATCAGTACTTCATTGCTTTTTGTGACCAGCTAATGGGAATTTGGGTGGTTGTGGTTTCTTGACCAGTAAGATTCTCTCAAAAACATGTAAGTTGAATTATTATGTTATATACTTGAAACTAATATAATGTTATATGTCAATAATATCTCAATAAAAATAAAATCAACTTGCACACAACATATAGATAAGGTTACATATACTGCATATATGCAATATACTTGCAAATTAGTTTTGTACACTAACATTCATACATGAGTGTATCTGCAGATAAACAAAATACCCAAATATTAATTAGTATTACTGTCTCCCAGTAGTATTAAAAGGAGATTTGCCTCAGAAACTTGCTTGTATATAACTATAAAAATTATTTTTTAAGCATTCAAAACCAAAAAAACAGATGTGGGTCATAATAATAATAACAATGCACCCTATATGAAATCCCATTGTATTATTACCTCAAATCAGAGGTTCTCCAAAGGCTTCCCAACTGTTTCCAAGAGGTCCCTAGGGTGTTGCTTTAAAGGTGCTCTGGAATGTTCCACTGTGGCCTCCAGGCCAGGTGTTCTAGGTCCAAAAAAAAGAAAATATAAGTATGTTCATGGATTGGAAATCTTGATATTATAGTGACGCTAACTCTCAAAATTGATGTACAAATTCAAAATAATTCCAAATCAAACTTCTAGCAGGTTTGAATATGTGTGTATGTTTGTGTATAAATTAATAATATGATTGTAAGATTTATATGGAAAAGCAAAGGTTAAAAAATAGACAAAGGAATCTTGAAAAACAAAGCTGGAGGACTTACACTAACAGATATGAGACCTATTTTAAAGCTATAATAATTCAGACCATTGCAACATATAGACCAGAAACAAACCCATACAACTGGTATCATTTTATTTATGACAAAGCTGCTACTACAATGTTAGATCAATGTGATATCCATTTGGAAAATTATTAACTAACCCCCTTACCTCATACTACATCTGAGAATCATTTCTATAAGGATTACAGAACAAAACGTGGAAGATAAAATACTAAATCTTCCAGAAGACAAAAGAGCAACACATATTCATAGTACTTGGATAGGAAAAATTTATAATAAAGGTTATAAAAATCCAATAGAATAGAAGATATTTATAATATATTTAACAAAGGGCTCATATACAAAATACATAAAGATCTTTTAAAATCAAAAAGAAAAATATGGAATCTCCAAGAGAAAACTGGGCAAAATAAATTTTTAAAAAATTGAAAATTTTAAAATGGCCAGAAAAGACATGAAAGATGCTCAATATCATCATAGAAATGCAAATTAAAACAACAATTAGATATGACTACACTCCCAACAAAGTGCCAAAATGAAGAAGACTGACTGACTACAGGAAACATTGGCAAGGATGTGGAACAATGGCAACTCTTACACACTGCTGACAGGAATGTAAAGTTGGTGCAACCATTTTGGAAAACTTTTTGGCTGTAACTACAAAATCTGAATACATGCAAACCCTTTGATCTAGCAATTCTAGTTTTTAGAGTATAGCAGTAAAAATATACACATATATCCATATATACAGGAATTTTCTTAACAGATTTATTCAAAATAACCACCCAAATTGAAGTCTATCCAAACATATAATAAAAACACAGATTTTAAAATTTAGTGTACTGCTTAAAATGATTATACACTATAATCAAGTGGGATTTATCCCGGGGATGCAAGGATTTCTCAATATCCACAAATCAATCAATGTGATACACCACATTAACAAACTGAAGGATAAAAACCATATGATCATCTCAATAGATGGAGAAAAAGCTTTTGAAAAAATTCAACATCCACCTATGATAAAAAAAAAAAAAAAAACTCTCCAGAGAGTGTACATAGAGGGAACCAACCTCAACATAATAAAGGCCATACATGATAAACCCACATTATACTCAATGGTGAAAAGGTAAAAGCATTTCCTGTAACATCAGGAGAAATACAAGACTGTCCCCTCTCAACACTTTTATTTGGCAGTGTTTTGGAAATCCTAACCATGGCAATCAGAGAAGTAAAAGAAATCCAGGAGTTCCCACTGTGGCTCAATGGGTTAAGAAACCTACATAGTCTCTGTGAAGATGTAGGTTTGATCCCTGGCCTTACTCAGTGGGTTAAGGATCTGGCATTGCCTCAAACTGAAGCATAGGTTGCAGATATGGCTCAGAGGATCTGGTATTGCTGTGGCTATGGTGTAGGCCAGCAGCTGCAGCTCCAAATCAAAACCCTAGCCTGCAAACTTCCATGTGCCCCAGGTACAGCCTTAAAAAGAAAAAAAAAAATCCGAATTGGAAAAGAAGAAATAAAACTGTCACTGTTCACAGATGATATGATACTATACATAGAAAACCCTAAATACATTACCAGAAACCTACTAGAGCTCATCAATGAATTCAGTAAAGTTGTAGGATACAAAATTAATACATAGAAATCTCTTGTATTCTTATACACTTATGAAAGATCAGAAAGAAGAAATTAAGGAAAGAAACCCATTTACCATTGCATCAGAAAAAAATAAAATAGCTAGAAATAAACCTACCTAAGGAGGCAAAAGACCAGTACTCTGAAAACTATGAGCTGCTGATGAAAGAAATCAAAGATGACACAAACAGATGGAAATATATACCATGTTCTTGGATTAGAAGAATCAATATTGTCAAAATGACTATAATACCCAAGGCAATCTACAGATTCAATTCAATCCCTATCAAATTACCAATGGCATTTTTCACAGAACTAGAACAATTTTTTAAGTTTCTATGAAAACATAAAAGACCCCAAATAGCCAAAGCTGAGAAAGAAAAATGGAGCTGGATGAATTGGTCCCCCTGACTTCATGACTTCAGACTATAATACAAATCTACAATAATCAAAATAGTATGGTATTGGCACAAAAACAGAAATATAGATCAGTGGAACAAGATAGAAAGCCTAGAAATAAATCCACATACCTATGGTCAATTAATCTACAACAAAGTAGGCAAAAACAAACAGTGGAGGAAATATAGTCTCTTCAATAACTAGTGCTGGGAAAATTGGAGAGCTACATGTAAAAGAGTGAAATTAGAACGTTCTCTAACACCGTACACAAAAATAAACTCAAAATGAATTAAAGACCTAAATGTAGGACCAGATTTTATAAAATTCTTAGAAGAAAACAAACATAGGCAGAACAGTCTTTGACATAAATGCAGCAACATCTTCTTGGATCCACCTCCTAGAGTAGTGAAAATGAAAATAAAAAATGTGATCTAATTAAATTTAAAAGCTTTTGCACACCAAAAGAAACCATAAACAAAATGAAAAGACAACACACAGAATGGAAGAAAATATTTACAAACAAGGCAACTGACAAGGGGTTAATCTCTAAAATATACAAACATCTCATGCAGCTCAATATACAAAAAACAAACAACACAATAAAAATGTGTGAAAGATCTAAACATGCATTTCTTCAAAGAAAACAGACAGATGTCCAAAAAAGCACATGAAAAGATACTCAGCATCGCTAATTATTAGAGAAATGCAAATGAAAACTACAAGGAGGTATCACCTCACACTGGTCAGAATGGCCATCATCAAAAAGTCTACAAACAATAAATGCTGGAGAGGGTGTGCAGAAAAGGCAACACTATTACACTGTTAGTGGGTATGTAAATTGGTTCAACCACTGTGGAAAACAGTATGGCGATTCCTCAGAAAACTCAAAATAGAATTACCATTTGATCCAGCAATCCCACTCCTGGGCATTTATCCATAGAAGACCATGACTCAAAAAGACACTACTCCAATATTCATTGTAGCACCATTAACAATAGCCAAGACATGGAAACAACCTAAATGTCTATCAACAGAGGAATGGATAAAGATGTGGTACATAAACACAAAGGAATATTACTCAGTCATTAAAAGGAAAGAAATAATGGCATTTACAGCAACATGGATGGACACAGAAATTATCATGCTAAGTGAAGTTAGTCAGACAGTAGAGGAGACACCAACATCATAACGCTATCACTTACATGTGCAATCTAAAAAAAGGACACAGTGAATTTCTTTGTAGATACTGATTCACAGACTTTGAAAAACTTATAATTTCCAGAAGAGACAGGTTCGGGGGGGAATAGGCTGGAGGTTTGGGATGGAAATGCTATAAAATTGGGTTGTGATGATCATTGTACAACTATAAATGTAATAAAATTCATTGAGTTAAAAATAAAAAATGCATAAAAATAAAAATTTAGTATATTGATAAAATGGAGTACTACACAACAATAAAAAGAGATAACTACTGGTCACATAACACCTTTAATAAGACATTACAAGTAGCAATAAAGCTCAGACTCAAAAGAGTATACACTTTATATATTCCATTTATATAAAAGCAAACATAACTATTCCATAGTGATAGAAATCACTATAGCATGGTTATTTGCTGGGGCCATGTAATCACTAGGAGGGGTACTCTGGAGGACTGATCATGTTCAGTTTGCTTATATGGGTGCTGGTTACAATTATATGTACATAGAACTGTACACTTAAATTTTGTACACTTTCCTGTGTGTGTTTATTCAATAAAAATATTTAAAAACAACACTTGTTAGCAATTCCAGGGAAGAGGAAGGAATTTACCATGAGCTGATGATTGTTGGAAGTTGGATAAGAGGTATTTGGGAATTCATCATATTATCCTTTCTACAATTTACCAAACTGAAAATTTCCACAATAAATTTTTTCAACACAAAATCTGGTAGGCTTCTGTTACATTTGCTTCCAGTCAGTTCCATGTTCTAGTTACAGACATAGCTCTTAAGCTTGCTTTATTTCTTTGCTTCTTTATTTGATTCATGTTCCTCTGCACCATGTTAGTAGTGCCTAATTAAGGTAATCTACTAACAATAGGCCTGAATGCTAAAGCAACTCCCTTCCTTAGTCTAATCTTTGCCACAGGCCCACCTCATTTTCCTTTTGTTTTTGAAATTTTTAAAATTTATTCTGTCAATGTTTTATATGTCCTGGCCACCGAGGTAAGAAAAGTAACATTCAGAATCTGTAGAATTTGTCTGCAGAGGCAAATGTGGGGTTTTTGTGTGGCTTCTGTATTCTTTATTTTTGGCTTCATTTTTTTAATGGAAGTATAGTTGATGCACAATCTTTTATCATTGTACAATATGGTGATTCACAATTTTTAAAGGTTAGAAACCATTTATTATTATTGGTTATTATAAAATATTGGTTATATTTCTTGTGTTGTACAATGTATCATATTTTATACATACTAGTTTGTACCTCTTAATCCCCTACCCCTATCTTGGCTCACCCCCTCCCCTCTCCCCACTGGTCCACTAGTTTGTTCTCTATTTCTTGAGTCTCTTTTTTGTTATATTCACTAGTTTGCTGTGTTTTTTTTAGATTCCACATGTGAGTGATAACATACAGTACTTGTCTCTCTGTCTGACTTGTTTTACTAAGCATAATACCTTCCAGGTACATTCATGTCATTGCAAATGGCAAAATTTCATTCTTTTAATGGCTGAGAGAATATATATACATAAAACTATAAGACACTGGTGAAAGAAACTGAAGATGACATGAACAGATAGAAAGCTATACTGTACTTATGAAGAGGAAGAATTAATGTTGTTACAATAACCTTACCATACAAGGCAATGTACAGATTCAGTGCAATCCCTAACAAATTACCAATGGCATTTTTCACAGAACTAGAACAAATAATTCTAAAATTTATATGGAAGCACAAAAGATACTGAATAACCAAGAAAATTTTGAGAAAGAAGAAGCTTCAGATTGCATATTCTCACCTGAGATCCACCCTTTTGAATACTTTCTCAAAACTATCAAGGAACAGCCGACATAGACAGTCTGACTCTTTTCAATCACTTTTCTAGCCCTGTAGTCTCAGTTAGCATTTAGACTATATTCCAAGTTAGTTCAGATGTTAATTTCACTATGCTTTGTCAAAGCCTGAAAGGAATTACCAGTATTCAACTTGATAATATCAATATTTTTGTCCCCACCACCTAACCTGCTAGGCTTTTGTTACAGTAGTTCCCTATTTCAAGAAATAATTCTACTTCAGTTAAGGTAAAGCTAAGTTGTTGTAACAGACACCTACCAATAGGATGGCTGACATAACACAGCAGTATATCTCCTTATCACTTAATAGTACTGATGTAAAGGACCCTGGTTGTCAAATGGTTCTCCTCTTGAAGTCATTTAGGAATGTAGGTTCCTTCAAGTTGTTACCTGACTATTTATTAGAGCATTGGTATAATTTACCTAGTTAAATGTGCATAAAGGGATCCAGCTACTGGGAAGGGGGGAAGAAGACATAAAATATAGTCACATGAGAATATCGAGCTGCAGGAGAGATTCTTAGAAAAGTGGTCTAGCTGGGCAGTTACACACCCAGACACAATGTTATTATTATGGGCGGAAAAATGGAAACTAGATTCCAGTGCACAGCTCAATCTTGACCACACCCATTTCCCTTTGCTTCTTCTACACCCAGAAGCTAGATTGAAATATTCATTTGCTTTTAAACCTAAAGATCTCTCAATTTTATAACACATCATCTTCCCAACAGCATTGATAGGTAGGCAACTGTGCATTCGGGGCTCCAATGGAAATGGAAATAAAGCAAGGCTCAAAGAAACAGTTATTGCCCCACAAGTGGCAAACCTGAGGTCATAACTTCAATCTTCCAACTCCAAGCACCTGTAAATTTTTTTCACTATCCTATATTCCATTTTTCCTCATTTCTTATAATCATATGCCATATAGTTCTTAGTTGTTCACCTACATTTCTGCTTTGCCTACCACACCCTCTTCATACTTCCAAGGACATGACCAAAGCTTCAGAAGAATAGGACCTTATTTACCTTGGTAGTTTGATGATGTGTGTTCTTCTCAATGCAGGTTTCTAGGCATAGACAGACCAAGATGTTTTCTCTCCTTTGCATTATCACTTAAAACCGGTTCTCAATCACTTTGTACATGTCATTCACACTAAATGGCATACCCTTCATTTTGCTCTGTTAAAGCCTGTGTTCATTAACCCCTTTAAAGTCTAGGTCTAATACACACTTCCAAACAACATTCACTCTGCTTCCTCAACATTTATATCCATAGGCCATTTATATGGCTGCCCGTATTCTTGAATAGTTACTTCTTCACACAGGGACCAGAGTGTTACTTTTAAAGTTAACTCTGATTATTCCACTTTAGTTTAGTTTGCTAGGGCTGCCATAATCAAGTACCATGGACTATATGGCTTAAACAACAGGCTTTTATTTTTTCATAATTTTTGGAGGCTGTACATCCTAGATCAAGATGTCATCAGGGTTGATTTCTTCTTAGAACTTTCTCCTTGGCTTGCAGATTACCACTATTTGCCTGTGCCCGCTCATGGTCTTCCCTCTGTATATGCCTTTGTCCTAATCTTTTCTTATAAGGACATCAATCATATTGGATTAGGATCACACCCTAAAATGAAATCGTTTAACCTTAATTACCTCTGAAAATGCCCTGTCTCCAGAACTAGTTACATTCTGGGGTATTGTGGTTGAGAACTTCAACATGTGAATTGGGAAGGACACAATTCAGCCCATAACACTACTTCTCTGCTCAAAATCTCTTTAATAATCTCCCATTAAATGATGCCCCATTTCAAAGTGAAAACTAATGTCCCTTCAAGGATTCTGAAGATATTTGCTAAAAGAATGAATAAGCCATGCTTCATGAAATTACTGCTAAGCGGGGCGGTGAGGCTCAGGACAACTGAAATCATGGTCATGAAGCCCAAGTTCCATACCTTTTCTGGGGTGGAGGGTTCAGGATTTCAGCCAAAGCCCAGAAACTTCAGTTTATATAATGTTCTATGAAATGTATGGATCTAACTCCATATCGCAAAGAAAATGAGAAATAGCAAAGAAAAGTGAGTTCATGTAAGAAGCAGGCTCACTGACAATCATGAGATGTGGCAGTTCACAGATTGACAGCAAAGGAAGAAAAATCCTGTAAAATGAGACACTCACTCTAGAGAACTCTTTCTGCTTAATACTGCAGTTGCCAGCTTTCAGGTTCATGGAAAAATCACTCCGTAATATATAGCTTGGCTGACAATGATTGGGTTGCCTTAGAATTCTCTTTGCTCTTCAATCTTGCCCCTGGGGGCCATTTTCCACTGGAGTAGCGTGACTCCATCTAAGGTGACAACAAAGATAACTGTCACGGCCAAGGACAAAACACAAAGTTCACAATAAGAACCTGGAGTCATTTGGAAGAGGTTTCTTATGTCTGATGTGCTTCATTTGCTAAGATAGAAAAAGTGCCATATCTAGAAGATGTGTTTTTTACCTCCTAATATGTAGCCTAAGTAACTGTTTTCAAAAATCTTGATGCTTAAAGTGCTGAACTTCCTTTAGACACATTTATGCAGATTCCTCACTAGCCAGGCTAGAAAATGTGAGGGAGACTGCAAAAGAGATCCGTATTTCAAGAGGAAGGCCAGTTTCATCAAATCATTTATAGTCCCTTCAAAATCGTGATTCTTCTTACAGCCCATATTAGGCTCTTAGAGATAAAAACGTATTCTACTTTTTCCTGTTAAAATTGCCCATAGAAATAAGAAGTCTCAAATTTGTCTGGCCCACCACTGAGCCCTTTCTATTTCATACAAGAGCACCAGCACTAATAATTTTGGAACTGAGGCCCAACCAATGAGGTTATTGATGCATCAGAAAAGAGAGAACACCTGCTCTTTACAAGGACTTTTTACATTGTGCCTGCATACTTCCTTGGTGAATTCACCTCCCAATCTGTTGGAACAAATCTCTTTTGTAGTAGAGGCTTCTTCACATTGTAGTTTGAATCGTGGTGCTTCCATCCAAGGAGACTCCCAGAGCACTTGATCAAACC
Organism: Catagonus wagneri; assembly: GCA_004024745.2. Lineage (NCBI taxonomy): Eukaryota > Metazoa > Chordata > Mammalia > Artiodactyla > Tayassuidae > Catagonus > Catagonus wagneri. The sequence goes on from PVHT021183599.1 coordinate 833,226, forward strand.
CAACAATCCCAGTTGTTACAAATGATTGGCAGCCAGACCCAGCAGGCATTATGAAGTCGTTAATTGGTGTTCCACAGGCTTGGAAGGAGAAATGTCTTTCATTAAATAGGCTACATTTGTCTGGAGCACCAGGGAAAAGATGCCCCTTCTGGAAATTCCAACAAGAGACTCCCTAACCTACAACAAGCCAAGGAAATGTGTCTGTTGAGGGAGGGCAAAGAGAAACACGGACTCTTCTATCGAAGTGCCTAGCTCCATCTCCACCAAGAAACCACCCTGCTCCCAATCACTACTGAAGCATTTGTTTGTTCCCATAGGACCTCTGACAGTTGGGAAAGTCTTTCTTAAAGCTGGGGTGAAGAAATACAGCTCCTCGGGGTTATTTATGCTCAGAAACCCTGTCCCCTGAATGTTGGGCTTGGGAAAACAGGCGAGCCAATAAGCCATGGAGACTGTTTGGTGCAAAGGCCTGCAGCTCTGAAGGATGAGTCATCTGCTTTTCCCACCACTTGAAATAAATGATAATGGCCTGGCAGCCTCTCGTATATTAATAGCCTTGTGATTTTACCTTCCTCCAGCTCCCTTTATTCCGCATTGGAATTAGACATGGCAAAAGTGGTTTCAGAGCTGATTGCCTTGAGTTTCCAAGCTGTCCAGAAAGCACAGGACATTCCCTGCACACTGGCCAGACTGGCAGTCCACTGTTCTTCTCCTGTAGTCATTCTTGGCTATATTACCCATTTTAACTGCTTCATAGCATTTCATACCGGAAATTATCAGATTTGTTTCCTGTTTTGTGTACTACCTGTTACATGAAGCTTCATGTAAGCTTCAGGAAGGCAGGGGCTTGTCTGGCTTGGCACTGCATCCCCAGCACCCAGAACAGCATGTGTAAGAAAGGAAAGGGGAGGCTGGGAATGTTATCCCCCTTCTCTATACAAAGAAAGACACTCCAGGGGGAAGGGTCTCAGGAAGGGGTGAACCGTACATTCCATAACCAGGGGCTTTTTCAAATACTGTGCCATCCCCCCAACCCCTGCTATAAACGTAAGGGTCACAGCCCCACCTCTGGTGCATCACAGCTTTAATCATTCATTAAGCTTAAGGAGTTAAAAGGAATAAAACCTGGAGATTGTTAAGTGAAATGATTACTCCTCTAGCTAGTGCCTGTAAAATAGGAAACATCTGTTGCTTGCCCGATACGAGAACAATTTCTGTTCCTTACTCTTGCTTCTCCCGAGAGGCAGTGGCTTACCTGATTGGAAAGATGGAGCAAAGGAAACGCGGCAGTTTCAATTCCCAGGTCCTTCTGTATCTGGATTCTGAGGTACGCAGGACGGCCATCTGCCTTTTGCAGCTGCCTGTCCTCAGGATGAGTAGCTAAGTTTAATTTGAGGCAAGGGTGAGGCATTTCTGAAAGGCAATTTGGAGCCTCTGTCCCCTTTTATTGGGGAATGTGGGGAAGCATTTGTCTTTCTGTGTCTGTCTGATCCCTACATCTTATTTTTAAATCACTCTGGATTTGGAGGGGGCGGGGGGTAATCACCTCTCTCAAACTCCAAGACCCACCACGCTCCACACCCTGGTGCTCCCCTGTGTCCTCTGGCACAGCCACCCCTGCACCACTCTGCGACTTCCACTGAACCCCTGACCACTCTGACACCACCACCACATCTTCAGCCCTTCGCAGGAGCTCACAGATTCTGCCTCCACCTTCCCACCTCTGGGCAAACACTACCTCTGCCTCTTCATCCAAATCTAACTTTAGCTTCTCCACCTGGGGGACATGCCTTCCCCTACAGGCCTCTCAGTTACACACTCGGTGGTTAATCCAGTTGATATGCAGTTGATCAGGCACCAGCTCTGCAGACCAAATGAAGTCGTTTATTCTCCTGTCCTCTGGGTCCTTCAGGGTCCAAAGTAGGTTGTCACATTCTCCAATGCTCCCTCCAAACCATTCTGCCTCATCCCCTCTTGCTTACTCAGTAGCATCACAGCACTTCTCGCCTTTACCCCACTAAAGCATACAGTTTTTACTCTGACTTGGGCATGCCCTTCAGCATATACACATGCTGTCCCTCCTCCAATATAACGTTCTCTTTATTCCCTCTTCCTTGACCAACAATTGTCCCATTTTGCAATGATCAAAACTCCCCCCAGGAGTTGTCTATGCTCCTTGTCTCCAGTTCATTTTTTTGGAACCCATTTCAGTCAATCATTGTTTCTGCTCCTCACCCCTTCCCAAAACACACACACACCATGGAAAATTCTTTTATCCAAGTCACCAATGACTTACATGCTCTTTACCACAATCAATGGTCAATTCTCAGTGTTATCCCACTGGACCTGCCAGCAGCAGTGAGAATTGAATTTCTCCCTCCTTGGCTTCCACAATGTTCACTCTCTTGATTGTCCTTCACTGGTCACACTTCTTAGTCTTTTTTTGCTGGCTCCTTCTCTTCTCCCCAGTGTCTGTCTGTCTGTCTGTCTGCCTGTCTCTCTCTCTCTCCTTTTTAATTTTTTTTTTTAACTGGAGTATAGTTGACTTTTGAACTTGTGTTAATTTCATGCATATGGCAAAGCAAATCAGTTCTATATATACATTTAGTAGTCTTTTTTATTTTCAAGTTTTATTGAAGTATAGTTAAATTACAAGGTTGTGATCATTTTTGCTGTACAACAAAGTGGCCCCGTCATACATGTACACATATCCATTCTCTTAAAGATTCTTTTCCCACATAGATTATCACAGAACATTGGGTAGAGTTCCCTGTGTATACAGCAGGTTCCCATTGGCCAATCATTCCATATACCTCAGTGTGCATACGCCAATCCCAAACCTCCAGTACTAATGTCAGACTTGGGCCTTTAAGTAACTTGCTCACAGCCATTTAGCTAGTATCTAGAGAAGAGTCTGAAATTCAAAGCCACCCTCTGCCTCCACTGTTCATCTATCTGCCCTGAAGCTTGACCGTCCCCTGCTTGCCCCTTCATCCAATTCAGTTTACACCTTAGCTCTATAGATAGTTCTTGCTCCAGCTTGCCTCCCCCAGTGTCCCAAGTATCCTAGTCTTGCTGCAAGCCCAGATACATAGCAAGCAAAAAGTCTCACACAACTTCTCAGCACTGGTATTGTATCATTTCGCCTAATAGGAAAAGCACATTGTGTGTGTGTTACAGTTTGGGCCAATCGAAAGCAAAAACACACAGACTTTACGAGCAGCAGCTCTGGTTTTTCCCTTAAACCACATTTATAGCAGGGCATGGGTGACTGGATATTGGTTATTAAATGTGATCATTCACAACTGACAAAGGGGTTGCTTACAGCTATTCTGGTCAAAGGATAGCTTGGTTTAGTGATGAAAATATAGCTACTATATTAGCTTTTTTATTGATATCCAACTTGAAGATCAAATTGAAGAGAAGTTTTCAGTTGGAGTATGAACGTCACAACACGCACACACACACACACGCACACACACACACACACACACACACAATAAATGTTAAAGTTCTGACCACATTAGAAAGCAAAATGCAAAATGCCAGGATCCTGTTTTACTCCCACAACTAAACGCTCCCCCCCTTCCTGCCTTCCCTATTTCTGTTTGCCACCTGGCCACCTGGAGATGACCCCGTGACTCCTTCAGCAACACTCCTTCCTTTGCCTCTTCCCCTACTCTATCTAATAAACCATCGATTGTGTCAGTTAAGCCTTCCTCATGGTGCTCCCTCCCTTCTAACCATCCATGCAGCTCCGATTTCATTCACATCCCCATAAGCCCTTTTTTCTCAAAGAAGAGAAGTTGCAGTCTATTCTTCCTGCAAACAGTCTTGCCCACCCCCATCAGACGGATCATCTTGAAGAACAGCTCTGACAGCCAATGCCCCTGTTCAAAACTCTTCTGTACCTTCCCCTTTGCCTACAAGGTCAAGTGCAGGTTCTTGGTTTGGCACTCAGTGTCCAGTATTAGCCTGTCCAGCCTCCCACTCCCAACTTTCTCTGAAGCATCTCGCATTTCTGTTTCCAACACCTTGGATGGCTTTCTGCTTAGAATGCCCGTCTCTGAACTTCTGCCTGTAAGACCCATCTATGGCTGCGAGGCTCAAGTCCACGTGAAGGGTAGGTAGGCTCCTCCTGTCTGAATGCAGCTTCCAGGACCGCCCATCCAGAGGAAGGCCCATCTTCCTGGAAACTCCAGGGCAATCGTGACTTCCTACCTTGCACTAGCAAGTTTCCAGAGAAATCCCCCTTTCTCTCTTGAAACACATGGGAGAGCCAAGACTGTGTCCTAGGCCTTGCTGAATATTCCTCCAACTCCAAGTCCAGGACCTGGCGCAGACAAGCACATGGGAAATCCTCAGAGAACCACCACACAGTCATAACACACAGCATTTGGCAAGGCCCAGGAGTTTCCAAAGGTCCTTGCAGCCATCCCATGGATGAGGTTTATAAGGAAGATGGCAGAGTGTGATTAATCTCAACACTTAAGAGGAAGGTGCCCTGAGTGGGCTGTATGATGAGGAAGCTATAAGCACTTGCCTCTTTCGGCCGCCTGGATTCAGTTACTCATTCAGCAACTACAATTTGCCAGCCATTGGACACTGCATTCAACCCAGGAGAATACAGTTAAATCAAAGCAACCTCCATCTCCTGGAGCTCCAACATCAGTAGAGAAAGAGACATGCATCTAACACACTTCAAGTCCAAGGCTGGCTACGGTAAGGGAGTCATATACACAGGAGGCCTGAATGTGCCCTGCAGTCGTCTTCTCTCTTGCACAGAACCTGAAGGGAGCCAGATGCCAGTGAACTCAGTGGCACTATGACACACACAGCTGCACACAAGCCAGTAACACATATTTGTTGAGTGCCTACTGGGTGCCCAGAACTCATCTTAAGTTTCAGGGACAAGGTGGGAAATCAGACAGACATGTTGCTTGGTTTGGTTTCTTTGTGTCACTGAATTTATGCCGGTGGGGGAAACCTACCAGAAACACGAATTGCCCAAGAACATCATCAGTTAATGAGCGGTGTTGTGAAGATGACAAAGCAGAGCGGGGAGATGACTGTCGGGTGGTGGAGAGGGTGTATCAGGTTGGCCTGGTACTGCAAGGCCTCTCCAAGGAGCTGTCCTGGGAGCTGGGATGCGCACTCTAGAGCAATCGGTCAGGGTGTTGCTAGTGCTGGGCATCAGCTTGACAGGCAAAGCTCTGCGATCCCTTCCCCTCTGAAGTGACTCATGAGGGTCTAGGCCGGAAAGATGAAGTCCAAGGGTGCTTGAGACTTGAGATGCCCCCCTGAATGGGGCCACTGACCCCCACCCACTCCCATCACCTTCTTACTTCTGGAATCACCAGGAGCCAAGTCTCCAGAACACGGGCAGCGGGTCTTGGAGAGCGGTTTCCAAGGTCCCTCTCCGCTGAGTGGTCCCTCTCACACGCAAGCCCCTGAGCCCAACTGGGAGCCACACTGTGTCAGCCTTTCCTTTGGGTTCAGAGGCAGTCCTCCAGCCACTGTTTTGGCCTTGTGCTGCCAGACCGTGCGCAGCGACCTCCGCACAGGTGGTCGCGCCGGTCCCCGCCGCGATGGTGACCAAAGTTCTCCTGATCCTCCTGGGCACGTTCGTAATCCTCCCGTCGAGGTGAGTCTCCAACCCGGGACCCAGGAGCCCTCGGAGTCCAGCTCCCTTTACCGGAGAGAGAGCGAGGCCGGCTCCGGAGACCGAAGACTGGAGCTTGGTGGGGAGACTCCCAAGTCTCTTTTTTTCCCCTGTGCCAAGGAAGGTGTGGAGGGAGGGTGGGGGAGAGCTCAGGGGCCGGGGCACTTGGGAAAGTGATGAGGTGCAACAGGTAGCGGTGGGGGGGAGGCAAGCGCCGGAGGCCCCAGTCTGACCCTGCTGCGCACCAGCGGGCTGGAGGGGGTCTCAGGCCCCGATCTTGCCCCAGCCGGGCCCAGCCGGCAGCCTCTCGTGGCGGGGCCCGCGCACCGCAGGCTCGCCTCCTCCTCGCTCCCCCATGTCCCCCGCCCCTGGCTGGCTGGCTGCGCCGCAGTGGTGGCAGCGGGGGTGGGGGGGTTGGCGACAGGGCTTCTTCTTCCTCTCCCCCCCCCCCCACCTCTGCAGCCGCAGTGGCGAACACGTCGTCGGAGATTTCCATCGGGGCTCAGGGGGCGGGGCCAGGGCCAGGGTGGGGGACGCGGGGCGGAGCGAGTGGGAGGAGTGAAAGTTGGAGCCCAACAAAACCCTCCAGCGCGCTCGGTGCTGCCAGACCGTGCGCAGCGACCTCCGCACAGGTGGTCGCGCCGGTCCCCGCCGCGATGGTGACCAAAGTTCTCCTGATCCTCCTGGGCACGTTCGTAATCCTCCCGTCGAGGTGAGTCTCCAACCCGGGACCCAGGAGCCCTCGGAGCCCAGCTCCCTCTCCCCGCGAGCGAGGCCGGCTCCGGAGACCACCCCCCCGCCCCCGCACGCCGTGGTCCTCGAGCCCTGCGCCCAGCCCGCCCCTGGCCCTCTCGTGGTCTAGTCTGGTCCCGCGACCCCTCGACGCGCGTGGCCAGCCCCCGCCCCGCTCCCCCTAGAACAGGCGCCCAGGAAGGAAGGCGGGACGCCTGTCACCTAGCCGCTCCGGTCCCCTCCCCCCCCCCCCCCCCCCCCCCGGGCCCCCCCCCCCCCCCCCCCCCCCCCCCCGCTCCCGGGACTCCCACTCCCCAAACCGCCGCGGCGCCCGGCAACGAGCGCATCCCTCGCTCCCTGAGCCTTCGTGGGAAGTGGCGAGCGGCCCGCGGGGTAACCGGCCCGGGCAGCCTCGCGCTTCTGGGGACGGGGGGACTTGGGGAAGGTGGCGCCCAGAAAGGCTCGCGGGCAGGGGGAGGGAAACTGCGCACAAAATATTTGAGTATTGGCTAATCGGTCTCTCGTTCAAAAAAAAAAAAATCTTTTTTTTTTTTTTTTTTTTTCCTGAGCGCCTACTGAGTACCAAGCACCGTGTCAGACAACTCTGACTTTACTTGCTTCCCTTCCCGCCTCTCCTCGTGGTGCCAGTCCCAGGCAGGAGCCCTGGTTTAGTCTTAAGAGTTCGTTTCGCACCCCAGCTGTCATCCTATCCCCTCTGCGGCCAGCTTCCCTCTTCCTTCCTTACTCCCCCACCCCTCACAGCCCTGCGGGGTCTTGGGCAGGCTGGAGCCAGAGGCCAGCAGTGGAAATCCTTTAGTTCTGTGATTTGGGTCCTGCATTTTAGTTCCTCCCCCCTTTCCAAAGACCAGCAGCAGGTTTCCCTGGAGCAGCCAGCTTCCCTCACACCTTCTTCGGGCCCTGGGACCTTGCTAGGAAGGCTGTCCATTACATTTCTGGCTTTTGAGGGTAGATGATGACTGCTTCACAATTTTGAGATGGTTTCCCATTGAGCACAAACTCCTAGGCTTCCTCATCTTTGCAGCATTCTCCAAGACTCCATGTCACCGGGCTTGTCTTGCTTTGTTTTGGGGAGGGGGAGAGAGAAGGTGGCTTCTCTCCCCAGCCCCAGAATGCTTTAGCTCCTCAAGGGAGGGGCTCTGTGGCTCCATGCTGGCTCACTGGTGCACTGGGAGGAGGGGGCCGTCTTATCCAGGGCTTGGTGAAGATTTCTGAATGCGTGCTAGGAATTTCCAGCCACATGCATCAGTCCAGATGGGGACCGGACTGGTTGGGAGAGTTGACATCGTGGCTGGCTAGGGCAAAAGAGGGGCTGGGGGTGCAGAAGGAGGGAGGGGGAGCATAGAGGAAAACAGCAGCGAAGAGGGGCTGTTGTGATGGAAACTACCCTTCCAGCGGGGG
>PVHT021183599.1:841138-978618 GCA_004024745.2 Catagonus wagneri
TAGGAAAAACTAACCAATCCAGTGGCCCTTCTCGTGTTCCCTTCCCTCTCCCCAGCCAGTTGAATGAGCATGCTTGGTGGGGGAGGGGGTGCAGAGATTCAGCACCATCTTGGATCATCGTAGCTGGAGGGATGGCAGTGTCTGATAAGCCCCCATGGAAAGATCCCACTAGTCCAGGGCATGAATGCTTTTCACTTTTTTATTATTTCTAGCCCTGAAAGTGGGTTTAAATGGCTGGCCGAGAAAGGTATACATTGTCAGCAGCTCCTTTAACCCCAAGGATCCCAGGGTGAGGATGGGGTTTTTGGTGTTTTCCTTTTTTTCTTTTTTCTTTTTTTTTTTTTTTTGGCAAAAGCAATTTGTCGGATCCCAGCAACCTCAAGACCCTCTGATGTCTGCACACATAGGCTGGAAGCCGAGGGGCTTGGGTGGTGATCTTTAGACCTTTGCTTGTTTGTTTACCTGTTGAACTTGGGGGTTCTTCTTGTTGGCTTTGGATGTCTGGGAGTGGTCCTGGCTAGCAGTGCCAGTCCTGATCCTGTGCCCGCAGCCCATCACTCACATACAGGGTCTCAGCCCCCTAGTTCTCCCTCCTCCCGTCCACCAGTGGCTGGCATGGTCTTTTCAGAGGACTGGGGGCAAAGCCTCGGGAAGAGATGACATCTCTGGAGATGGTATTTTCAAGTGGAAATGGCTTTTCCCAAGCCCAGTTCTTCCTTTGCCCACAATGGGAATTAGCCACTCCAGACATGAGAAATGGCGTAGACTTGGCACATCTGTACGCCAGTCGAGCAATTCTAAAAGCCTGGCAGGCTGCAAGAGGAGGCGTTTTGCTGCTCAAGTTGGCCGGCCTTTGTTCTGCAGTACAGAGGCCATGCCCTGCCCTGTTAACCCCTTATCTGAGGAAGCAAGTTGTCTGGTTGATTTAAAAAAGTAAATAAATAAAATCATTTTGGAAGTGTAACAGAGAAATATGGAAGTATAGAAATCATGAGTGAAGAGCTCCGCGGCTTTTCGCAAAGTAAACATGCCCATGTCACCAGCACCTAGACCGGGAAACAGAACATTGCCAGTCCCCTCCCCCACCCCCACCAGCTTCACCACATGCCCCTCCCCCAGTGCACCCTCCTCCCCCAGTGAAAACCCTTTTGTGCCTACCGACATCACAGATTAATTTTGATGATGGCTTTTTAAACAGCTTTTAATTATAAGCGTTTTCAAAGACGTATGAAAAGTGGAGGGAACAACCTCATTACCTATCAACTCAGAGCCACTCTTATTTTCTCTGTATCCGACCCACTCTCCATTGCCAGCTTCAGTTATTTTAAAGCAAATCTCAGACATCATAGCATCTCATATACAATTATTTTAGTATGTATTTCTAATCTAAGGACTTCAAAAACAACATAAAGTACCACTACTACCACTATTCTAAAAATTTTGAGAATAATGTATTCATGCTGCAGAAACTTACCAGTGTTCACACCTCCCCTACTGTATCATAAATGTTTTTTGTTTTGTTGTGTTTGTTTTATTCTTTTTGCTTTGCTTTTTAAAAGCGGGATTCAAATAAGGTCTACGTATTTGCAGATTTTCATTAGCGTTTTAATTTTTCAAAATACTTTGTATTGAATTAGAAACTGTACAGAAATGTGCTCAAATTGTAAGTGCACGAGTGACAAACTGTCAGAAAATGATCACACTGATATCAGGACCCCCATATCAGGAACTAGAACACCAGAACCTCAGAAGCCCCCTGGCGCCCTGTTCTCACTGCTTCCCAGCAAAGGTAACGTGACCTTCGTTGCTACATTGGCAAATGGCTTTAAATTTTTTTTTAAATCTTTAATTTAATTTAAACATTCAATTACATTTTTAATTGAAATTTTTAAATTTAATTTAATGTTTAATTTAATTCTTTATATTATTTTTTGGCTGTGGTGCCTGGTCGTGGCACCCCACCCTCGACCCCCAACTCCAGTGCAATGAAGTGTCACAAAAGCAAAGAAATGCGCACTATTCCCACAGGGTCCTGGTGCTGGTCAGGCAGACTTCATCGTATACTGAAAAAATCCTTTTAAAAAATCTAGAACCTGTTTTTGTTATGGATTTTTTTAAAAATATAAAGAATTACCATAAAAAGAAGGATAGCATGGGACATTCCCAAAGAGCAGCGAGATTTAGAGGAAATTAACAAAAATAATCTGTTACTGGCTCTTAATATACCATTAGCAGTCACTCTTTCTGCCCTGGGTTGCAGACTTGTTTGGGTTTGTTTCTGTCCCAAGAGGCACCAGCCAGGCCACCTACAGAGTGAAGGCCAGAGCTTCATTTTTTTTTTTTTTTCTGTTCTAGTATTGAAGGACCATATGTTGGGTCATGGAAGAGACCCACTGCCAGCGTTGATGATGTCTATGACCCCAAGCCCCAGTCTCCTGAGCCAGAGCTCCCCTCTGAAGAAATAAAGCCCACTGCCCTTGAGACCTATGATAGACTTGGCAAACTGCCAGCAGCCACTCACATCCTGGACAGTATCTTGAATAAATATGACTACAGACTGCGCCCTGGCATTGGAGGTGAGCATAGCTCTCCGTGGCCCCAGAGAAGAGGAGGGTTGAGGGCCGAGGTGGGCCTGGGGGTGGGGGATGGCGCCGTGTGTGGGCAGGAACAACTGTGGCGGACCTTTCAGGTAAGAGATGTCAACTCTGATCTCAGCGGTGCCACTGACCTTGGTCTAGACTTTTCCCTTCTCTCACCGTCAGTTTTTCCAACTAAAAAATGAGATGACTGCACTAGATGACTGACCTTCGAGGTGTGTCCAACTCTTAACAGTCTGTGAACGCGGTCTTGCCATGCAAGAATAAAGAGATGGTATCGAATGCTGAAACTGTGTAGGCCAGCCCTTGGCCCCCGACCACACGCCCCCTCCCCGCCCCATGCTTCTGTTTGACACTCACGGCTGCCGCTTCTGCTTCCTTTACAGAGAGGCCCACTGTGGTCACCGTCGAGCTCTCCGTCAACACCCTGGGGCCCGTCTCTATCCTGGACATGGTAAGTACTGATCTTTGATCATAGTATCTTCTAGCCTCGGGAGCTGGCCTGTGAGACCTTTCGCACACTTGTTTCTCTCTGTGTGTCTGTAACAAGAGTTGAGGGAAGGGGGAGAGATCTTAACCAACACTGACTTGGGAAGGAGGCTGAAAGCGGTAAGGCCCTGCTGGCTGAAGAAGACAGCCTTCAGAATCCGGACTCTATCTTTCAGTCTTTCATTCAAAATAAAAATAATAAAGCAACTTTAAACAACGCAGTGGAATGACTCTTTTCTTCTGATAATGAGTGGTGTGGACTTAAGCCTACATTTACCAACTCCTGCTCTAGGACTGCTTTTCTAATTTCACCCTAGTGGCTTGTCTCCTTTTCTCCTGCTATCATCCTAGTGTCGGTAATGGTCCCCAGTTAGCCTTCATTATCTTCCACTTGACAGAGACAAAACGCAAGGTCTCTGCCTCCCGAGGGCTGAGCCCCCCGCAGTCCTGACCCTGCTTGAAGCATGAAGTTCAACCTCACGCTCCAGCAGTCAAGGTTCTCCATGGCTATAGCCAACCCAAGGCCCTAGTTTTATTTCTTGTCACTCCTTTAGAGACCACGTGTGCTAATCACCCAGTGTGTGGGTGTTCTCAGACTTTCTTGCACTGCTAAGCCTTTGTTCAAGCTCTTTCCAATTTGGGATGGCATCGCTCCAATTTTCTACCTTATCTCAGGATCTGGCTCAAATGACATCTCTTTCATGGAATCTTCCCTGACCTCTACAGCCATTGATTGCTCCCTGCTTACTCACAACACACTCTTTTCGTTGGCTCGCACATCTTTCTAGCTTCTATCACAGGTGTTTACCTGATTTTCCCTACCTCATTGTATTGCAATTATGTACACTCTGTCTGCCTTGCTCTCTCAGCTAGGGGTCCCTTGATGTCAAGGATTCAGTATATGTTAGCTGAGCGAATGGATTATAAAAGATGTTCTGCAAATGTCACTTTCATCTGCAGAGCCTGATAATGAGGAAGGCTGTGGAAAGCAACACCATCACAGCCGTAGCCTTGACCTGGCGCAGGTCAGAGTTTTAGCATACACACTGGTGCCCAACAAGCACCACGTGATTGGGTGAGCTCAGAGTCTAGGGTCTGAGACGGTACTTGCAAATAGATAGTCGAAGGTAAGTTAACATTCGTGGAAGATGAAGGTGTTTCCATAGGATGAGGGGAAGACTGGGGTTTCCCGCTCTGAGGCTTTGTTTGGCTACATGATTATCGAGGGCCAATGTACTTATGAATGGCTTTGCCAAAAAGTTACCCCAAACAGTGTCTTAAAACAGTATTTATTAAGTCTCAGCTTGCGGGGATTAGGAATCCAGGCATGACTCACCTGGGTCCTGTGTTTCAGGGTCTCACAAGGCTGCAGTTAAGGTGTCACTTGGGGACATGGGGTCTCATCTGAAGACTCAAGGAAGGGAGGATGCACTTCTGAGTTTTCACACGGTTGTTGGCAGGGATCGGTTCTTCTCTGGCTGCTGTCTGTAGGCCTTCCACAGTCCTTGCCACGTGGGCCTCCCCACGGGACAGCTCACAGTGTGGCAGCTGGCTTCCCTCAGAGTGAGCAGAGCATGAGAAAAGGTGCTCAAGCTGGAAGCCAAAAACCTTTGGGAACTAACAAGAGAAACATGAGAGCAGACAGATCTTTTTGAAAGTCTGTTGACATTTTAAAGCCTTTTGTTTTCTTTTCCCTTGATGCCAGGTTAACTTTTTGCTGTTATCATGTGCTTGCCACTGCATGAGTATGAATTTAGCAATCAGTTTGATGAAAATTGTTGATAAATGAAGAAATGCTGGGTTCTGAGCCAGAGCTAGAGGTGGCTACAATATTCTGGCTCTTTCATTTTGGCAGCACTGGTCTCACCGGAAGTGCTAATACCTAACAAACCGGAGGGGTCCCGTTTAACAACCCAGCAGTCACTGAACCTGGCATGCAACACAGAACTGGTTCAAAGAGGAGCCAACAACTTGATTTTCTTTGGCCAGTGAAGTGATGCATTAGCCTGGGCCAAGTGCCTTTAGAAGATGCCAAATACTCATGTGGTATTAAATTTCTCGGAGAAGTCTGCCCTTCTAGGGATACTGTAGGGCTTGGTGAGGAGGGGGTGCCTGCTTCTCTCACGCGGCCCCAGCACTTGCCAATGAACAGGTCTCCTCAGGTCTTGGTGGCAGCCTGTGTGGCAGACAAAGCTGCCACTGGGATGCTCATTCTATATTGGAGGCAACTGAACTTCTCAGCAAGGTTGTGAGTCCCAGTGCTTGGCTATACAGTGGGTGTGGTGGTTTGACAGGAGTTCCAACATCCTTCGGTCAATTAGAGGTTGTGTAGGGCACAGGATTGTCCACGGGGCGGCGGGGGGACTGAACCCACAGGCTTTGGACGACAATCATACGTTTCTACCAGGCACCTGGCCAAACTTTTGAAATGCCTGTCCTGAGCTTCAAAGGCAGCGACCAGTCTGGGAATGACTGCCCGTTGCTAAGTCCACTCCCCCCCACCGCCCCGTGGCAATTATTGCAAGTGATTCTAATTAAGCCAATTCTTTGCCATTAAATTTCTAGAGTTTCAGCTGAGCTAAAAGAGATGTACATCGAAGCGCCTTTGTCAAGCTGGAGAATTGAACCGTTACTTATCAGTTGATATGTACTGAACTTACGATTGGAATCTTGTTAAATAGAAATTAAATGCCCATTTGAAACACCCCAACCTAGGCTTTGGAACTGCTAGTCACTTGGGACTATAGTGCCACTCTGAAGGCCACTTGTGAATCCTGGTGTGGCTGGGCAGAGCTAGAGACTTTTTCCTGTGTGATTTCCTGAACTCCTTGAGGAAACATTCTCAAAGGCAAGCAGGGTTTGTGTTAACCCCCGCCCCACCCTGAGGACTCCATGGGGTTTCTGATTGGTGTTGATTGTGTGATGCAGGATAACTTGGGGGAAAGGCCTAGGAGTCCTGCAGAGGAAAACTGGACCCTGGTACCCAGAGGGATTATGAGTGCAAGTGAGAGGAAGATGGGTGAAGGTCACCGCAGAGCAAGGTCATGGTATCGGATGCTTTATCATCACATCAGAGCCAAAATGCTGCCATCAGCTATTTGTTTGACTTCAAACAGGCCCCTTTCTGTCTGATCCTAAGTGTTGCTACCTTGGTCTAGTTCTGGTACTTGCTGCTGCTCAAGCTACTTGCAGTGCTATTACAGTCTGTTGTTTCTCCTTTTCAATACCAGTGGTGCAGATTTCTAACTTCTCAGCTTTCTTACTATTAAACATTCTTTTTGATGTTTAACAGACAGTTGAGGGGATAGACAGTATCTAGAGGCCAAATAATCATGGGTTAACTAATGATTAAAGTGTGTGCTCCCCAAATTAAAACCAGATTGTTATCCATTTGGGAATTTTTTGGGGGGTGGGGGGGGATGTACCTGGAAATGGAAAACTCCTACAGCCAAACTAATGCTATTTTTCTCTGGGCAAACCCAAGTGGGCTCCTATCTGCTTTAGGCCCATCGCAGGATGGCGTGGGAATGTTCTTTGTCTGCACAGCCCCTGATGCGTGCTTTCCTATCCTTCCCGTCAGGAATACACCATTGACATCACCTTCTACCAGACTTGGTATGACGAGCGTCTTCGTTACAATGGCAGCTTTGAGAGCTTTGTGCTGAATGGCAACTTGGTGAGCCTGTTATGGGTCCCAGACACCTTTTTTCGAAATTCCAAGAGGACCCAGGAACATTCGATCACCATGCCCAATCAGATGGTCCGCATCTACAAGGATGGCAGGGTGTTGTACACAATCAGGTATGTCCGGCCTCCAGAGTCCCACGTCTTGAGTCTCTTCTTCCCCTTCTGAGAATTTTTAACCAAAAGCTTCATTTAGAATGATACTTCCAAGGGCCCTTCCAGCTTTCCTAGACCATGAGCTCAATCCCCTCACTTACAGACACAGACGCTAAGGCCTCAAAACAGAAAGATATCGCTTAAGGCCACACACCAAGTTGGTGGCAGAGCTGGGGCTGACACCTAGTTACTTGGCTCCAAGTCCAGAGCTCCCCCCACTAGAATGTACCAGTCTGACTGCGTTGCCTGGACAATTCCACCCCAAGTGGGCACTGGATGTGAAGACTCGTCCACGGTGGTGGAATTGTCCTGGTGGAACAGCAATACAGCAGTTGGAAAGACACCTAACACCAGGCTGGATGCTTGAAGGTGTGCTGGGGAAAGGTCGCATATGGGTGGTATGGGGGTGGGGACATGATAGAGTGGGAAAGTGCTGGCAGGTCCTTGAAACTGGGATGGACAAGAAACCAAAGCCCATTTAAGTTGGTCCATCCATTTCTCTGATGATGGAGACCGGAGTACCCAGATACTTCCAAGCTGTTCTTCCTCTCTTTTTGTGCCTCCTTGGAGCTCTTTGTCTCAGATCCCACTGTTGCCACTCATTGGTGGTGGTCCCCAGGCCCAGATGGGTGGATACGTGAGTGATCAGGGCCAGCCTAATGAGGCTCCTTTCTCCCTTCCAGGATGACCATTGATGCTGGATGCTCACTCCACATGGTCAAATTTCCAATGGATTCTCACTCTTGCCCTCTGTCTTTCTCTAGCTGTGAGTACCTTCTTAGGTTTCTGGGACCCCAGAGTCATGCTGGGCCCCTTCTTTTTCTTATCCTTGCCCTTTACATTTTTCTGCCTCTGCTTTTCCCCCTAAGACGGCGCCAAGGTTGTTCAGGGCCTCCCATCCATCCTCATCTCCACTCCTACTGACAATACTGTGTTGCTTAATCTGGGCCACACATTGGGTTCCTCCCTCTCCTTTCCACCCCATCTCAAGTCAGTCACCCACCTCTGAAGTGTCTCTCAAGTATGTTCTCCATCTCCACTGTCACTACCTTGGTTTAGGTCTTTGTCATCTTCCGCTTGAACTTTTACAGCATCTTCACCTTGAAACTGAACAATGTCCAAAACTAAATACCTGGTCTCCTCCCAACCTCTACCCTCAAAACAAATGTGTTGCTTCTGTGTTCCATTTGTCTCATTGAAAGGCACCATCACGCACTCAGCTGTCCAAGCCAGGACCTTTGATGCTTCTTTCTCCTTCTCCTCCTACATCTAATCAATCAACATGCTGTTGGTGTTCCCTCCCGAATCTCTATTGATGCTGTCTGTTTCTCTACATTCTCACTGCCACGGCTTTGACTCCTGCCTTTGTTCATTTTATTGTGCATGGGTTACTGCACTGGTCTCCCATAACAGGTCTCCCTGTCAAGAGGCCATCCTCATATGAGAACTAGAGTGATCTAGCTGAAACATCATCTAGACTGGGCCACTTCTTAGTTTCAAATCCTTCCTGAACTCTCATGGATCAATTCCCAAATCCTTAGGCTAACTCTCAAGGCCCTTCGTGTCCCTGCTATGCACGCCTACATACCTCATCCAACCTCTGTGAGCTAGCCATCCTGGACTTTTAGCATTTCCTTAATACAACAGGCATTTTCACTTTTCTGTCCATTGAACACCCTCCTCACCCCTTCAGCCTCATCCATGCAGAGACTCTATGGATTCCTCTCTGGGTGTGTCCCCAACTGATCTTTCCCTCCTTCGTTTCCCCACTGTCCCATGGGCAGAGGTTTCTCAGAGGAATACCAGCAATTACAGATGTTTACTCTGTCTTACTCAATGAAATGTGAATACTTGAGGTCAGGGCTCCTGCCTTGGCTCATCTCTGTATTTCCAGCACAGGGCCTGGTACTGATGAGTGCTTAGTAAATGCACCTGTTGAATGAACTTCCACAATGAGGTAAGAGAGGTAAGGTCCCACAGCTGGTGAGGTCAGAGTCAGGACTCCAAGGCACTGCCCAGGCACCATGCTGGTAGAGATCTCAGGTGGGCTTCCCAGTCTTGTGTGACCCTCCTTCCCACGTTGCCTTACAGTTTCCTATCCTGTGAGTGATATCATCTACAAGTGGGACAATTTCACGCTTGAAATCAATGAGAATAATTCCTGGAAGCTCTTCCAGTTTGATTTTACAGGAGTGAGCAACTCAACTGAAACTGTTGCAACCCTAGCTGGTAAGTGCACCCTTGTGCCAAAGGAGGGTGGTAGGTATGACTGGAGGTGGCCATACATACATACAAATGCTATGTATTTCATTCCAAGAAAATATTGTAGAACATGGCTCCTGTCTTGTATATGCTAAGCACTTACAACTGTTTGCAGAGGAAACTGAGACTCTGTAACTACATCTCAGTCTCAACTGCAAAGAAGTAAGTGCTTTGCCAAGCCCCGGAGAAGGTAGGTAAGTAAAGTTTTATTGCTATAAGAATTTGCACCTGACTTTGTCCTGCAGACCCTTCGGTTTCAATGTGTTTGTTACAACTGACCTACTTGGATGACTTTGTGAAATGGTGGTCATCTGAGTTCTCCAAACCCAGAACCGATCCAAGGGATTCTAGTTGAATGGGATGTGAAGTCCATCCTACCGGGAGGTGGAGGCTAGAGTCCTCATGCCAGCTAGTTGAGGACTGGGATGGTGGCAGGAAAGTTTCAGCAGCTGAAGCAGCTGCTGTCTCAACATTTATTTTAAAGGAGAAGCTCTGCCCATGCATGGATTCCTGTGAAAGGCTTCATGGTGGCTTCAACCTGGACATGGTGATCATTGGTTTTCTGGCCTTGTCCTTAACAAGAACAAAGGGGAGGGTCCTGGGTCTTTTATACTTCATCTCCCAATTAGATGCGAGTGTCTTTATTTATGTTCCTAGGTGATCTGAATGAGGAGCCAAGGGACCTCCCTAGAGTCACCCCCAGAGCAGCCCTGGAAATTCTCTTCACACATACTGACCAAGTTAGGGCAGTAGTGGCCCTGCGCTCATCGTTTCCAGAATGCGGATGGAACCAGTCACCCGAGCAGCCATTTGCCATGGGAGGCGTCTTGCTTTGCTTCCACATGGCTAGGCAGAAAATCTGCTTTTGCTTCACTTGTTGAGTTGGTCACTGGGTGAGGGATAGCTCATGCTCATCTGGCTAGAGCTTTACTTACGCAGTACTAGGCAGAGGCAAAGGGCTGCTTTATAAATGCTTTCCTTTTTCTCGGGGACTCTGGGTAAGCAATTTTACTACCTTGGACTTGGGATCCTTGCTCTTCTGCCAGCTAGGCATTGGCCTGCCTCTGGCCTTTCTGCACCTCAGTTTCCCCAGACAGGTGGGGACACATCATCAAAAGTGGCAGAGGAGACAAAGCCCGGGGGCTTTCAAGTCACTAGTGATTCCGTTTAGTAGAAGGTTGTGCATTGTTTCAAAATGGTGCCCTAGTGACTACAAAGCCCCAGAGCCAGCATCATCACCAGAACAATGACAGTAGGTAAGCAACCAGTGTTCTTTGGAAGAGAGGAGGGTTCTTGGGAAGAAAAGAGGAAGGCTTCTTTCTCCTCTGCCAACGTGAATTGATCTTGAACTATGGTTTCTTCAGTCTCAGATTTATTTTGGGGACTGGTACCAAAGCCTTTTAGTCAGCCCCCAGGCAGTTGTCTCTATTTAGAGTAGACTTATGTACTCAGCTCCCAAGGGTTCAGAATGCAGTGGGTAACTTGCTAGTCTAGCCGCTTTGGGCCTTCAACCGGAGAATCTCTGCTTCAGGAGACTTTTGGAGAGTCCAGCCTTGCCCCCGGTGAGTGAGTCATCTTACATAGTTGCCTATTGAGCCTTCGATAGAATTTTACCCATGACTAAGATTTTGCTTTCTTACAAGAGAGTTTCTTCCTTCTCTGGACAACTCTATCCATCAGAAAACTCCCCCTATTCCTCTGAAATTGGAGTCTCTGCCACTTCTACCCATTAGACTTAGTTCTTTTCCATAGAACTACTGAGCTTACAGTAAGTCTACTCAATCTTCCACGGGGTCAAGATCGAAGAACCAGTATTATGGTTCCAGCCCTCCGTCATATTCCTTTATAGACTGTACAGCCATAGTTCCTTTTCCTCTCCTTGCTCTTCAAAGCTTTGACTCTACTCATTCTTCCAGCCCCAGTCCTCTGGATGTAGTCTTTTTGATTATGTCCCTCTGATAGTGCAGTGACCAACTGTGGTCTGGTTAAAGCACATAAGAGCAGAAAGCATCTTTAGCTTTTTCTCTCCCTCTTTGGCTCCTCAGCCCCAGATATCTTTTTTCCCTTACCCATGCTTGTCCATTCCTCGGGAATAAGAATGCATGTGTTAGTATCCTTCATTCACCCTTCAAAGACACATTTCCATCTCTTGACAAGTAGAGAAGGTTCTTCTTTGCTGGTATAAATAAAATCCAAGTGGGAAAATTCAATAGGGTAATAAATCTTATTGCAACAAGAATATATAAACTTGGCAAAATTTTGTGGGGACTGGTTGTAGCTGAGTAGGGCCATCTTGAATTGTACTCAAGACCCCAGCAGGATAAGGGAGGTAGGAACTTGATAAATACCTTGTGGCTAATGGGCAAGTGTGAGTGGTCCCTGCAACAGCCCTGGAGGAGGAATTCTATCTGCAAAGCTACTATTCTGGACACAAGTATTCAACTGACCCCAGGCCACTTCCTTTCCTTTTTCCAGAAGATTTTAAGGAGTCTTGCCGCTTGAGTGTCAGTGCTACTAAGGTGAGTAGGAAAGGGTGCTTTTCTCATTCAGTTCCAATATACCCAGACCTGCTGGGCAGATGATCTCTTTTCTAAAATAAGAGGACACGTGGACAGGTTGGTGTTCTGGTCTGCTTTACAAAGCTTTTGCCAGGCAGTAGGAGGAATTGCTGAGCATCTGGTAGGTTCCAGACTATGCTGGGTTGGGATGGGAAGGAGCATAGCCACAGGGCTCACACAAGCCCTACTATGAAGGGGTTTAAAAGCCCACCTAATTCAAGGCCAAGGAATTCTGAAGCATCACTGAGGTGGAAAGTTGGAGCTTAGCTTCACTAAGGAACCAGAGGTCAAACTGTTATAAGTCCATCATGATGTTGCAAGTGAAAAGGGACATTCTGGGCCCAGAAAAGCCTCCCAAATCCATGAGTCATGATGAGCCTGCAGAGTGTTTGCGATGAATATGTTGGAATCTAAGACAGCATAAATGGTATGATAGAAGATGCCAGCTGGACAGAGAGGTTGTCATCAGGTACTATAGGAGATATCACTATCTAACTGAGAGCCAGCATCAAGGACAATGAGTGTGAATAGCTCAGTCTGCCTTGTGGATGTATATACTCCGCAGACCTGACATCTAGAAGGCTGACTGAAATTTTCACTTTCAACTAGCACTTCTATTTTGTTGAAACATTCAATTTGTCAGTTGGAGCCAGATCACAGTGGGCCTTCAGTGTCAGATTACAGAGTATAGACTTGATTCTGTAGCTCTCGTAGAGCAGGGAACCATCAGGTTTGGGGGTAGGCAAGTGATTTGTTTTGGCCATCAGTGGAACAGGGCTAACTACCTAAGGCATTTCACCAGTGTATGAATGTATAGGAAGGAGGCTTGATGCCTTCTGTGCTTCCTCCGACTCAGCACAGGCCCCTCATTTCCTGAGACCATACGTCGTAAGGGCTAGCAATGCATGGGTAAGACTGTGATTCTGCAGTCTAGATATGGCACCTCAGTGGACATAAAGGCCTCAGTCAGGCATCTAGACATTAGCTATGTGGTTCGGGTATCTAGAGGGCTAACTGCTTTTATCACTTTCATTTGACTATTCTGCCCCCCATCCCAGAAAGATGGACCTGGAGCATGAGACAGTGAACTGAAAAAGAAGCTTATTAAGGTTCTAGCCCTGGCTTAGCTCTTAACTGACCATGGGTCTTGTGGTGAGTCTTCTCTCTGGGCTTCTTCCGATCCTCTGTGTGTGGCATTGGATGAATGTGCCTCTTTCCTAGGACTGTGGTGGCACCCCATGAGCTGAATAATGGGACCCTTATGTGTGTCCTACATGTGGGAGGCCCTCCTGGCAGTGCTGTAATGAAATGGGTTTTTTTTTTCCCCTATCTTCCAGGTGATTTCATGGTCTTGACTCTTTTCTTCAATGTGAGTAGGCGGTTTGGCTTTGTTGCCTTTCAAAATTATGTTCCTTCTTCTGTGACCACGATGATCTCCTGGATTTCCTTTTGGCTCAAGAAAGACTCTGCTCCAGCCAGGACTTCTTTAGGTAAGTGGTAAACTGGACATACCCATGAGGCCCAGAACTGCCTTCTCAAGGGTCCTTGCAGAAGTGGAAGGTATGGATCTGTTAGCTCAGCCCACCTCCACCCCTGTGCTTTCACAGGGATCACTTCTGTACTCACCATGACCACACTGGGCACCTTTTCCCGGAAGAATTTCCCACGTGTCTCCTATATCACAGCCTTGGATTTCTATATTGCTGTCTGCTTCGTCTTCTGCTTCTGTGCGCTGATGGAGTTTGCTGTGCTCAACTTCCTGACCTACAACCGGACACACCCCCGTGGTTCTCCGAAACTTCGCCATGTATGACCTGGGTATGGGAGTGGTGGCCAGGCTTTGGAGGGCACTAGGCCTCATGACACATGGTTGACCAGCTCACCAAGTGATAGGGGGTAACCTGAGGCTTTGGGGGGAGTTGAATACACTTCTGGATGTGATGGTAGGTACTTGGGGGTGTGGGGAGAGGGCAGGAAATGCTGTGCCAAGGACAGAATCTCCAGGAAATCCTGAGCAGCACCTAGGCTTGGTTCATCTTCCCTTGACTTGTTCCAACTTGGACTTCTCTCCTTGTTCATTTCAGCCTCGTGTCTGTGCGCGTGCCCCCACCCCTCCCCGCATCCGTGTCATCCCGGATCCTGATTCTTTCGTGTGCGACATTGAGGACTCCGAGGAGGAAGAGGAGGAGGAGAGTGATGAAGAGGACGAGGGCCCATCTTGCCCAGCCCGCCAGGCCGTGAGGCCAAGCAGAGCCTCTAGCCCCGGCGGCTGCTGCAGGTGGTGCAGGAAGTATTGCTGCATGGTCCCCGGTTGTGATGGTAGCAGCTGGCAGCAGGGCCGCCTCTTCATCCATGTCTACCGCCTGGATAACTACTCGCGAGTTATCTTCCCAGTCACCTTCTTCTTCTTCAATGTGCTCTATTGGCTTGTTTGCCTTAACCTGTAGGTGCCAGCTGGTACCCTGTGGGGCAGCCTCCCCAGTTCCCCAGGAGGTCCCACACGTTTTGCCAAGGGAGTTGGGGGAAAGCAGCAGCAGCAGCGGGAGCAGCTGGAGAGAGTCTCTTTCCTTCCCCAAACGCAAACCTGCAGGGAACTGGACTTTGCTGGTCCCCTGCCCCACCTGGCCCATCCACCGAATCTCCTTGGCAGCCCATTTCAAGTAGAATGGCCCACCTCTCTATTCCTCAAGGGACATTGGTGATGCTCAGGCTTTAGAAACGTAGGTTCTCAGTGAGCAGCTCCCTAAGACAGCGTCCGTGTGTGAATGGATTAGCTATCTCCCCAAAGGGCTGACACCCACTGCCTTTTTCCAGAAACCCAGTACTGCCTTTGTGGTGCTCCAGGCCCAGCTCTGGCCTCAGCCTCAAAGTGCACAGGCCAGCTGCTTGCCTGTTCTTGACACCTCCTTAAGAGGCTGGGCAGCAGTGTAACAGGCGGGAAGGGATTCCCATCCTTAAGCCAGATTATTATAGTCTTGAGTCTGTCTCCCCGCCCTCCCTTCCCCTGCAGATAGACAGCCACTGGCATGACCCTTTAGGAGGAGGGGAGCCAGCAGTTGAGCCTCTTTAGGACCGTATCCCTCCCTCTGCTGCTGTGACACCTCCCTCTCCCCTCCCTGCTGGCCTTCATTCCTCATCTGCACTACAGTTCAATGCCTTGCGTCCAGTGGGTATCTGTTTTTGTGTGTGATAATAGTAATTACCCCCTGCTTTGTATGCCACCTTCTTCCTCTCCCTTGACCCCTGTGACTCTTTCTGTAACTTCCCCAGTGACTTTCCCAGCCCCAACCCAGGTGCTAGGCCATGGTGACTTCCTGGAGCCAAGAAACTAAGGGAACTCTGCTTTGCAGAGGGCATTACCCACATTGATTGACGCCCACCTAGGGCACAGCATAGGAGTTCTGCCACGTCCTTGGCCCCTGGACCCATGAGCCAGTCCACTCTTATCCCCGGGGCACTCTGACAATCACAAACAATCAATTGAATTCCCTTAAATTTGTATAGCACTTTACCTTTTGCAAAAGCACTTTTGACAAATTATTTCTATTTTGAGCCTCATAGTCCTGTAATATCTGCAGGGCAGGATTCTTATCCCCATTTTGCAGATGAGAACCCTGAGGCACAGATTTCTATGGGACTGTGGATCTCACTGGAAACTACCCAGGAGCCCACTGTCACCTTCTAGATTACATGACAGGACTAGGCAGCTCTGGCCACCATGGTTCAATTCCTTAGCTTCTGCTGGCACCGCAGTGGCAGGGCCCAGAGTGGTAGCCTCTTTTCAGCATTGGTC
This sequence comes from Catagonus wagneri, assembly GCA_004024745.2. Lineage (NCBI taxonomy): Eukaryota > Metazoa > Chordata > Mammalia > Artiodactyla > Tayassuidae > Catagonus > Catagonus wagneri. Next base: position 856,678 of record PVHT021183599.1, read on the forward strand.
TGCTCAGTTCCTGGGCCTCAGGTGCTCAGACTGTCCCTAAGATCTCGCCTCTCCTGGCTCTGGTAACCCAGTGAGGTAAATTTGAACACGCCCCAATGCTTGTATATGCTGAATGAAATCTGTGTCTGTATTTTATTGGGGAGGGTGGGTAGGGTGGGGATCCATCTGCTTTTGTCACCATCACCCGAAAAGGGGAAATATATCAATAAAGATATCAGCAAAGTATGGAGGTATTGGCTGATTTCTTGGGCATTCAGATTTGTTCTCAGCTCGGGTTTTAAATCTTAAGACAATGACCCAAACCTTAGTCTGTTACCCTCTCCCATCCATGACTCCCAGATCTGCCACACACACACCATGTGCCCTCCTCTCAGTGGAGAACTTAAGGGAAGACAGTGGCCAAGCAGGTGGCACCCTTTTACTGATTCCTTTATTTGTTCCTATGCCTCTTCGCCCTTCCATGTCCCTTTTTCTTTGCCCATCATTCGAGCTTCATCTACCCAGCTAGAAGTTTCATGAAGACCGTCAGGTTCAGAACATCCCTCCCCGCCACCACCATGTGTGACAAGTAGACATTCTTAGAACAAGCCTGGAGATCTTGGTCACTCTTCCAATGAAGTTTCTAAAGGTATATTGGGAAATGTTGGCTCTGGCATCCTTTGACGCATCCAACTCTTAAGGGAACTCAGAAACAGTAATAAGGACCAAGGAGGAGACAAAATGGCACCTGAACAGCCAACAGTTTTGTCATAAAGTTCTTGAAATGATGCTCACTTACCCTACAAGATATCCACATGCCTTTACTGTATATTTTCTGATAACCTAACCCACGACACATTACAAGTAAAACAATTTAGAACAAGGAAAAGAGTTCCTCACATTTACTTATACTAGGAAAATGCGGGGGGTGGGGGGAAAAGGTAGCCTGACTCCTGAGCAAGGGAGACGTGCAAATCTGTGAGCATTCATTTAAAAGCATTTTGAAACAAATAGTGCAAACATGGTTCTTTAATCATATTACAATAAAGCTAAAGACATACAATTCCTTCCATTTGTAAAATTTAAGCTCATGTAAACAATTCTTTAAAAATGAAGAAACTGAAACCATTATTGGATGCATAATATCAAAAGATTAGATTAATGAAGAAGAAACTACATATGTTTTTAAATGCATAGAATGCATACAACACACCTGAAGAAAAATTCATGATTTAAGCATTTCAATTACAAAAAACAGTGGAAGATAAATGGGTTAAACATTGAAACCTTAGAAAAGTTTGGGAAAGAGGAATTTATTTATTTATTTATTATTATTTTTTTGTTTTCGTCTTTTGCCTTTTTATGTAGAGCCCCACCCGCGGCATATGGAGGTTCCCAGGCTAGGGGTCTAACAGGAGCTGTAGCTGCCGGCCTACACCACAGCCACAGCCACGCGGGATCCGAGCCGCGTCTGCAACCTTCACCACAGCTCACGGCAACGCCGGATCCTTAACCCACTGAGCAAGGCCAGGGATCCAACCCACAACCTCATGGTTCTTAGTCGGATTCGTTAACCCCTGAGCCACGAAGGGAACTCCGGGAAAGAGGAATTTAAACGTTAATTCATGCCAGGAGAACTAGTTACTCATTTAAAAAAATAAACTGGGCATCTACCTTTTGCTTTACATCAAAATTATAGATGAATCAAACATTTTAAACTTTATAAGGAAATCATAAAGCAATATGGGCGAATATATTCTTGGGATGGGGAAGGCTTTTCTTAGCATGACATAAAACACTAGAAATTATAAAGGAAAATATTGAAAAATGCGTCCATACAAAGAAGTAATAATTAAAGGAAAAACAAAAAAATAATAATAATAGCAGAGAAACACTGTCCCTGGTTAGTTCATCTGAGAATCAATCTCTGAGACTGAGAGTAGCATGCAGGAGCTTGACTGGGAAGTGCTCTTAGGGTCAATGCAGTCATCTTAAGGGCCTCACATGGGAAGTTTGGGAGTTGGGATGGGACTTTCAAATTGTCACAAATCAGGGTGAGGGGGCTGGGCCTTTATGCTCTTGCACTTATCAGTTTTTGGGTATAAACATGAACTTGGAAGCGACACGAACTTGGGTGTGTCTAGAGGACTCAGTTGAAGGTTATCCACCTCCAACAGACTCAGCTGCTTGAGAAAGGAGAGCTTTTGTCCCAAAAGGGGCAGGGATGTGGGAAAGTCTGTGTAGCACACCACAGCATCAACTAGTTTACTCCTCACTTGCTCATGGAAAATTGTGACAAATGCTGAGAAAATTGGAAATGTGCAAACTGTGCTGGCACATGGTAAAGGAAATAATTCAAAGATCTGAGGGAAGTATGCCTGCTGGACTAGATAAGTTAAGCCTATCTAATAGATGAGGCCAGGAGACCACCCAAAGAGGATTATGTTCCGTGAGAGGGCCCAAAGGAATATGACTCCTCAAAGTCATGAAAAATGTACCAGTTAGAGAGGCACCAACATCATTTATAAGTTCAATAGTCGTTCTTCCCTGCAGTCCTGGGCTGACCATAGTAGAGACCTTTGGTGGGATGACTAAGAGCAGTGAGAATGATGGTTTCCTGAAGCAACAGATAAAAAGCACCAATGCCAAATCACCAGAAGCCAGGGTCTGAAATCATCTTAATCAGCAAGGCTGGTTGGAGAGCCAAGGGAGCCAGACCTACAGAAATTGTAGAGATGGCTAACAGAACAGGCAGAAATAGATAAATAGCCAATAAGTATGCTACTCAAAACCTACAACCAGAGGCGAGAACACAGAAACAGAAATCTGAGGATGATTTCCCAAATAAAAAAGTTAGGACACTTTGCTCAGTTCTTGCCCTTGAGCTGATCTTCAGAACTGGAACCCACTGACTGAATAGATTTCCAGATCTCTAGGAGGAAGCACTCTGCAATTCTATGAAAAGCACATACTATGATTATTGCCCCATTCCTTCCCCAAAGGGTTTCCCAGCCGTTTACTCAGATGACTGCATACTTGAGCGAGAGGGGACTATCAAGGCATTTCAAGGACTATTGAATGTAGGTCTGAATTAACATTGATACCAGAAGACTAACTCATCATTAGACTTCCTAGTTAGGGTAGGAGGCTTATGGAAACAAAGTAGTAAATTGAATCCTAGCGAGACTAGAGTTCACAGTGAGATGACTAGGTCCAAAGATGCACTGAGTGGGCATCTAGCCAGTCGTACAGTGCATAGATTGGATTTAATATGCCTGGAAGTTGGAGTAACCTCATGCTGAGTCCTTGATCTGTGTTATAAGAGCTAGCACAGTGGGAAAGGCCATGTAAAAATCTCTGAAAATAACCTTCCCCAGCCAAGACAGCAAGACCAAAAAAAAAAAAAAAAAAAAAAATCACAAACCAGATGGGGGAAATTAGTGCCACCTTTAAAAATCTCAAGGAAGTATCCATCATATCTCCATTAAATCTGCCCGTTTGCCTCGCTCAGTGGGTCCAGTGTTGCCATAAGCTGTGGTGTAAGTGGCAGAAGGGGCTTTGATCCTGCATGGCTGTGGCTGTGGCGTAGGCCAGTTGCTACAGCTCTGATTCGACCCCTAGCCTGGGAACCTCCATATGCTGCAGGTACGGCCCTAAAAAGACCAAAAAAGAAAAAAAATTTGCCAGTCTGGCCGCCAAAGAAGCTAGATGAATTCTGTTGTCACAGGGTTTAGCAATAGTGCATATTATAGCTAGAGTAGATAAATAAAATTTCAGATACATGGTATACAGCAATTGACTTGGCAAATTTTTATTTTCCACTCCAATTAGAACATTTTAGAAGATAAAAAATAATGGTCAAGATAAGAGCATTTATTTACAGTTTTCCTCAAGGCTTTGTTAATTATCACACCCCTAGTCATAAGATAGTCAGAAAAGATCAAGGCTGTCAGGACACCATACAGAACATCATTCACCGACACCATCCCACTGACTGGACAAGCTGAAGAAGAGGCCTCTGTTAGACACACATGCTCAAGAGCATGGGAGACGAACACTATAGAGATTCAGGGGCCTGACATCTCAGTGCAGCTTTTAGGAGACCAGTAGTCAGAGGCATGCCAGGATGCCCCCTCCAAAGTAGATGACAAATCACTGTGCCTCAAATCCTCCATCGCAAGGAAGAAAGTAAGCACACCTGGTAGGCCCCAGGATTATTGCTCTGGTCCATATATAAGGTGACACAGAAGGCTGAGAGCTTTGGGGGCAACAGGGGACACAGGAGAGGAATCTGCAGCAGGTCCAGGCTGCAGTGCAAGCAGCGTGTGGACCATCTTCTACAACAGACACCATCGTGCCAGAGGTATCAGGGATGGGCAAAGGATGCAGTGTAAATTTCAAGGTCAGCTCGGTAAGAGAATTGCCTCTCAGCCCCCTGGGGCTCTGGAGCAAGTCCATGCCATCAGCACCAGAGATTTATGCCTTCTAGAAATAACTTCTGGTGTGCTTCTTGGCCCTGGTGGAGACAAATGCTTGACTGTGGGACACAAAATGACTGTGTTTCTGGGAACTGGTTCCTGTCAGACATATCAAGTCATAAAGACAGACTCAATAGCAGTTCATCCTAAACTGAGCCTGAGCAGCACTAGAGGGCAAGAGAAAGTGCCAGTTGCCCCAGCTCGCACCAATGGTCATTTGAAGAATCCTGTACAACCAGCTAAAGGAAAATGAAAACAGATAGGCTTTGTGTATAAGTCAGGTGTAATAATGGGTGAAAAAGGATGGAGGCTATATTGCAATCACACGAGGGGTGATCTTAAAAGACTGATATGATGGTATTTGGAGGTGGGACCTTTGAGGGGTAATTGAGTTTAGATGAGTACATGAAGATGAAGTCCTCATAAGATTAGTGCCCTTAAAAGAAAGAGACAAGAAATCTTTCTTTCTCTCTCTAATGCACACCCTAAGGAAAGACCATGTGATTATCACTCACCAAGAAGGTAAGCCATCTGCAAGCCAGGAAGGGGCTCCTTAGTAAGAATCAAATTCACCAGCACCTTGTTCTTGGACTTACCAGTTTCCAGAGTGTGAGAAATAAATTTTCTTTAAGCCACCCAGTCTATGGCACTTTTTTTTTCTTCCCTCCTTAAAAAAAAAAATTACTCGATGAATTTAAAAAAAATTACTCAATGAATTTTATTACATTCATAGTTGTACAATGATCATCACAACCAAATTTTATAGCATTTCCATCCCAAACCCCCAGCCAATCCCCCTACCCCCAACCTGTCTCCTTTGGAAACCATAAGTTTTTCAAAGTCTGTGAGTCAGTATCTGTTCTGCAAAGAAGTTCATTGTGTCCTTTTTTTAGATTCCACATGTAAGTGATAGCATTTGATGTTGGTGTCTCATTGTCTGACTGACTTCACTTAGCATGATAATTTCTAGGTCCATCCATGTTGCTGCAAATGCCATTATTTTTCCTTTTAATGGCTGAATAATATTCCATTTTGTATAGGTACCACATCTTCTTTATCCACTCCTCTGTCGATGGGCATTTTGGTTGTTTCCACGTCTTGGCTATTGTGTAGAGTGCTGCAATGAATGCTGGAGTACATGTATCTTTTTGAGTCATGGTTTTCTCTGGATAGATGCCCAGGAGTGGGACTGCTGGATCAAATGGTAATTCTATTTTTAGTTTTCTGAGGAATCTCTACACTGTTTTCTACAGTGATTGAACCAATTTACATTTCCATCAACAGTGTATTAGGGTTCCCTTTTCTCCACATCCTCTCCAGCACTTATTGTTTGTAGACTTTTTGATGATGGCCATTCTGGCTGGTGTAAGGTGGTATCTCATAGTGGTTTTGATTTGCATTTCTCTAATAACGAGTGATGTTGAACATCTTTTCATGTGTTTTTTGGCCATCTGTATGTCTTCTTTGGAGAATTGTCTGTTTAGATCTTCAGCCCATTTTTTTGTTGGGGGAGTTTTTTTTTTTTTTTTGTTATGGTACTTTTTGTAGCAGCTTGAGCTAAGACATACATAGATTATATATACAATTATCTAGATAGATTATGAAGATAGATAGATGATGGATAGATGATAGATAGATAGATAGATAGAAAGATAGATAGATAGATAGATAGATAGATAGATAGATAGATAGATAGATAGATAGATAGAACTATTGAATGAGTTCTGGGTTTGAAAAATGGCTGTCATCCAGAAACTGGGCAAGGGATCATGACTCTTTATGGGAATGGTCCTCATCCTCCTGATCATGCGTATTTGACTTATTTTGGTTGCAGAGGTGGAGCAGTAATCTTGGTATCTGTCACTAGGAAATATTTCTTCCAAATAGCTATCTCCATAATCCACAAGTTAGACCCCTGACTGTTACTGTGCCTTTGTTACTCATTCTGATCATTATGCACACCTTGCTTCTAATGATTAAGCACCATCACCTGATCTCTATTATTTTGTGATCCTATTATTGGTAATAGGGAGCCCGATTCAGTAACAGAATCTTGCTGGCTACCCTGATATTCAGACAGGCACCACTAAACTTCTGGGAGTTACTGGTGTTCCTTTCATGAGTTCATCCTTTACCACTTTGATAAATAGAGTGTCCTTCTGGCTCTCCCAGAGCCAAAAAACATATTCATTTGGATGGGTTTTCTGGCCTTATGACATACATTCACTGTTCCATGTTTACTTCTCTAAACATTTTAATGTCTTCTTCACTGTCTTTCTTGAAGCAATTCACCTTGACTTAGCGTGGACTATCACCGTCTTTGTGTTTCTAAAAGCCAGTCTAACAGCATACTAACACTGTTCCAGAGGGTTTTTGCCAGGCTATTAAATATTGTATTATAGGAGAGTGGTCCCATGCCCACAAAATCTTCCTTATCCAACTTTATACTCTGCCTCTCTTAATCCAGCACTCTCAGAACCCAGTCCCATACATAGTCTCAGATCTTCCGGCAGTATACATTAGTCAGATGTTGCAGCTCCTTTGAAGTATAGTTTGTTTTATCCATAAGCAGATTCAACGTTTGTGTGACCATGTTATGTTGTAACTTAACCCTAGTTATTGCTCTATTATATGGGAGGGTGAAAGGGAACAGATATTGAAGAGGATGCCATGCAAGGTAAAGATCTCTGCATGGCCTCCAAGCAAGTAGGAAGTACTATTTTTTTTTCCATAGGAAAGAGTGATTCAGGGGAATTTGAGAAATCAAGGTGTTGGAGTACATCAACTCAGATGTTCCTACTCAGTGCCCCAGGGTCCTACTCCATACCCACCAAGGCTCTGATTGTCATGTAGCCAATCCCCAGAAGCCTTGCAGGCAATAAGACATCTGGTCTATGCAAAAATGCCAAAAGGCCCCTTGATATTTGTTCCTGTCCAAAACCATTTGGCATGGACCAAATATGTCCATGGATATTTTGGACAGGACCAAATGTCTTCCAGTCTCCAGAAGTTTAGAGCTTAACCTCATCCTCTTATAATTAAGCCCAGATATGAGAATCGGCTTTTCCCATTTGCCTTCTGGCTGCAGAAACATTCTCTCTTTATATGCTGCCAAGGAGATGCATTGGTTTTTATACTTAGCTCTTAATGTGTGTCTAATCACCCTTAGCCTTTGACAGTCTTGTTATGTTCTGATTGTCTGCAGCATCATCTACCCATTCCATTGTTCTTATATTTATTACTTCCCCTGCACTTCTCAAACGCCTGATATTTTTTACCCACCAGGCATTCTCGTCTACTAATATACAATTCGCGGTTCACCACTAGTGAATGTTATCAGTTGCAGTGCTGTTAGACTTCACCCACCACCAGTGATGAGGTTCTTATTGCCAGCTTGCATGTGAGTGAGGTGAGATGGTTCAACTAAAAATAATACACATTTTATGGTTGGCTTTCTCACTCCTGGTACCAACTGTTGCCAGTTGGGTTCCCCAAGAATTAGACGCTGAAATGGAGAACTGAATGTGAGAGATTTATTGGAGAGTACTCTCCAAATCAACATTTAGGTGGGGAAGAAAGAAAGCAGAATTAGACAGAAGTTGAACTGTGAAGTGTTCATTACAGAGGCCTTAGCCAATCCCATGGGCAACACTGAGGTTGAGGTGATCCTTTAGAGTTGTTCTAAATTGGGGCAAGAGACCCAGGACTTTATAGCCCCACACTGACCAGTTTTGGGAGTCAAGCTGCTCCCAGAAAGAAAATATGATTTGGGAAAGGTGACTGTGACCAATCCCTTAGTGTGAAACTGAGATAAAAGCCTTTAATGACTAACACTCCTGGCATCTGGAGAGAGGAGTGCTTCTGTCTTGAGAGGGCAGAGATCAGAACTACAATATCCACTCAATGCACCACCATTAGAAGGCTTGAAACACAAACAACAGATTGTGAGTTATTAGTACTAAGGGTTAATGACTTTAAAATACCAGTGTTTTAACCAAATTAAAAACAAAACAAATGGCAAAAACCGCAACAGAAAACTAGGTAAAAGACATGAAGAGAAAATTTATAACATGAATGAAAAAAATATATGAAAAAATATGAACAGGTATACAACTTTGATAGCAATCTAAGATACAAATGTATATATGCATGCAGGTAGTTAACAAGGATGATAAAGATGCATATTAGAGTGTTAGGAGGGGACATAGGCTTTCTCTACATGTTTGTATAAGTCAGTGCAACCAATGTCTATAGGGTATCTCTGAGTAATATATATCATAATATAAAATATGCATAACTTTTTAACCCAGTTGGTTACATTCCTAAGAATTTATCTCATGGAGATTACAGGACAAATGAGCATAGATATACATACAGGGACTGCATATCACAGCCTTGTGTATAAGAGATGGCTTTTTAAATGACTTAATTGTGAATCAAGTGATTAGTAATTTGAATACATTTATGATAATTCCACACAAAGGAATACTCTGAAGTTATTTTGAAAGTCTAAGATATGTCTGTATTGAAAGGAAAGACATCCAGAGAATTACTGAGTGAAAAAAATCAAATTGCAATGTACCAGGTTTAGTTTTATCTCACTGAAATAAGCCATTACGCTAAATAAATTATATCTATATATAACTTTATTTTATTATTTGTACTTTTCTGTTTTATTTCTATTTTCTAAAGTGAGCATTTATTTTCTTTAGAAGCAGAAATAGATTAATTTCACCAGAAAGTGTGTCAAAAGACACTGTTGAAGCACAAGCACAATGAGAAAAGCAAGAAAGAACAGTGGCCAGCCTACTAGCTAGAGGGGAAACCAAAAAATTTAGAAAAGAGAAATTATTCAAAAAGCACAGCAAATTATTTTGGTCAGGAGTTAACATAGCACAATATTACAGAGTATAAAATAAGTGATGCTCATAGGATGACTTTGACTCACAAAGAAAATATTAAGGCTCATTTAATATTGTCTGCTAAAGAAGACAAAGAAATTATACTTTTAAAATCAAGTTTCTAACCCGATAGTTAAAACAGCAAAATACAGAAGTGCCTATAGGAGCAAGCTTAGGTTCTGCTGCAAACACTCTTTTGTGTGCAGCTTCTATTCACCTTAGAGCACTAGAAATGTTGATGAGTAATTCTGTCTTAAATAGAATATTGAGCTAACTCCTGATTATCCATGCGTGTGGGAACCAAGAACATTTTAATCATTAAATATTGTGAAGTTCCAGTCAACTGGAATGGAGTGCCTTAGAATTTATTTATTTATTTTGCCGCGGGTGGGAAGCAGCTGTGGTTGCTGCTAGTGAAATAAAGGGAGAAGGCAAAACAAACGGGTGATAACCTACATGAAGGCCGCCCCCACCCCTGAATGATCAGGAACTAACTCAAGAACCAAAGCAATAATATCCTGGGTTGTCCAAGAGGGGAGGACTACGAGAGGAACCAGTCCATCCCTTCATAGAAGAGATGGGAAGAGGAGGTCCCTGAGAGGGGACAATATTTGGAGCAAGGAGATCAAGAACTCCTTTAGCACATTCAGGCAGATAGCAAAAAAAAAAAAAAAAAAAAAAAAAAAAAAAAAAAAAAAAAAAAAAAGCCACTATGGATTAATGCCAGTCTTGTATGGCTTCTGGCACCACCACCTACAGTAGATACAAGAGCAGTAAATGGTGGAGACAATCAAGCCCACTTGGAAAATCTGAGTTGTCTCAGAAACATTCAGAGGGAAGTCTTGAAAAATTCAACAGCATCATGAATAAGTACACAGTGACTTGTGGCATTTCATAAAATTAGACGTGACCTGACTTCCTATTTGGACAAAAAGGCAAGTCATTAATGGTCATCAGAAGCTGTCTGTATTAGTTTGTTAGGGCTGCCATAACAAAGTACCACCAATTGAGAAGTTTAAAAACAGAAATTTAAAAACAATGAGGGAATTCCTGTCTTGGCTCAGCGGAAATGAATCTAGCATCCATGAGGACTCGGGTTGGATCCCTGGCCTTTCTCAGTGGGTTAAGGATCCGGCGTTACTGTGAGCTGTGGTGTAGGTCGCTGATGTGGCTCAGATCTAGTGTTGCTGTGGCTGTGGCGCAGGCCAGCAGCTATAGCTCTGATTCGACCCCTAGCCTGGGAACCTCCATATGCAGCGACTGCGGCCATAAAACGCAAAAAAAGAGGACTTAGTGTCTAGCACAGGGGGCTATATCTAACACCTTGTAGTACTCTACAATGGAAAAGAATCAGAATATATAAATATATATATATTTGTATATCTGTCACTTTGCTGTACATCTGAAGCTAATACAGTATTGTAGATGAACAACGCTTCAATTCAAAAAACTAGAAATTTATTTTCTCATGGTTCTGGAAGCTAGAAGTCTGAGATAAAGTTGTCAGCAGGGCTGGTTCATCTGTGGCCACTCTCTTTGGCTTGTAGATGCTGTCTTCTGTCTCTGTTCTCACACGAACTTCCTTCTGTACCTGTCACATTCCAAGCTATTGGGAGGTTAAGCCTGCAACACTTGTTTCCACTTTCAGACTGTTTACCCTTCTCAAAGTGAGGATTTGCCTCACTCCAGCCTATCACATAGGCCCTCAAGATTATCTGCCTCAGCATATTTAATAACTGTTCAGCATTGTGCTTGTGGGGAACACAGTGAGGAACATGGCACTACAGAGGCCCTCAAGTTGTCCATTTTCTTATAGGTTTCTAAGAGATAAGACAAGCTCCAGGAGAAGGGAACAGACAGAATAATGTAATTGAAGAATGAGACAAACTGACAGTCAGAAATATAGGTGACTCTGTTGGCAAAACATATGTCATTGCAACTGGAATCCAGCAAAAGCCCTTTCCTAAGCTGACTCTCAGAGAAAGAGGCTTCCACAAAGATTTTCCATGGTCCCTCCAATAGTTCTTTGCCCTTACCATTATAATATAACTATTATACAACCAAATGCCATGGGAGGAGTGTGGCTGGCCGCTGAGATGGACTGGTACAGACAGAAATTTGTAAGACTTATTGGTACAACTTTTGCCCTCTTTCGATATTCTTAATATTCTGATATTCTGTTCATATCAAATAGATAAAATATATATTATTCCTTTTTCCCACATATAGCCTTTTTTACATTGAATGGAAGAGACAACTGCACTCGAGATCTGGAGAAAAGTTGAATTACCAGAAACATCATGACTCAACTAGCTGGGAAGGACAGTTAAGGAAAACCAGAATGGAAATATCTAGCCATCTTTGGCTCCATTGAATTGAACAGTTTGGACGCATGATAGCATATTTGGAATTTAAAGAACAACTAAATGGTCAATTTCATTTAAATATTAGATATATGTATGATTTAGAATATTATATCTCAAACAGAGACATGTCACTGTGTGTCAGTGAGCTCAGGACAGACTTTTCCTGGAGGTGGCTGGACAGAAGGAATGGCTCCAGAGCAAGACCAATGATCCCTAAGTGCAGATCTCATGCCTTAAAGAGTGTGGACTTCGGAGGCTAGCCTAGCATCTCACCATCATCCGCCACAGATTTGTACCATTTCTCTGATATGAGTTTGTTTTTCTAACAAGATCATTAATTTTGGCATTCAAGAGATATGAAGTCAGATTCAACTGTGTGCCAGAACATACAAATAAATGATATTGAGAAAAATAAAGCAAAAGAGGGAGTTAAGGAGCATATGGGAGGTAGGTAAGTCTTTTTTAAATTGAGAGCTCAGAGAACTTGCTGATGAGAAGCCTTGTGCCTATTTGGGGAAAGACAGTTCCATGCACAGGGAACAGGGCATGCAAAACTCCTGAGACAGGAGCATGTATAATGTGGGTGAAATGCAGCATGGAGATCAGGGTGGTTGGACTTGATTGGAATTTTAGGATGAGTAATTAGAGAGGTAAGAGAGGCAGAATGGAGCCAGATCATGTGAGTTCACCTGGTTATTTCTGAGGACTTTGGCTGTTACTCTGAGTTTGAGGGCTCTTGATCTGGCTTAGTTATTTAAAGAATCACCCAAGCTACAGTGTTAAAATTGGTCTGTCATCAGGAGAGGACATAGATAGTGATATCATTAGGGCACTCTCGCAGTAGTCCAGATGAGAGTTAACTGTGGATGAAGAGAATGATAAGTATATGGGTAATGGGAAAATTGTTGAGGTTGAGCCAGAAACATATGCTGATGGACTGGATAAGATTCTGCAGGTAATATTTTTCCCTCCATTCACTGTGTCATTTGAATTCTTCGTCTTTGCACAAAGGAGCACATCTGGAGTTCAGTGTCAGAAAGGGAATCCATGAGGTCCTGGACTTCTTAGTTGATGCCCTTGAAAACCTAAGATCTGAGAATGGATACTTAACTGTGATACTTGCCTGATCCTGCAGGGCACATTCAATCTAGCTTGTCTTGCATAGTTTTAGTCTGAGCTCAATAAGCATGTGACATGCTTAATTCTTTGATAAATGTAGTTTTGCTCAGATTCCAGTGAAGCCGATAGGAAACTGAATTAAAGGCCGACACGGAAAACTCTAGGATGATAATTCCCACTAGAATAAGTATAAACTCAAGGAGGAAACACTTTATGACTTTTTCAAGGTCAAATCTCAGGTAGCAGACTTGAGGAAAATCTCATAAAATGGACTAGAAGGGTGATCCAAAGCACATGATAGCCTCATAGAGCACTTCCCAGAAGGTGGAATCAGTCTTCCAAGGACTTGGGCACCACGAGGAGTAACATAGTAAATGGTTTCTCTGCCAGAAGAATGGGCTTTTAAAAGTTCCAAGAACGCTTCTAAAAATAAAATAATTACCTCACAATAGAGACTTAGTATAGATTTCAAGCCTACTTCCTATCTTAATAACTTAATCACAGCGGCCTTCAATGAGGTCAGTTAAAATGTTTCCCATTTTTATCACCAAGTTTGACCGACAGTAAAGGAACTACTAACAGCCAGCCACATGGTGGTCAAAGTACGAATCCAACCTGTCAGGAGCAATGTGATAATTAACTTTCATGCCAGGAAATGTTGTATTTTCATGAGGAAAGTGATTATACTTTATATTTTATTTTTTAGACCTTGACTATATCTCAATCCAAGAGACGGTAAGAGAAGAGGTAAGCACTTTAGGCGACAGCCAAATAAAGGGCAAAGTTTTGGTAACAGTCACAGAAAAGGAAGAGCAATCATACAGATGACCTTTGGAGAGAACTGGGGACTCTGCAGAGTTTTGGTAAAAAATAAATAAAATAAAGTATAGGAGAAAGACCATCTTCCTATATGACAGTATAAAGAATTCTGCAAACCTACTCCACGGTGAAAGAGTAAAAACAATAAAACCAATAACAACGGCAGCAGTCATTTAAGGGCTGGAAATGGGCCTAAGTGTGAACCACAAATGAAGAAGCACTTATTTGATAGTATCTACAAAGATCCCATAAGAAAGGCGAGAATTTGTAGTATTTAAATGAAGACTGTTTCCTCTGGCCCACCTACCAGTCCGGGGAGGCAGAGACTCTTGGCATAGCAGAAAACAATAACAGCAACAACGATGACAAAAGAACTGGTAAAGACAATTAAAACAGACTCAGAGACTCCAGGTTTAGGAATCACTAGTAACAAATTTTAAATATTGATGTTTAATATATTCAAGGAAGTGAAAAAATAGGTTGAGAATTTTTAGGAAACTAGTAATAATGCAAATAATACAAAGAAAATTCTAAAGCTGAAAATACAATTACTGATAACAAAAATAAATGGATAGGTATAACAAGAGATTTGTCACAGCAGGAAAGAAAGTAGGGCTCAGTGGTTAACGAATCCAGCTAGGAACTATGAGGTTGTGGGTTCGATCCCCGGCCTTGCTCAGTGGGTTAAGGATCCAGCATTGCCGTGAGCTGTGGTGCAAGGAAAGAGGAGAAAATAACCAAATATGGTTGGGAAAAAATAAAGCAAAAAATAGGATGGTTGATTAAAACCTAAATATTTAAGCAATTAAAATTAACTGTGAAAGAATGAAATTCTATTCACAAGATAGATATATATATATATATATTAGCTAAATATAGAAAAGCTGAGAATAAAAGGATGGGGAAATGTGTCATAAAAAACACACATCAAAAGAAAATCAAGACAGCTATAGTAATTTCAAAGTAGACTTCATGATGAAAAGCATTACTAGAAATAAGGAGGGACAGTTATTAATGCCAAATTTTCAATACACGAAGAAGCTATAATTTTCAAATCTTGTATTTAATGACAAAATAATGAACATATAAAGTAAAAATCTGTAAGACTAAAAATAGGGACAGACAAATTCACAATCATAGTATAAGACTTTCTAACACCTTTTTTTTTTTTGGCTTTTTAGGGCCGCACCTGCAGGATATGGAAGTTCCCTGGCTAGGGGTGTAGTCACTGGCCTATGCCACAGCCACAGCAATGCAGGATCCTAGCCATGTCTGCGACCTACACCACAGCTCATGGCAGTGCCGGATCTTCAACCCACTGAGAGAGGCCAGGGATTGAACCTGCAACCTCATGAATACTGGTCGGGCTTGTTACTGCTGAGCCACAATGGGAAATTCCTTCATACCTTTCTCAGTTATCAAAAGATCAAGCAGACAAAAAATTAGAAAAAATATATAGAATATTTGGCCAACACAGAGATTTTGACTTAATTAGTATCTATAGAACACTGCATCTAACAAGTGCAGAAATCATATTCTTTTCAAGTGATCATGGAACACTTACATACAGATAGACTATGTTCTCTGACTACAATGAAATTTGCCTAGAAAAAATATAACAATGCAAAAACACCCATGGGTTTGGAAATTAGGAACGCTTCTAAATAACTCATATGTCAAAAAACGAATCACAATGGAAAGTTGATAATATTTTGAATGAAGTAAAAATAAAAATGCTACATATGAAAACCAGTAAAATGTAGCAAAACAATTCATCTGTAAAGAAAAACTTTATAGGTTAAATGTATACGCTAGAAAAGAAGGAAGGCCGAAGATCAATAAGCTGAGCATTCATCTCAAGAAAGGATAGAAAATTAAATGCAATGAATGGTCAAATTCCTGATGACTACAGCTTGTCAAAATTTACATTAGAAGAATTTTTAAAATCTCAATAGTTATATAATTATTAAAGAAATTAAATCAGTATTTAGAGTTTTTCTCATAAAGAAGCCCATAGTCATCTTCATCAGTAAATTTTACCAAATATTTAAGGAAGAAATAACATCAGCCTAACACCAAAGCTTCTGGAACAAAAAGAAAGAAAAAGAAAGAGAACACTCCCTATGCCAGTCATTAGTCTGTTTGTTTTTCCATGCTTCCCTGGGCCTTTGCATGCACTGCTTTTCATGGCAATGAACGGTATTTCCCAGGTTACCCTGATAACTCACGTTCGGTCGGCAGGAGGTAATGGTGTGTAAGACTGGAGGGTGAAAGGAAGTGAGACACCAAGATGTTTCTTCCTCTCACACTCAGCTTTAAGCAGCCTATCAGGCAGTTGCTGAATTCCCTCCTTGGTCCCAGTTCCAACGGGACTGCCCTTGCTGCGGTCCTTAGTAGATGACACTGCCTCCTGGGCTCAGGTTTCACCACCTCCTCCATCATCCTTCCAGACGTGCTCATCAACTGTGAAACAGTTTGCTGTCCTGTTTTCAAGGCTGGCACTACTGGTTACAATTCTTGGTACGGGGAGTGCCCCCAGGGAAGAGACCCTCACGGTGAGTTTCTGGAAGTGACTTTTGAGTTTAAATTCAGTGAGGACCTCCTTGCGGGTGGAAAAATGGCAGACTGGTAATCTATACTAAAATTATCTTCTATGTAGCTTGGAATGAAGTGCCTATTTGTGAGGTCTGGGGAAATCACATATCTTGACTACTTGATCAGTGTGGGAGTGATAATGACTATGTCTGTGAAGTAGGATGATTCATTTTATTTTATTCTGAAGGAAGAAATTTATCCTTGCCTCTGACTTTTTCCTTTATAGTGGTTTGTACCCAATAGAGAACGCTGAGTGACAATGGAGGTGTTATTCAACATTTTACTATGAGAGTCTTCGAAGTCACCCAAAAAGCTGAAAAAATGTGTAATGAATGCACATATACCTACCACCTAGATTCTCCAATATTTATGAAATTCTAGAATTTCATATACTAAAAAGACATCATAATATTAAGATATGCAACACTAGAGGAGACTCTTCATAAGAGAAAATGTACAGTAAGCATATAAAATAGTGGTCCACCTCTTTAGTAAATGTAGGAACACAATTTTTTTTTTTTTTTTTTTTTTTTTTTTTGCTTTTTAGGGCCACGCCCATGGCATATGGAAGTTCAAAGGCTAGGGGTCAAATCGGAGCTGCAGGTGCCGGCCTACACCACAGCCACAGCCACAGCCACACAGGATCCAAGCCGTATCTGGATCACAGCTCACATCAATGCCAGGTCCTTAACCCACTGAGCAAGGCCAGGGATCGAACCCGCAACCTCGTGGTTCCTAGTCAGATTCGTTTCCGCTGCGCCACGACGGGAACTCCAGGAATACAAATTTAAACCACCATTAAGATGCTGCTACAACATGGAGGGAGGGCTTCATGAACAAGGTAGACTCTTATTCGCATGACTTTGTATTTGCGAGTCTGAAAGAAGCTGAATGACCTCTGTCAAAGTTTTTTGTTGCTTTCTAGTTACACAAACGGTAAGTGCACTGAAGGCTGGATAGAATCCAGCAAGAAATTAATCAATATTGGAAACAAACCCCCTAGAGAACGCATATTTATTTTTGGTAGTCTAAATCGTATTTAATAATTTACAACTGTATTTGAAAATTATGACGAGAATTCATGTGTGTTTCGGAGAGTTAGAAAATATTGAAAGCGTAAATCAGTAAATAAATTATATTCCGCTAGCAAGAGAAAAACATTATTGCTCTTTTCATATATACTTTCCCAGTTGTATACATGTCTACCTGAACATACGCATGTGCTTATGTGCATGTCACACAGTCTTTCAAGTCTGGTTTTAATTTGAAAAGGTTTGAAATGTTGGGACATTTGTTATGCATAGGAAATTAGAGTTTTAATTTAGGGATATAGAATTACTTCTGGCCAAGATGAAGTAATAGGGGTTAAATGCACACCCCTACGTGAAACAACTATAAAAAGACAAAGTATATGAAACAAAACTTTTCAATTTTTGGGGATTAGGAAGCAAAGGACAGTGGTTTTGGATAGAAGAGAAGTGAGTCTCTACCCCTGCCCCCGCTCACGACCTGGAGAGAGATTGCCAACTGCAGCGCACACCGGTCAGAGTGGAAAACCTCCTAATTCATAGCGTATCGGTTAGAGTACCCAGAAGGATTTTGCCTTAGGAGTGAAGAAATATTGACCATGGATTATACACTACTCTCATCTCACCTAGCAAAGCTGAAAGCAAGACCCAAAAGAATCATGCTGCTTTCAGGTAACTTAACTGTATCCCAATTAACTCATAGGAACTACTTCAAGTGTGTTCTTAAAGGGGATTAAGCTACACAACTGTAATAGATTGGTTCCTGTTGCTGCTGTAACCAATTACCAAAATTATCATGGCTTTAAAACAACACAGATTTAGCCTCTGACAGTTCTAGAGGTCAGAAGTTTGAAGTGAGTCTTACGCTAGTGAAATCTGAAGGGCTAGTTCCTTCCAGCCTCGAAGGCTGCTGGCGTTCATTGGCTTGTGAACAAATTACTCCAATTTTTGTGTTTTTTGTTTTGTTTTGTTTGGCCACCTCTGTGGCACACGTAAGTTCCCAGGCCAGGGCTCAAACCCATGCCAAGGCAGCAAGCCAAGCCACTGCAGTGACAACTCCAGGTCCTTAACCCAATGTGCCAAAAGGGAATCCCTCCAATCTTCGTTTTTGTGGCCACGAGGGCTTCATCCCTTCTTTTTCAAATATGCCTCTGTTTCTCTCCTATAAAGATTCTTGTGATTGCATGTAGAGCCCATCTACAAAATCCAGTATAATCTCCATATCTCGTGACGCTTAATCATCTCTGCAAAAGCCAT
This sequence comes from Catagonus wagneri, assembly GCA_004024745.2. NCBI lineage: Eukaryota > Metazoa > Chordata > Mammalia > Artiodactyla > Tayassuidae > Catagonus > Catagonus wagneri. Next base: position 875,220 of record PVHT021183599.1, read on the forward strand.
ACATAGAGATTAAGACAAGGAGATCTTTACAGAGGTTAGTATTCACCTATCAGATTTTGGTTTAGATTAGGAAATCTGAAACTCAGTCAAGGGGACTGTGCCATGTTGGGAACATAGACAACAGGTGAAAGCAAAATGAGCTAAGCTCCCTACTCTTGTGGAGGGTGTTTGAACGTGACCTAAGAATAATTCCAAAAGAAGGAAGCATGGGTGGGGAGACAGGGAGGGCCTACCAAGTTAATTGGTGCTAAGACACTACAAGGTCAAGGGAAGGACCTCTAGCCAAGAGGAGAGTCTGAAGCGGACCCAGATCTGGGAAGACAGAGACAAGGTTGGAGATCAGTAGGAAGGAAAAAATCTGTGCAAAATCCTAATAAGGGTGGTGGTTTGGAGGGAGACTAGCCAGTCCTGAGCTGAGAATAGAGAACAGATGACTAGGTAGGAGGACAATGTGTTTATGTGTATTTGGTTCAGGGGTGGTAGGTACGAAAGACTTCGAGGAACGAGAAATGGGAGCATGAGCAAGTCCATGTCTGAGGAATAATTCGTAGCACAGAACTTTCCAAGCTGTGCTCGAGGGGAAGCGGCTGGGTGTTAGGACCCACTGTCCCAGGGAGAAGGAAAGGCTACTGAGCGGGTAGGATTCTGAGTTTATAGTCCTGATTCTGATCTCAACCAGACCATTCTGCTTTCCTAATATTCATGGAGTGCATTTGTGTGGAGGGCTTCAGCTGGAATAAAATTTTGACAACCCCGGTTTACCAGTTAGATACAGGATGCATCAAGGAGATTTTCCAGTTAGGTATCAGATCTATGGGATGGAGTCAGGGAAGCCTAGCCACCTGAGCCCGATATTGCCTCCTACAGTTTGCTCTGTTCTGAGCAACTTCAGTTACTGCAGAGCTGACAGCTGCCAAAATCTCAACCAGGCCCTAAATGGATTCATCACCTATATAAAGAGCACCATGATGAATCCAGCAGTTATCAGAATGGAAATCAATGGTCAACTCCCCTGTGATTTTAGTCCTAAATGGCTTCTGATTGTATCCTCTCTTTTTATCCCCACTGCCACATTTTGGTATAGGCCCTTGTGCTGGTCTATTTGCCCTCAGATCCATTCCTCATCCTTCCCCTGTTCCATGATGCTTTTCAGGCTGAATTTCCTTTGTTCTTGTGCCTCTTGGAGGGAGATTGGTAGCTGAGAGGAAGGGAGAAGGAAGATGATAGAGGGTGCTCCTCTTTCTCTACCTTGAGCTGCATCTATCTCCTCTGTGTCTCCATGTCCCACCAACAGACCCTCCGTGATTCCAGTTTCCACCGAGTGACCCTGCCTTAGGACTCTGGAGACCCTGGCTACACTATCTGTCCCTCCAGCCTTGGAGTGGTAGCAGTTTCCTGCTGTGGCTTATTTCTGGGTTGCTACATTTGATACAGTTTGGCTTCTCGGTCATTCCAGTTTCTTTATAACCAGTTCTCTGCATTACATTTCTCCTCTTGTAAAAAATTAGAGTGGCTTCTATTTTCCTGGTTGGACCTGGACTGATATAGCCGTTATTAATTCTAATGGCGCTTATTGTAACAGCTTTTCAGTAAATCATCCTGATTCTAGTCCAATTCCTCTCTAATCTACTCTGAATACTAAAGCCAAAGTATTATGTCCTAAACAAAACTTTGCCTAAAAGTTTCAGTAGTTCCTCGTTGCTTACAGCATGGAGTCCTTATCTTGATTTGCAGGCTGATGGTAGGGTGGATGAGAGACAGTACCGTTGCCATTGTTTGGTTACAAGATGGGGACCAGGGCAGCAAGCTAAAAACATCCTTCAGCTGCTGGCTCAGTTTCACATTAGCTCCTCACTGAAAGGAAAATGAGCTCTCAAAATGAGCGTCGGTGAGTAATAAAGGCTTCAAGATCCCCTGAAAATATAGACCAACTGATTGTAAGCTCCTGATTCATCCACTTGTTACATTCTCAAAAGATTCCTGTCTCAACAATAGGTGTCCATAATATACCTGTAATATCAGCTTAGGAGTTTGTTCTCTTTTTACACTTCCTCTTGCTCAAAAATAGAATTAGGAAATTTTTCAAGAGTACTTGGAATACAATCAGAATTTTTAAAAGATTAGAGTATGGGGCTAAGGGAAAAATACAAAGTAATTTCAAAAAATGATGGAGCCACGAGTAAGTACTGTAAGTAAGAAGGCTGTGGGATCCTGAACTTTCAGTGAAGCTTAAGATATTTTAGCAGCCAGCACTAGGAGAAAAAAAATTCTCCATTATGTGATCATCAGGATTCAAAAGACAAAAACAGCAAGGTTTTTTCTGAGTTTGGCTCATAGAAACCCAATTATTTCTGATGATATGAGAAGGGAATTGGTTCTGCAGTCCTCATAGACAGGATAAGATGGACCATAGGGAACAGTATCCTCAATAACATCTCAGCAGTAAGTGCTTTAAGGGAGGCATCTGTCCAGAGGTTTTCCAGGATTCATGGCTTATCTGTGTATGCTTGGGGTGATGGAGTGGTCTTGGACTTACAGTGTCTTTGATTAGTATTTTCTGGTAATTGTTCTCTGAGACTCCTGCATTATCATACTTATTAAACTTGTGATTATCTTAAGCACTTTGCCTTTGCCTCTCCCTTGGTTGATATGCCAGGTCTATGTCATTTGAACATTTACTTTTTCATTCAGCAACCATTTATGGATAATCTATTGAATCCTGGTAATTCAGTGGTGAAGAACTTCTGCCACTAAGAAATTGAAAATTTAGTGTGGAGAGACAGAAGATCCATAAGTCAATAAATAAAGGGAATAATTTTAGATAATCACGACGTTCTTGTTAAAAATAAAATGGGGGAGTTCCTGTTGTGGCTCATCGGTAAGGAACTCAACTAGCATCCATGAGGATGTGAATTCTATCCCTAGCTTCACTCAGTGGTTGGGGATCTGGCATTGCCACGAGCTGTGGTGTAGGTCACAGAAGCGGCTTGGATCCTGCATTGCTGTGGCTGTGGTGTAGGCCGGCAGCTTCAATTTGACCCCAAGCCTAGGAACTTCCAAATGGCATAGGTGTGGCCCTAAAAAGCAAAATATAAGTAAATAAAATAAAATAAAATGGGATAATACTCTGGGTGGTAGAAGAGATGCTAGCTAATTCATAAAAGATGGTCAGAGAAGGTCTTATAGGAGTTAACTTTTGAGATCAGACTTGAATGATGAAAAGGAAGCAGCCATACAAAGTTCTTGGGGAAAAATAGTTAAAGCAAAGGGGTAGTAAGTACAAAAGCCTTGAGGTTGAAAGCAACTTATTTGAGAAATAAGAAGAAGGTCAATTTATCTGGAATGGAGTAGTCCGAGAGGAAACTGGTAAGAGATGGAAATGAAAAGATAGTCAGGTTTTTTATCCTAAGAGTGATGGGAAGCCACTGAAAGATTTCAGCAGGAGAGTGGTATGACCTATGTTTTAAAAAATTCATTCAACTATTTGAAGAATGTATTGAAAAGGGGAAATAGTAGAAACAGGAAGACAGTAAAATAGGAAGATGTTGCAGTGGTGCAGGAGAGGGAACATGGTGGCTGGGTGATGAAGAGTAGTGGTGATGAAAGGTTAGATATATGAGATGAGGGAGAGAGAGGAATCAAGGATGATGCTCAGATATTTCGCTTGAACAATCCATTTACTGAGACGGGGAAGACTTCAGGAAAAAGAAGTTTGGGAAAAGGAGAATCACTTTGCTTTTGATTGCAAGTGACATAAAACCCAAATCAAATTTGGTTCAACAGTAAGACAACTGTAATGGCTCCTGGAACTAAAAAAAAAAAAAAAAATCCACAGCATCAAGTTCGTAGGCATGATTTGATCAGAGTTCTGGGTCAATTGTTCTTAATCTCTTGGCACTGTCTTTCTCTGGGCGTCAGCCTGACTTGCCTCATGGTAACAAAATTGCTGTAGTACTTGCAGCCCTCATTCCACACATCACATATGTAGAGCAAGAAAGAATATATATGAAACTCCCAGGTCTGAAGTCCACTCCGATTTGATTAGCCTGGACCACATGCCTACCATGGAAGCAATCACTGTGACCTTAGAATGGAATCTGTTAACTGACTTAAGTTAGGTCATGCATTCCTCATGTAGATCTGGGGAGGTAGAATTAGGTTTCCCAGGAGCATACGGATATCCTCAGAAAACCATGGGAGCTGAGGAAGCAACTGAGAAGTAGGAGGAAAGGACTGGATGGTAAAGAGACAATCAGCTGGTATCCAACACAGACATTTGTTCTGTTTTGTTTTGCTTTTTAGGGCCTCAGGTGTGGCATACAGAAGTTCCCAGGCTAGGTAGGGGTCGAATGTGGGATCCAAGCCACATCTGTGACCTACACCACAGCTCATGGCAACTTTGGATCCTTAACCCACTGAGTGAGGCCAGGGATCAAACTCGTGTTCTCATGGATACTAGTCAGGTTCCTTTCTGCTGCACCACAATGAGAACTCCCTAGACATGTTTAATTTGAAATACTAGTAAAATATTGAAGAGAAAATACTGAGGAAGCAGTTGAATATGTAACTCTGGAGCAGTGTGAGCTGAAAATAGACATTTGGGAGTGGTGGGTTTATAGATGGCTTTTAAGCCTGTTGGAATATTTGGACACTGGAATCCTTTGTCTAATAGATATCCTTTGGGTGGACATTGGAATCCATTAAAGCCATTAGAGTGGATCAGACATCAGAATGGAAGGGCACTTAGGGAGCTGCAAGAATAGAGAGAAAATTAATGAGTTTCAAGGCTGAAGCCTGGAATATCACAATGTTTAGAGGTCGGGTAAACAACAGATTGTGACATCAAAGAAGTTAAGAGAAAAAAAAGTGTTTAGGGAAAGAGGGAGTATATATGGGTGTTGAACACGGCAGAGAGGTCAAGAAAGATGAGGACATACATGTGACCTGGATTAGGCAACATATCAGTCATTTGTGATCTTCACAAGAGCCATTTTAGAACAGTTGTGGAGATAGACATTTGATGAGAGAGGGCTGAAGAGAAAATATAAGTGATAAAGTAGACAGGGAAATAGTTCTTTCAAGTAGCTTTGCTGTGAAGGAGAGCATAAAGTGGGGTGCCTGAAACCCCTAGAAGGTGATCTCAGTAAGGGCATAGTTTTTGCTTATATTTTTATTCACTGCTAATCTTCAGCACTTCCTGATGTGGAGTAGGTACTCAATAATTTTTGAAAGAATTAATAGTGATGTTGGAGAAGAGAGGGGAACCCAAGCAACACCTTGAGTGCAAAGGTGTTCAGTAAAGACCTGGACCTTCAGTGCTTCTGGGAAGAATGTCACAAGATGTTAAGACCTCTCATAATATAGAAGGGACTTCCCAGCATAGAAGGTCACTCCAGCAGTTGATTTCTCCATCTCTCCCAGAAGTATAATGCCAGTTCTTATAGTGCTGGGATACGGTTAAACCTGGAAGAGAACTATGAAATGTTTTAATGGGGCAGAGCTTTCCCTTTGTTGTATGAGGTATTTACAAAATATCTTTTTTGGAGAAAGGCTGGTAACATCCAGTGCCCAAGCTCCGGTGACATCCAGCTGGACAATATGAAATAAACAGCATGGCCATGGCCAGCAAATATGTGAGTCAGAGTTGTGTTTGTCTACTTTTAACTTACCTACAGACCCCAAAGTGCCATTGATGCTAAACCAAGTATCCTAGAATTAGTAACCCATACATATTATGTAGATTTTTGTAATAGTCAAGGGGAGAAATAATGAAGACCCAGAATAAGACAGTAGCAGTGGGAATGCGAAGTTAGGGACAGACTTGAGAAATGTTAATCAGAGGGAAATTGGCAGGATATGTGACTAGTTGGATACTTCCCAAATTCATGGCATTGGTGATTATGAGGATGATATAATCATTCCCTAAAATAGGAACACAGGGAAAGAATTAATTTGCATGGGGTGGGGTGAGGGGTAGATTACAAGCTCATTTTGACTTGTTGTATTTAAGATGTTTGTGTGGTGTAGAGTCAGAAATGTCAGACACATGGTTTGTTATATGAATAGGGAGTTCAGAAGAGCTATGAGCTGCAGGAAAAAAAAGTATATGTGTGTGTGTGTGTGTGTGTGTGTGTGAGAGAGAGAGCATGTGTGTGTGTGTGTGCTCATGCATGTTGGGGGCAGTGGATCTTGGTATTAAAGGTGGAACTTGGTACCATAATAATGGAAAAGAAAGTCCAAGGGAAAAGTTATGGACTTGAAGAAAAATCCCTTGGGTGTCCAACGTTTGAGGGATGATTAAGTATATGGAGAGACATTCCTAGCAAAGGGAAAAGTCTGTGCAAAAGCCAAGAAATGGACAGCAGGTTTAGTCAGCGGTGAGAAGTCAGGTGTCACCGGAGTCCTGAAAGAACAGACAGGTGCCGAGTAAAATCTAAAGTCATAAAAGCTTTGTCTACCCTGCTAAGAAAGTGGTCAGCAAACCTCTAACTGTGTAACATGTTTACACTTACTAGCTAGACAAAAGCTCAGACAGGTAGGTTGGACAAGCTGATTTCTCAGAATAACAGTTACTTCCTGTTGATTCCAGCCTCCAAAAAATGCTCCTTCTTTCTGGGCTGGACTACCCTGGGAGAAAAGGGACGACAGTCAGAGATGAGGACACTGAAAAGGGGCAGAACATTTAAAGAGCTATCATTTGTACCAAGTTAATGCTAATTACAACCGAATCTTTTTGTGCATCAAAGCCAGTCCTAAGTGTCTAGGCTACTTCTTTAAGTCTAGCGTGGTCTGATATTATGTAAGGTTTATGTAATTGAAATAAATTGAGTGTTTTTCTTTAAATATTGTACACAATCAGGCCTTTAACCAATTTATATGGCTGGCCTCCATTTCCCATTATGTCCCCCCAAAGCACAGCCAGTTTCCATGTATATGAAGAGGCCGAGACCTACTGAGCTTCTCTGGCTTAATAGGGTAAAAACAGCAGGGGAAAGGAAGGAAGGGAAAGAAAGAAGGGAAGGTGAAAGGAAAGAAAGAAGGAGACAAGCAAGGAAGGAGAGAGAGAACAAAAATCTAAAGAAAAAAAACATTTTAAAAAATCAAAGTATCCAGGTAGCTATCACCACAGGCAAAACCAGAACCGCCTAGAACATTGTTAAACTCATTTCAAAGTTTATACATAGCTAATCATTATTTTTAATTGCATGTGGGAATTAAATCTTTTTCTTGCATAATCTTTTCCTTGCATTGGTCCTTTTAAGTTCATAATCGAGCCCTGTTCTAGTAAATTCCACTACCTGGAGCGTGAGTATATGAGGCACAGGTGTGGCAGTGAATTGGCCCAGATGGCCACAGCCCTCAGCTATATTTGTCCATTGGTATTCAGTTTCGCCCCTACAACAAAATTGCCCAGCAGAATGAAAGACTTTGCCTTTACTTACAAACTAATTTTATTGGATTAATTTGCATTCGGTCACACATCTCTTTTTTCCCCCCGTTGGCTGCGTGGGGCTAAATAATTGACTTGAATAAGTCTTCCATTGTGGACCAATTTCTTTGGGCATAATGAAGCCATCCCACATATACAGAAGTGAGCAGGTATGTAATGAGCTTCTGCTTTCAATCGCTCACCCTAAACATCTGTGAGGATGCTGAATAGCATTCCCTGGATTCATTGCTAGTCCTGAGTGATTCATGCATGGTGCTCTACAGAATTTGGTTACTAACCCCTGTGCCTCTCGGGGAATGGCAGGCCTGACAGGACAATGGGTAAAGAAGAAAATTTGGTGGAGCCTGACTAAAAACTTTGTTGTCAAGCCTAAGGGACTGAGGAGGCAGTTATGCTGCTTGCTTGAGAAGCCTGGATTTGGGCAGCTGTTTTATCTGATTTACAGTCAATGAAGTAGAAGTGTTACCAGTTACCACCCAGTGGAAATATGAACGTCAATTCATTCCCTCCTTCATTCATTTAACAAATATGTAATGAGTATTCTGGGTCGGGTCCTTTGGAGGAACACAGGATACATTAGGGGAAAGAATAGACATCATCATGCCTTCCTGGGATTTCTGTTAGAGGGTCCATCTAAGAAACAATGAACAAATGATGTGATCAGAGAAGGCCTCTCCCTAGGGAAGCAGCATCTGAGTTGAGATCTACATGATCAGAAAGAGCTGGCCCTGCAAAGGTTGAGGGAACAGGTTCCAAGTAGACAGAACAGAACAGATAGAAGGCCTGAGGGCTTCAGCAGAGTGACCCAGGGAAATACTGGCGACAGGTGCCAGTGTGGTGCTAGGTACTTTTGACATTAGGATCTTTGCCATAGACATCTTTACCACCAGCATTTTCGCCACATAACTAATCGCCTAAAGCTACAGAAGATAAAAGAATGAACAACTAAAAGAGGGACATTAAAAAAGACATAATGAAACATGAGAAATAACAATATTTAAGACTTTATTAAGAAACACAAAATATTTGAATATATGACAATACGATGTAAATAACTGATTTTATTTTGTGGGGTTTACCTATGCACTTGTCTTCCAAGTCTTTCATTCATAGTATTTTACACTTTTTCTTTTGCTTGTTATTCCTCATTCAACATCACAAGTCTTTCTTTTTCACTGAAATTTCTTCTTTCATTAAGGGAGGCATCAGTTTCCAGGAGTTCTCCTGTGGTACAGCAGGTTAAGGACCCAGCATTGTCACTGCAGCAGCTCGGGTTACTGCTGCGGCACCGGTTTCATCCCTGGCTGGGAACTTCCAAACAGAGAGGGGGTGGGGAAGAGAGATAGAGAGGGGGGTATCAGTTTCCAAATACTACGGTGCATATTTGTAACTAAGCATTGCATTGCATTGTGAAAGCCTTCTACACTTTTGTTTCTTGGCATATTGTCACATGTCTATTGATAAACATTCCAAAGTTCTATGGGAAATGTGGGTTTAACTCTGCACCTTCAAACCACAAAAGGATTTGCAAGCTATCTTATGATCTTATAGTAAGCAGTCTGGCTTTTCACTCTCTTATTTCACACTTTCAGTAAGTTTTATCACCATATTTTCTATCAAGTCAATATACGTAGTTGTTATGATCTACTATTTTAAAAACTAACACAACTACTTGTAGACCATTATGAGTACTAAGATTTATGTCATATAAAAATGAGAGTGTCATTGGAGAATGGAACCAAACTGTCAACCAGTTGAAACCAAACTGTCAAATCAAACTGTGAAACAGTTATTTTATCTTTTACAACACAATTGCCTTACAGCCAATTAGTTATATGGCAAAAATGCTTGCAGCAAAGATGTTTACTATAAAGATGCTTATCGTGAAAATACTGGACACATGGAAATACATGTGTATTTTATGTGGACTTTATTTGAAATATGATGGCAAAGCACTGGAACATTTCAAACATGAGGAAAAGATGAGCTAGTTTAGCTATTTTTAAAATCCGTCTGGCAGCTCTGGGGAGAATGGATTGGAAGGGTCAGGAGTAGATGTGAAGTGGCTATCACAACAGTTCAAAAACAAGATGTACTGGTTGCTGAAGGAGTTGAATGAACATTTGGGGTTATGCCTCAACTAAACAGTTGATTTTTATTTAGCTTCCCTTTGATTCTCCTGCTTCACTATCCAATTTCTCTTTACCCTGTTCACTATCCAGATTTTTTCAAGTGATCCATAACTTCTCACCATGCCCACCGACACCATGTTATTCCAGGCTGCCTAGACATCTGTGAATGCCTTCTAACTGATCTGTCTGCTTCTTTTCCTGTATCTTTGCCAGCCCTTCGCCATCTAGCAAAGGGATTTTTTAAAAGAATAAATCAAATCAATGACTTCCTCCAGTGTCTACCTCTCCAGCTTCATCTCACACCTACCTCCTTTCTTGCACTTAATTCTGCCATATTAGAGTTCTTTCAGATTCTCTTTCTAGGATCTGAGCCTTCGCTTGCTTGGTGCTTTCTGTCTAATATTCTATTGCCTCTCCTCCCTTCTTCTACTACTCAGGAGATATTAGTAGTCTTGGAAGAGATAGTCCAAAGGAATAAGACAGGCAGAAACTCTCAATCTCTACCTCCACTACCAGTCAGTTATCGAAAAGCAGCATTTATTCTTCTTGGCCTGAGGTCAGGCGAGGAGAGAACTGGAGGGAAGGGATGGTCAGACCATTCAAGTCCATCTATGAGCATCTGGTTTCTTCTCACCTAATTTCACTTCTCTTCCTGGTTCTTCAGCAGGACTAGAGGTCAGTCTGAACCAAAATAGTAAACTTTCTTGTCAATATAACTTGTAGCTATAAGTAAGGGGACAGCATTGTCCAGGATGATTTCTTCCTGACCAACCATTTCAACCAGAGCACTGGAGAACCCAGACCTGGACCAAAGGCATGCAGGAAAATACAAGCACAATTCATATTCTCTATGATTTGAAAGGCCATGCTAGGGCAGAAGCCACTTCTGTTAACACAGTTTAAAGCAATATACACTCCCCAAGTCTCCTTGGTAATCCAGTTGCCTTGGAAACACAATGATGCAAGGAATGACACATACAGCTAATGGTTGCCACTTATCCTTATTGAAAAGAAAGGCTTCACTCATCAGGGTTTTGAAAATTCTGGTCGCTTTTTTATCTTTATCCCTCTGCCTGGTAATTCTATTCTTTTTTTTTTTTTTTTGTCTTTTTGCCTTTATCTAGAGCCGCACCTGCGGCGTATGGAGGTTCCCAGGCTAGGGGTCTAACAGGAGCTATAGCTGCCGGCCTTCGCCACAGCCATAGCAACGCGGGATCCAAGCCCCATCTGCGACCAAAACCACAGCTCACGGCAATGCCAGATCCTTAACCCACTGAGCGAGGCCAGGGATCGAACCTGTAACCTCATGGTTCTTAGTCGGATTCATTAACCACTGAGCCATGAAGGGAACTCCTGCTAATTCTATTCTTATGCCAAGAGCCAGTAGCAGCTCTGCATCCATCCCTAACTGAGGCAGACTTTTCTGGTCTCGGATTTTGCTGCTCTCTAATTGGCTGTTAACTTGTGACCCCATGCTGCTCTTTGCAGCACACCAGGAAACAAATAAATTAAAAGTACAGAGTCCATGAACTTCTCCCTATTGGTCCTATCCCAAAGCAGACTGAGTTAAGAGTCTAGGGTATATGCAGAAACCCCTTCTTTTCTCACAAGTGATGCTCACTGACTTGTGCAGTTGCCCAAGGATTGATTAAGGGAGGAAGCGTGGGTTTCCTTTCTGCAGCCTTCACCTTTCCCCTCCAGTCCCATCCCAAAGACCAACAGGTGCAGCCCACAACCTGACTTTGATACTGAAACACCACATGCAGAAGGTGAATGTACACTTTCACTATCCCCTCATGATCAGAATGCACCCTGAATGCGTAAGTCCTCCTTTTTGCTTCATCCTCAATAAACTTCATCAGAGCAATGGCTCTTGCTCCAGGTTTAACAGGACTAAAGCCTTCGGACCTTGTGGGAACTAAATCCAGAAAGATGTTTTAAAATCCTGAGAAGAAAGCCTGAAGGTGGAGTAGAGGGCAGGGACCAGGAGGCTGGGCTGGGCCTTTGGTTGGTGGGCTTTTGGTTTAATAGCAAACCCATTAAAATAGATCATCTTTTTGGCCACCTGCCATAGCTGTCCCATACTTTGCTTGCATATTCACAGTGATTCCTCTCACACTTTTCCATCAAAGACTTAAGTACAAATATATGATTAAGATAGTTTCTGGAGCTAGATCCTTACCATCCCTTAGTTCTGTGGCTTTGGACTAGTTACTTAACCTCTCTGGAGCTCAGTTTCTTCATATGTAAAGTGGGAATCATAGTAACACCCTACCTAATGGTGTTGTAAGGATTAAGCGAGATAATGCATGTAGAACACTTAGAATACAGCCTGACTCAGTGTGCCAAAAATGTGCCCTACTATTGTTTTTATTATTAAAACAGATCTTGAAAAAACAACTTTTAACCTACCGGCAGGTACACTTGCCCAAGTATGTCTGACTACTCAGCCTCTGAACATTTTACCCACTCTAGAAACTTCCTTGTCCCCCAGTTACTGCAGCTACCTTTTTGCCCCTCCTCCAGACTTCCTTTCCAGTCAAGACCCACAGACATCCAGGGCTACTTCTAATCCTGACTCAATACTCCAGCCCCACCTTGAAACAGTGCCACTCTTGTGCAATTTAGAAAACAAGTAACTACAGATGGAAGATAGTATGAGAAAAAGAGTACAGCAGAAATTAACACAACACTGTAAATCAACTATACTTCAATAAAAATAAAATAAACTCAGGAAGAAACAGTATTAAGCTATCTGAATTTTTCATTAAAGATAAATTAAATTAAAAGAAGAAAAAAGAAAATAAGGAACTACATATTAAAGGATTTCAGAGACAGCACCAATTTTTATTAGGAGAAAAAAATTTTCAGCCAAAAGTCTTTTAATATGCAGATATATATTACATTACACAGGCTGCGAAATAATTGCCTGGGCCCTAGCCATTGTCACATACTTTCTAAATTACCCTTTAACCAAGGCATAGCAATGCACTAAACTTTCTGGATCATTTTCGATTTCTGTTATTTCTGATTTTATCCCAGTAGAACTTGATAATAGTAATCTCCATTAACTTTTACTTTTTAAAATGGCCTATATCTTTTCATATGTAATTTGCTATTTTACTTATTTTCTCTTTCCGGAAGGTGATCTTTATCTTTTTGAATTTTCAGATGGTCTGTGGTCATTTTGGGCCCCCATAGTCAGGTCAATATGGAAATACTAATTCTTTTAATGAATATCTATTGAGTACTATATCATTCAGGATATTCCACATTATACTTAGTAACAAACAATGCCCTGCAATCTTGGTGGCTTCTTTTGAGCAAAGGTTCATTTCTTATTAACACTATATATTCATTTCCAGAAGGCTAGAAGCCTACTCCATGTCTCTTCACTCTAGAAGGGAGGCTGACATAGCAGCCGTCAACTTGGAATGGAATTGCTGAGTCCTATGGTAATTCTATATTTAGTTTTCTGAGGAACCTCCATAATGTTTTCCATAGCGGTTGCCTGAATTTACATTCCCAACAGTATAGGAGGGTTCCCTTTTCTTCACGCACCGCACACTTCCGTGACAGGAGTTCCCTGGTGGTGCAGTGGTTTAAGGGTCTGGCGTTGTCACTGTTATGTTGGCTTGCTGCTATGGCGCAGGTTTGATCCCTGGCACAGGAACTTTCACATGCTGCCAGTGCACCAAAAAAACAAACAAACGAAAAATCCTTCTGACAAAAAGAACCAGAGCAAAGTAAAAATTAGTAGCTGATGAGTTTGGAGGCTGGTAACAATAGGAAAAAAAAAAACTGGTTTGAAATAGGTCTTCTGCTGAGTGTCAGTAGTAGTTAGTGAAGTAGTTCATTGAACTGTATGCTTATCATCTAAACCCGAGGCCAGCCCCTGGCAAAGTCTCCCACGGGGACGGGGTGCTCTGAGCAGCTATGTGGCTTTGGACTAGTCCCTGCCCGATATTGAAGCTTTAATGCCTCTGTCGGTACAGTGGGGGTGATAGGTGAGGGGGAATATGAAGGGCCTGCTCATTCTACATCTAGAACGCAGGGGTGCTGGTAGTTAAGGGCTTCCTTATCCTCTTTGCCACACATGTCACCCACACCCGTCCACATGCCCATCCCAAGAAGGTTCAGATGGACTGGCCTGCAGGTGTGCTGCAGATAAAGGCCCCTGGGTGGGTCCCCACCAGCCAATCAACATTTCTATAAAGGCACGAGGGAAAGTATTTAATCTGAGCAAAAGGGGTTTGATCTTTCCATTACCGGGTCCTAGTAATTGGCCCCAAAGGCTTCTAAAAGCAGCTAAAATCGTCCTATTACTTTCGGGTGTTTTGCCAACAAGAACATGAACAAAATTGTTGCTTTTATTCTGCAATATACTTAGCTGAAGTTACTCAGCACACATAGGATCAGGACTAGGGCCAGGATGGGAGGCTCACAGGGTTTCACATTTGATGAAGCTTTTGGAACTAGGCATGGCCATCCCTGTGGAAATGCCCCCATTTTTCCCTACCGGGTAAGAGCAGCCACACTGCCGGCTGAGCTTGCACTGGCTCTACAATGAAGCAGACCAGATTAGAAGCTAAAGATATAATGTGCGCCCTTCCTCCCTTGGCAGCTGTGCCCTGGGCTGCCCCACAGACACCTTACACTCCGGTGTAGCAAAACTGACCCCCGTCAGCTCACCCCAACTCCTTCTGCTTGTCCAGGACTCCCCATCTCAGGAGTGGATTCTCCTGGGAGATTCAGAGGAGGTGTCCTGAGAACCACCTTCCCCCTAAGTCTCATTCTTCTGTGTTTGGGACACAAACTCTATCTGTTCAGTCTATTTCAGTGTGTCTTGAATCTTCCCTCTTTTTCAACCCCACTGGCGGCACCTCAGATCAGAACCTCCTCAAGTCTTGCAAAATCCTTCGGATAGAACTCGCTTTTCTCTGCAAATGATCTTTTCCGTAGACTGACTTTTTTTCAAAACACAGGTCTGGTAGTTGTCACATCTCTGCCTACTCCTACGAAGCTCAACAACGTCCTTGGCTCCAGGGATGTGCTGAATAACAGGCTTGACAACGTGGCTGTCGGATCTCCCGGAGGACGGTCACTTTTTTTTTTTGTCTTTTTTTGCCTTTATGTAGAGCCGCACCCGCGGCATGTGGAGGTTCCCAGGCTAGGGGTCTAACAGGAGCTGTAGCCGCCGGCCTACACCACAGCCATAGCAACGCGGGATCCAAGCCGCGTCTGCAACCTACACCACAGCTCACAGCAACACCGGATCCTTAACCCACTGAGCAAGGCCAGGGATCGAACCCGCAACCTCATGGTTCTTGGATTCGTTAACCACTGAGCCACAAAGGGAACTCCCGGAGGGCGGTCTTATCCTGGCTGTTGCACCTCCTCCACCCCCACCTCTTTGCGCTCAGACACCTCAGAATCTGTCCCACTACCTGAGCAGATTCTGCTCTATATCAGCCTCTCGTCTTGCTTACACAGTGCTCTCTGCCTGGAGCACCCCCGAGTCTGACCTCCGCTTGTCTAAAGAATTACTTCTCACAAGACTCAGCTCAAATGCCACCTCCTTCAGGACAGCTTGTTGGACTGCACTCCCTTTGGTTATCTGGCTGCCCGAGTAATTTGTAGCTCAGAGAACCTGCCATTGATTTCTACATACTAGCTGGCCACACATCAAGCTGTACCTCCAAATTTCAAACATCGACAGGGCGAGGATCAGGCATGACCTACGGCAATGTGCCCAGCAGAGCAGCTAATAGACACGCCAGACTCTTAAGAACCAAGATCGAGTCCTTTTACCCTAGGCTGTTTCAACTTGGGACCGGCTCCTGGGACGTAAGTAGGCAGGTGCAGGCTTGGAAGCTGCGTAAGTGTGCAGGAAAGTTCGCCAGATCTCTGCCCAGTCAGTCTATTTACACAGGTAGTTGGACCCTGCCTACAGATGAAGCTGCAGTGTGGGCGGAGAATTTCTCATCCGTTCAAGACACAGCCGGGATTCTTCCAGACCAGAGAGCTGCGCTTGGCAGGGGTACAAATAGCTTCAATTCCTGGATTTTTAACGACTCGGCCCGAGTAATAACTTAAACCTGCCTCATATCTGCCTGCCATGAGGGCCTGAAAGCCTCAAGCTTTATGTCTGGGATGAGTCGTGTCCTCAGAATTAAAACTAAATCCTCAAAATCCAGACGGGGGCCTGATGAATAGGCTGAGCCCTGGGACTCCTTGGGAGAGAGAGAGAACACTGCGGAGCCCGAGGCCCAACTAAACAAGGCAGGGAAGCCCCAGGTGGGCTTTTGGGCTGCTTGTTGCTCCTGGGTGGTGAGTCCGTGGGGGCAACATATGGCCTAGATTGCTACGTTAAAGGGGCCGCAACAAGCACAGCTAGGTCTGTGTTTCAAGGGCCCTCATTCTCTAAAGAGCTGTGGTATTTTTCAATGTCTATAGGCATCTAGGTGAATTATAGACCAGAAATCAAAGTAAGCCATAAAAAGTGTTTCTGGTCCCAGAGACTGGACTTGTGCTCTGTTACGTGGCAAAACTGAAAGACCAACCGTGGACAGAGACGAGAGTGAGGTCACAGTGACTTCCATGTGTTTGTGGATTAGTCACTCACTTAGCCAAGACCTCAGTTTCCACATCTTCAACAAGGCGACCAGCCTCCTGTCCCGCTCCCTCTCCCTCCCACCGCGCATGCATCAAACGCTCAGTAATAACCGAGAAACTGAAGAATGCATGCTCACTCCCACGAAGGCAGAATTAAACCCATCCTGTTGGGTGGCTTGTAGTATCCTCTACATGTTCAAAATCAAATTCATCTTCTCTCTCCAAACCTTCTGCTTCACAGCCTCTCTCATGTCTGAGAATGACATTTAACAAGTTATGAAATCCAGTAACTTATAATTCCATTATGACCCCTCACTCATCCTCCTATTTCTCATCAGTCTCATCGCCATTTACTCTGGATTCTCCCTTCTGAATCTCTCTCCAGTATACTCTGGCTTAAACTATAGCATTGGTCCCCCTAAGTGGCCTTATTGCTCTTCTCTTATCTCCCCAAACCCATTCTCCCCTTCCAGAGCCTGTGTGAATTTTCTAAAGTGCATACTTATCACTTATCACTCCCCTGCTTAATACACTTCAGGGGTTCTCCAGGGCCCCGAAGTCCTAGATTCTGGCCCTAACCTACCACTCTTACACACTATTGCCTGAACAAAACATATCCTAAGGCAAAGTCTGCATCCTAAGGTTTTATTTAGAATTTTAGTCCCAAGACAACAGGAGTGAGGGCAAAAGTAAAATGACGTTAAGAAATGAGTAAAAGAAAATAGTAAATGGTAAATTATGGAAATGGCCAGTTTCAAAAGCAACTCAGCCAGTTGTTCAGTCACATTGGTCATATAGGGACAGGTGGAATGGAAGCACCTTGTCTCTAAATAATCCATCCTGGAGTTCCCACTGTGGTGCAGCAGGTTAAGGATCTGGCCTGGGAACTTCTATATACTATAGGTTGAGTCAAAAAATAAAATCCATCCCATCTCCTGTTGCTTATTGTTGAAAATCCATCTCAGAAGTTGTTACCTCACCTGTACTTCCAAGTTGTGTTATCTGGCCCCTCAGGCATCTCTCACTTATAGAAGTGAGATCCCATGTTCAATAAGGCACTTCATTTGAGTCTAGAAGCTTCTATTAGGTCCAGTTAGATCAGGCCAGGATAACACCACAGTGGAATCAACGGAGATATAATGAACCTAGCCCTTAACCTGGAAGAGGGGTGACTGAAAGAACTGGCAGTGCTGAGTAGTAAGGCAATACCAGTGGCAAGTGGAGCTTTTCATTGAGGAAATGACCTTGTGTCTGGAAGGCTTGTGGGGCTGAGTAAGGCTAGGGTGGCAAATAAATTGAATCTAAAACAGAGAGCCTGATTAGACCAACTTCATCTGGTGACATGCTCCTTGCTCTCTGCCCTTTAGCCACACTGAACTTCTTTAATTCTCTAGAACTACACTGTTCAAATGGTTATGTGGCCACTTCAATCTAATGAAATTCTAATTTTAAATAAAACTGAGACTTCCATTTCTGGCCACAATGACGCAACAAGGACTGGATTTATCCTCTTGCTTGAGAAAGCAAAAATATTCGAAACAATAGTTTCCAAGATGATGGACATCAGCCAACAAAGAACAGAAATCCCAGAGAAAACAGGAAACAAAAGTGGTGAACATTATGACTGTCTTAGCTTACTGCCCCGAAAGACTTCCCAGGCTGTGATGCAAGGAGGGGAGATCCAGGCAGAGCTTGACAGTATCCCTGAGTAGAGAAGATAGAACCGGGAGTTTAGGAAGACAATGGCAATTCAAGTTCAAATGCAGAAGATTCCCCCTCAAATACTCAGCTGAGTATCAATCAACACGTGCACATGAGGAAACTACTCAAGGCTGGGGCAAGCAAGGATGAGAGTGAAGAACACAGCATTCACATAGAGACTAGTAGAGGACCTGCTCCCATCAGTCAACTGGGCAAATTCATAGTTCACCTGACCATGGGTAGGGTACATAGTACATATTGAAACTAAGACTTTAAAGAATAAAACAGTTTTCTTTTCTTTTTTTTTTTTTTGCTTTTCAGGGCTGCAGGTGTGGCATATGGAAGTTCCCACGCTAAGAGTCGACTCAGATCTAGCTGCTGGCCTACGCCACAGCCACAAAGCCAAATCTGAGTCACGTTCTTAGACCCCTGAGCGAGACCAGGGATAGAGCCTGTACCCTTAAGGATACTAGTTGGGTTCGTTTCTGCTGGGCCATAAATAAACAAATGGAACTCCCATTTATGTATTTATTTATTTATTGCTTCTTAGGGCTGCTGCAGGCAAAACAGTTTCTAATTAACTGCATCCCGGAACAAAACTCAATAATATTTATATCGATACAAAAATATTTATCACCTAACAAGGTAAAATTCAAAATAACTGGGTCAAAGCAAGCATTAGCAGGCATACAATACAACAACAAGTCAATCAGTTGAAGCAAACCCATAACTGACACCAATGTCATAATTAGCAGACAAGAACATTAAAACAATGAATATAATTGTGTTCCATGTGGAAAAATAAAGTAGAGGTGTGGAGATATTAAAAGATGTAAAGCAAACTTCTACAGAAGAAAACTACAGTGTGTGAGATTTTTTAAATGTACCAGGTGAAATTAACTAACAGAAGATTAGGTATTGCAGAAAAACTGTAAGCGACCTTGAAGACATAGCAACAGAAACAGGCCAAAATTGGGGCAGAAAGATTATGTGACAAAACAATGACCCTTTTGTTCAGATTTGATGAGAAATATAAACCAAGAAACATGACAAACATCAATCACAAGAACATGAAGAAAATTGCACTAAGGCACATTATAAACAAATTCTGAAAACTAGTTATAATGAGAAAACCTTAAAAGGAGACAGAAAAAGAGAGACGTTATATATGGAGGAACAAAAGTAAAGATAACATAAATTTTCCTCTAGAAACATGCTCTTTGCTTTCCATTTGTCCTATCTGTCCTTTTTTTCTTCCCTCTTTTGAATGAATTGTAAGTAAAGAAAACATGGAATTAAAAAAACACACAATTCAGCTTGCTCTTTGGCCCTTCCCAGCCTTTTTGCTATTATTGACACACATTTTACTTCTACATATATTATTCTACATGGCTTTACCCACACAGTCACCATTTTTGGTGATTTCCATCATCTCTAGTCACATTTCTATGTGTTATCAATAATCCCATAAGCGCGATGGTTTAAATTGACAAAAAAGCAGAGATTGTCAGATTGGGTAAAGAGGCAAGACCTAATTTTATGGTGCCTAGAAGAAACACAGTGTGTATGTATGTATGTTTATATGTATGTTATGTATTTATGTTGGGGTCTAGTTTATTCCTTCAAAAGTTTACTAATATAGCACTACTGTAATCATTTTGGCTTTAAGTACTTTTAAAATTTGAGATATATGGGGTTCCCATTGTGGCTCAGTGGATTTAGAACCTGACATAGTGTCCGAGGGGATGTGGCTTCGATCTCTGGCATCGCTCAATGGGTTAAGGATCCAGCGTTGCTACAAGCTGCTGGCACAGGTCACAGATATGGCTCGGATCCAGTGCTGCCATGGCTGCCGCAGAGCTGCCGCTCGGATTTGACCCCTAGTCTGGGAACTTCCATGAAAAGAAAAGCGAATTTGAGATATAACTCACATAGCATAAGATTCACCCTTTAAAAGTGGACAGTTGAATGTTTCCTCAGCATATATACAAATTATGCCACCCTCACCACTGTCTAGGCCAGCACCTTGTCATCTCCCCCCAAAGAAATCCTTTCCTTGTTAGCTGCCACTCCCCATCTCCCTCCCACAGCCCTGACAGCACCGGTCTACTTTTTGCCTCTGGATTTGCCTATTCTGGACGATTCATATAAACGAAATCATACACAATGCAGCTTTTTATGTCTGGCTTCTTTGACTTGGCATGTTTTCAAGATTTATCCATGTGTGTGTTCCTGAATCTATCACAATTTGTTTACCTGCTATCAACTGGTAGACATTAAGTTGCTTTCACCTTTTAGTTATTGTGAATAAAGTTGCTATAAACATTTGTGTAGACGTGATTTCAGTTCTTTTGGGTACATAGCCAGGAGTGAAATTGCTGGCTTATATGATAAGCCTACATACAACTTTTTGAAGAACTGCCAAAATGTTTTCCAGGGTGGCTTGGAACATTACTTGTTACTGTCTTTTTTATTGTAATTATCCTCGTGGGTATATCGTTGAAGAAACATATTTTATTTTATTTTATTTTATTTTATTTTATTTTGTCTTTTGGGGGCCATACCCACAGCATGTGGAGGTTCCCACACTAGGGGTTGAATCGGAGCTAAGGTGCCGGGCTGCCCAACAGCCACAGCAACACCAGATCGGAGCCACGTCTGCAACCTACACCTCACTTGACCCCTGAGTGAGGCCAGGGATCAAACCTGCAGCCTCATGGTTCCTAGTCAGATTGGTTTCCACTGTGCCACAACGGGAACTCCAAGAAACACATTTTAAATAAAAAGACACAAATAGCTTAAAAATTAAAAGGTGGGAAAGATAAACCATGTTAACACTATTAAAAAGAAATCTGGGAGTTCCCGTTGTGGTGCAGCAGAAGCGAATCTGACTAATAACTACGAGGTTGTGGGTTTGATCCCTGGCCTCACTCAGTGGGTTAAAAATTGGGTGTTGCTGTGAGCCGTGATGTCGGTCGCAGACGCGGCTCAGATCCCAAGTTGCTCTGGGTGTGGTGAAGGCCGGCAGCTGTAGCTCCGACTCGACCCCTAGCCTGGAACTTCCATATGCTACAGATGGGGCCCTAAAAATCCCCCCCCCAAAAAAAATTACCAGGGATAAAGAAGGTCATTTAGTAATGATCAAAAGGTCTATTCATCAAAAGAATATACAAATCATAAATTTATGGAATTCATAACTGATCTTCAAAACATAAAAACTGATAGAATTGCAAAGATAAAAATCTATACATATAATTACATTCAGAAATATTGATACGTTTCTCTCAAGAAATGGAAAACTAGTAAGGATAGAGGAGAACCGAACAACACTATCAACCTGACTGCCATTCACAGAAATTTTACGGACAGCAGCAGAACACACCTATACCAATGCCCTTGCTGTAGGGTCCAGAACAAGGTAAGAAACCCACTTTCACCCCTTCTGCTTAAGAGTGTAGTAGAGATTCTAACCAGTGCGAGAACCCCTTCTCACAAAAATAAAAAGAAAAAAAAAAAGGAAAGAGAAATAGAAGCAATAGATTCAGTAGATAGAAAAAGAAAAAAAAAAACTCTTTACAAATGACATGACTGTTTACATAGAAAATCTGACTAAATCTTAAAAAAAAAAAACATTCTAAAACTATGTGACTTTTGTACGTGTGGTAGTCGAACTAACAATCCCCTAAAGATGTTCAAGTCCTATAACCCCTGGAACCTGTGAATACAGTGCCTTATATGGCAAAAAGGACTTAGCAATGTAATTAAGTTAAAGATTTTGAGATAGGAATATTAATGTGGATTATCTTGGTGGGCCCAATGTAATAACAAGAGGACTTATAATAGGGAAGCAGAAGGGACAGAGTTAGACAGAGAGGGGGGTAGTGACAGATGCTATTCTGTTAAACTTTGAAGAAGGAAAACAGGGCTATGGGCCAAGGAATGTTAATGCCAGGGCAGCCCCTGGAAGCTAGAAAAGAAAAGGAACGCAGACCTGAGGATATCTTACTTTATCCCACTGAGAGTGGTTTTGGACTTCCTAATCTTCAGAATCGTAAGATGCATAAATTTGTGTTGTTTTAACTATGCAGTCTGTGGTAATTTGTTACAGCAGTCATGGCAAATTAATATAACAAGTCTGCAGGATAAGCTCCATCTACAAAAATAGATCTATATACTGTCAATACACAAGTTGAAATAAAAAATAAAAATCATGTATAATAACTGCACAATTATTAAATTCTTAGAAACGTCTGACCAAAAAAAACATAAAACCATGCCCATAAAACACTTACGCATGGAAACTCACAAAACATGACTGAGAAATGAAAAAGAGCAAAATAAATGGAAAAATACACTGTGTTCCTGGGTCAGAAAATGTTCATATTGTCAAAACATTAATTCTCCCCACATGGTTCTATAGAGTCAATACAATTCCAAATAAAATTCACAAATGGAATGTGTTGTAGAAATAGGAAATCTAATGCTAAAATTAGCCTGGAAAGACACATAACTTAGAAACAACTTTGAAAAAAGAGGAACGGGGGCTGCCATGGGTCCCTTGAAAGTGGAGCACTATTCACAGCTATTGCCGCTTCCTCCGCCCCAACGGGACTTACAGCAGTGAACGGGCACAGGCTGACATGCCTCCAGCACACCCCCTGGACAGCTGGTACGCCTTAAAGAGTCCCAGGTTCAGTTTAAATGAGCATTCTCAGCCCTGTTTCTGCTCCAGGGCCATGCTCATTGATCGGGTGGCCTGGGTTCGGCACCCCTGGAAGGACAGGAGGAAGGGACACAAGGCTGCTGTGGTCTGTGCTGGGAGCAGAACAACAAACTGCTGTCGCTAAGCCATGCAGACTGATGAATCGGAAATCATTTTTTAAACGTACAACTCTCCAAGAACCGGCTTTTCAGATAAAACAGCGTGTGCCTTACTTCTCCCGAGGAAAAGGCAGAGAAGGCCCTTTGGGAACTGTCCCCCGTTTCCCTCGCATACCACCCAAAGGGATAGACAGGGGGAGTGGGATATGTGTCGGGGAGGAGGCACGTGTTATCCTGCTGCGCCCTTTCAGCTACACTGGCAATTAATTTCCGCCTGCGAGACTACTTCCACATAGCTTAAAAACGGCTGGATTTCTAAAAAAAAAATCCATTAAGAAAAAAAAAAAAAACACGGCTGGATTGATCACCACCTGATGTAAGGGAAGTTTGGAGCAGATGTGACTTCAGTTACAGACCCCTGTAGAAGGCATGAGCGTCATTTTGGGGTGGCCACCAGGGCAGAACATCCAGCGATTCTAAGCCTTTGGGCAAAGACATCAGTGAGTGTCCCCAAATATGATCCCTCAATGGAAAGTCCCTAAGTGGAAACTTCTTATTACAAATGATGATTTCTCTGCCCAGCCACGGTGTGTTCCCCCCCCCCCCCGCCCAGTGATGGGTAAATGAATCTGAGTGACACTGGGATGGCCAAGAGGTCCATATCTAACAACCACAGTGCCACTTGCCAGTTATCTGCTATGTGCCAGCCCCGAACAGCCCTCTGCTCCTAACCTCAGTCTTTCTATGACAACATCATTAACCCGACTTGAGAAAGAGTTCCTCTGCCCAAAGAAACCTCAACTCTAGACTAGGCTGAGCTCCAAAGAGGGCAGGTAGAAATATCTGCTGGGTTTACTAGTCTCGCACAGTCCAGCCCAGCATGTGGCACAGAACGAAGTTTCACTGTTTAATGAATAAACAGGTGGCAGTTTCCTCATCTGCGCAGTAGCATCATGACCCTTTAGAGGCATACCTCGCACAGCCTTTATGTTCTGATGTCTGTGTAGTTATGACACTGGGGAAAAAGTGTCCTCGCAACTGTAATTTTCACACATACTGTGTCCAACACCAAGTGTTTATTGAGACTGAACACAGAGTAGTCATTTAATAAATTCTTGTGACTGCACATCTACTAGAATGGCTACTAAAAATCTATTTAAAAGACAGATAATAACAACTGTGGGCAAGAATGTGAAGAAATTGGATTCCACATACATTGCTTGTGGAAATCTAACATAGTACAAACACTTTGGAAAACAGTTTGACAGATACTTATAAAGCTAAATATAGAGTTACTTTACGACCCAGTAATTCCACTCCTAGGTATTTACACAAATGAAATAAAATCTTATGTCTACACAAAGACTTGTACTCAAGTGTTCATAATAGCATTATTCATATCTGCCCCAGGCTGGAAAAATCCAATATCCATCAACAGCTGAATGGATAAACACGATGTGGTATAATGGAATAAAAAGAATGAAACTCAATATGCCATACAACTTGGATGGACCTCAAAAATATTATTTTGCATGATAGGAGTCAGACAAAAACATGAACTGCGTGATTCCCTCTAAATGAAACTCTAGGAGATACAAACCCTAATCTTTAGGAATAGAAATCAGAAATCTGTGGATGGAGTATTGAATGAGAAGGAGCAGCAAGAAGCGGGTAAAGAATATGCTCCCTACCTTGAGCTGGGTTGTACTTACACACATTTATTAATACGTAAACATTCAGTTAATGTTTGTACACTTTACCACATGTAAGCCATACCTTGTAATTTCTTCTAAAGAAAATAAAAGTGAATGCCTGCTTCCAAGTGAATCCAGGGAAATGTGCAGTGCCACAGTTTTATGAAGTGTTTACTATGCTCCAGGCAGTATTTCAAGCGCTTTACATAAATTAACTCAATTCTCACAAGCTTATGAGTAAGGTACTATGCTTATCCCCATATGACGCATACAGAACCTGAGGCTTGTGAGTGTTACGTAATCCGGCCAGTGTCACAGAGCTAATCAGGGGTCTCGTGGAGCTTTGATCCTAGATCTGTGCAGCATCAAAGGTCTTAAGCACAATTTTTTTTTTTTTTTTTTGATTTCCAAAAACTCTCTGGGCCATGGGGATGAGTTAGTGCTAATACAGTGAGTACTGCAGAAGAGGTTGACCAGAAGGCTGAGGGCCCCAGAAGGCTTTGGGAAATAGGCTAAGGAGAAGGAGACTCTGTCATTGGCTGCAGTCCTGACATGGCCCTACTGGGGCAGAGCTCAGACCAGGAGACAGATTTCAGCTCAGTCAAAGAAAGGCTGAGTGTCTCCCACTGGAATATGGGTGCTGAGCAATCTGTCACTGCAGGTTAACCATTTGACAGGGACTCTGGGGTGGCCCATACTTGGAGACTTCCCACAGCCTGGTGGATGTTAGTGATGAAGAAGCAGCTTAATGTCCAAACCCAGGCTTTGCTCCATCTAACTGGGTAAACTTTTGCAGAAACATAGTTTTTCAGAGGACTTTGCTTTGTGGCAGAGTTACTGAGTTTTAGACTAGATGATGTTGAAAACAAAAAGGACCCTGGAAGACTTTCTGGCATTTAAACAGCTTTGACTTTGTCTTCAGGATACACTCTAAACAGGCCACTGGCGCCATCACATTTTCATTTGCGCAAGCTCACCCTGGCTGGAAAATAGACAGAAAGGGGAATCGTGGAGGCAGGTAGACCTGTCCAGAGGCTGTTAGTTGCCCCAGCACATGTTCATAAGGATTAAGTTAATGGAAAGGAGGAAAGAAACATAATTTACTGGGGATGGGGAGGAAAGACAGCCAGCTGGAAGGGTGGGCGCAACTGGAATGGGGCAGTTGTCTCCCTTACTGACATGCACAAAGGCCCAGAACATTCCAGTGGGCACGGGAGAATCGGATTGGCGTCCCAGGCTTCTGCCTTGTCTCAGCCTGCCAAGGCCTCCGCAGACATGATGGAGCGGGAACACAAGCAGAAACGGCAGGCCTCTGTCTGCAGGGCCCTGAGACTTTCATCATAAGCAACTGATTCTAAATGTCTGCCAAACCGTCGGTTCCATTCAGGGCCACAAGCTTGCAATATCAGCCCAAAGGCTCTGCAGAGCTGATCTCTCCAGCACAGCCAAAATAATATTCAGGGCAAATGCGGGAGAGCTGGACTGACCCCAAGCAGCCTCAGGCTGCGGTGAAATTCACGGAAAGAGTACGGACCCCTAAGCATTTCTGTGGACACAGAGCTTTACAATTTACAGAGCGGGATCACCGCTGTTATCCAGGGGGTCTATATAAGCGCTTTGCCCAGGAGCTAGGGTTCTAGGCCTTGTCTGGGTCCCGAGTTAGACCAACACGGGGGGGGCCTGGACTCTTCCGTCTAAACGGAACCCTCATTCCTGGGCACATTCTGGATGCTGGGCATTCAGGAGGTTTCAGCTGCCCGCCAGGAATGCCCAGCCAGCCAGTAAGACAGCTTTAAGGCCTAAGATGCTTTTGTCTACCTCCAGGGAGCCCCCGTGATCCCCAGGACCCCTTTCCCCAGACACGACTGCGCCCTGTACCCTGGCACCGCTGCCCCTCTCCTAGGGGCTCCTTCTAGATACTTTCGTTGTCCTATTTTTTACATATTTTGACAATATTTGATGCAGACAGAAAGAGAAGTGAACATTTTGGAGCACTGGCCAGCTAACCACCCGGAGTGTCAGGGACCCGTACAGACCCCGTTGTTTGCTTTTGCTTGCCGGCTTTCTGAAAATGGTGTCATACTCAATATTATACACCATATTAATATAGTAGAATAAAGGACAGAGTCAAATCATCTTAGTAAGCACAGAAAAACCATTTGACGTTTAAAACCTAACCTCCTTTCCTATTAAAATTATACAGCAAACTACACAGTATAAGGAAACTTCTTCAACCTGACAAAAGATTCTATGAAATACAGCTGATATTATACATAATAGCGAAAAACTGAAAACTTTTCCCTTAAGATCAGGTACAAGATAAGGCTGTTCATTCTAACCACTTCTATTCAACATTTTACTGGAAGTTCTAAGCAGACCAGTTAGAAAAGAATATGAAATAAAAGGCATTCAGATTAAAAAGGAAGAAGTAAAACTCTCTATGTGCAGATGACATGATCTTATATGTAGAAAATTCTAAAAATCCACAAAAAATACTATTTGAACTAATAAATGTATTCAGAAAAAACTTCAGCTTACAAGATCAACAAATACACAAAAATTAGCTGCACATCTGTACAACAGCAATGACCAAGCCAAAAACAAAATTAAGAAACAATCCCGTTGCTAATAACATCACAAAGAATTTAAAACTTAGAAATACATTTAACAAAAGAAGGGTAAAACTTAAAACTACAAAGCAGGCATCTATGCGAGAGTAGTGCCGACAGAAAGACGTGCACAGGACTGAGATACATTTTTTCCACCCTCTTTTGGGTGGTAAAATATGGAGAACATAAAAGCTGATATTTTTACTATTTTTAAGTGTACAATTCAGTGGCATTAATTATATTTACAGTGTTGTGAAATCATTACCATTCTTTCCGAAACTTTTTCATCGCCCTAAACAGAAACTCTGCAACGGTTAAACAATATTCCCCCACTCTTCCCTCCATCGAGCTCCTGGTAACAAATTTCTGTCTCTATGAATTTACCTACAATAGGTACCTCGTAGAAGTGAAATCATATATGTCCATTTTTATCCGACCTATTTCACTTAGCATAATGTTCTCAAGATTTATTGTAGCGTTTAGCAGAAACTTCACGGCTGAATAATATTCTATTGTGGGTATATACCAAATTTTACTTATCCATTCACCTGTCAGTGAATGCTTGAGTTGTTGCCATGTTATGGTAACTGTGAATAACCCTGTCGTGAACATTGGACAAATACAATTATCTGTCCATTTCTTTCAATTTTTTGTATAGATAGATCTATATATGCATACACATATGCATATATATGGAATTTCTGGGTCATGTGGTAATTCTGTCTTTAGCTTTTTGAGGAACTGCCAGAATATTTTATATAGAAGCTGCAACAAATGACATTCCCACCAGCAAATCACCCCGTGTTCCAATTTCCCCACATCCTCACCAACACTTGTTATGTTACTTTGGTTAATATCGTAGACATCCTAGTAGGTGTGAAGAGATATCTCACTGAGGGTTTCATTTGCATTTCCTTAATGACTAAAGATGTTGAACATCTTTTCATGTGCTTATTAGCCCTTCGTATATCTACTCTGCTGAAATGCCCAAGTCCTTTGCCTTTTTTTATTTTTTAGTGAGTTTTTGTCTTTTTGTTGTTGATTTGTAAAGGCACTTTATGAGTAATAAATACACAACCCTTATCAGATGTACGATCTGCAAATAGTTTCGATTGTTCTATACATTCTCTATTCATAATGTACATTAAGGCATAAAAACTTTATTTCAATGTTGATAAAGTACAATTTACCTATTTTTGTTCTTATTGTTGCTTATGCTTTTCATGTCATATCTAAGTACCCATTGCCAAACCTGAGATCATGAAGATTTACTGCTATGATTTCTTCTAAGAGTTTTATGACTGGGTTATTCATCCATTTTGAGTTTTTTCTTTTTTCTTTTTTTTTGCTTTTCGGGCCACACCGGCAGCATACGGAAGTTCCCAGGCTAGGGGTTGAGTTGGAGTTGCACCTGCTGGCCTATGCCACATCCACAGCCATGCCAGATTTGAACCGTGTCTGTGGCCTACACCACAGCTCACAGCAATGCTGGATCCTTAACCCACTGAGCGAGGGCCAGGGATCGAACCTACGTCCTCATGGTTACTAGTCAGATTCGTTTCTGCTGAGCCACAACGGGAACTCCCATTTTGATTTAATTTTTGTGCAAGATGTGATATAAGGGTTTGACTTCATTCTTCTGCCCATGGAGATCCAGTTGCCTCCACACCACCTGCTGAAGACGCTATTCTTTTCCCCATTAAATGGACTTGTTACCCTTAAAATCAATTGGTCATTGGTGTGTAGGCTTAATTCCGGACTTCAGTTCTATTTCATTTCACCCTTATGCCAAAACCACTCTATTTTGATTACTGCTGCTTTGCAGTAGGCTTTGAAATTGGGGAGGTTTAAGTCCATATTTGTTCTTCTTTTTCAACATTGTACTCACTATTTGGGGTACCTTGTAATTCCAAATAGGAAGTTGAGAGTCGAGCTTTTCTATTTCTTGAAAAAAAGAGTTGTTGCAATTTTGATAAAAATTGTGTTGAATCCCAGGTAACTTTGGGTAGTATTGACATGTCTACAATATTAAGTTTTCTTACCCATTAACACAGATGTCTATTTATTTAGGTTTTCTTTCATTTATTTTGACAGTGTTTTGTAATTTCAGCATACAAGTGTTTCACCTCTTTGATTAAATCTATTCCTAAGTATTTTATTTTATAGATGGTGTTTCAAATGAGATTAGTCTCAATTTCCTTTTTGAATTATTCATTACTGGTGTATAGAAACACAACTGGTTTCTGTGTGTTGATTTTGTACCTTACAACTTTGTTGAATTTCTTTGTTAGCTCTGAGAGCTTTCTTTTGGATTATTTAGGATTTTCATGTGAACTGTGAATAGAAATTGTATTACTTCTTCCTTTCCAATTTGGATGCCTTTTATTTCTTTCTTTCCTAATTTCCCTGTCTAGAATTTAAGAAATGTAATAAACACTCTTTGAACTCTATCCAATGTTCTGTAATAACCCATATGGAAAAACAATCTGAAAAAATGGATATGTGTATATGTATAACTGAATCACTCTGGTGTAAAGCAGAAATGATCCCAACATTGTGAATAAACTATAATTCAATACAATTTTTAAAAACAAGTACTATTTGATAATGAAGTAATGACGCCAAGTTAACATCTGGAGTTTAGGGGAGAAGTGTGGGCTGGAGATATGCTTTGGGGACCAAAAGCATACAGACAATACTGAAAGATGTGAGAGTGAGTAAGATTACCAAGGGGCAGAGTATGGAGAGAGAAGGGAAGGAAAGGGAAGAGGAGAGGAGGGGAGAAGAGAGGAGACCAGAGAAGAGAAGCAGTGCCTGGGTACCTCCAAAGATAAGACTTTGGGAAGAGAAGGAGGAGCTAGCAATGGAAATGAAGAAGGAACAGACATCCAGGTAGGAGAAAAATCAGGAAAGTCAGGTATCACAGAATTCTAATGAGGAAAACATTACTGCATCTTGTTAAATCTACCTCCTACATAAATCTCAAATCTGTCCACTTACATCCATCTTAATCTCTATAACTGTTGTCCATACCAACATCAGTGCTTGCCTATATTTCCATAACTGACCCTAGCACTTCTCTCTGTATTCACCCTTAATTCCACTCAAACTATTAACCACTCTGCGTCCAGAGTGATACTCCTAAAATACAAATTTTATCATGATATTTATTTATTTAGTCTTCAGTGACTCCCCATTGGTTATTTCAGTTCTCCCTTCTATCACTCTACATGTCTCGGCATGTGTTTTTCTCTCTGCATAAAACACCCTTTCCCCACTCTTTTCATCTGTCAGTTCTTAGGTCCTCCAGGGAGCTGTTACTGGCTCCCGAGGTTAGGACGGATGCCCTTTGTGCTCCCCAGCACACTGGCTTGCCTTTACCATGGCTGTCAGCACAATTTTTTATCAATGCTTGTTTATGTGCCTCTCTCCCACGTGAGATTAGGATCTCTATGAAAACAGGAATTTGCATATTTCGCTCAGCTGCTTTTCTTCACACAGGAGGCGCACAGGAGATGTTCAATATGTGTTTGCTGGCTGAGCGGCTCCGTGAATGTCTGTGGCTGCTCTGCTACCCAAGATTCCCAGGTACACACGGAGTAAAAGACATTCGGTTCTACACTCTTACAAAGTTCAGCATGTATATGCATTTTAAACTTGATTTACCTCTTAGTTCTATTTTTCTGACCTCCAGTTTATGGCCCATCAATATGTTGCCCAATAATGAGTATGCATTAAAAGTTTGATTCGCTTTGCTGTTAAAATACACTAAAGCCAAGTGATGGGGAAAAACCCATATGTCCTTTAATAGATTAATGGATAAACAAAATGTGGTATATACATTCAATGGAATATTACTAATAAAAATAATCAAGTACTAATACATATTACAATATGGGCGAACATTGAAAACATTATGCTTTTTAGGGCCACACCCGCGGCACATGGAGGTTCCCAGGCTAGGGGTCGAATCGGAGCTACAGCCGCCGGCCTACACCACAGCCACAGCAACGTGCGATTCAGCCACATCTGCAACCTACACCACACAGCTCACGTCAACACCAGATCCTTAACCCACTGAGTGAGGCCAGGGGTGGAACCTGCATCTTCATGGATACTGGTCAGATTCATTTCCACTGAGCCACAACAGGAACTCTGAAAACATTATGCTAAGTGAAAAAAAAAAACCGTAAAAGGACATATATAGTATGATTTCATTCGTATAAAATTTCCAGAATAGGCAAATCCATGGAGACAGAAAGCAGACTGGTGGCAGTTTAGGACCAAGGGGTAGGGGCAATTGGGAGTGACTGCTAATGAGTACAGCGTTTCTTTTTGGGATGATGAAAGTGCTCTGAAACTAGATAAGGTTGATGGCTGTACAACATCATAAGTGACTAGCTACTACTGAACTGTAATCTTTAAAAAGCATAGATATAGATACCCTCTGTGCATTGCACTACTATATATAAACATCATCTGTAAAATGGGAGAATAATAATCATCCCACGTTGGTTCCAAACAAAGACACCGCTTTCAGACAAAGACAGAGCTTTACCAGCCCCTTGGGATGGGAACAGAATGTCACCACAGATGGTTCCTGGTGTTGCTATAGTCTTGGGAGAGTGTGGCTCAGCAAGAGTACAAGCGGAGAAAATGGGTCATGGCGTTGTCATTTACTGCCTTTGAAATGCTGTGCCACCCTCCTACATACCCTAAAACCTGTCATTTTAAAAGCACAGACTACGTCACTTGAGCATCACAGAGGTCGGTGTGTTCCAGCATAAGCAGAACACTGTGTCATTCACAGCGTCCTCAAAGCGCCACCGCTGTGAAGCCAGCGTGCGTGCCTGAGAATGGGGCCACCATGCCGCTCTTCCCCCCGCTGAGCCACCAGGACATGGACCCTGGGCCAGAAGTGGCAGGAGGTGAAATGCACCCCAGGCCAGCCTGCAAGAGTATCAGGTCTGGTGAGTCACAGAGGTTCTGACGAGGTCGCTTCGACAAGTGAATAACATTCTTCTTCCAGAAAAATGCCACGAGTTTCTCTTTATATAGAAGCTACTCCAAGGCAGCTCGGATTTCTCCAAATGAGCTTACATCTAGGCTCTGTCCCAGACTCCTTCAACCTCTTGGGTCACTTATATCAAGACAAGGTAATTAAACCACATGCTTCAAGTGGC
This sequence comes from Catagonus wagneri, assembly GCA_004024745.2. NCBI lineage: Eukaryota > Metazoa > Chordata > Mammalia > Artiodactyla > Tayassuidae > Catagonus > Catagonus wagneri. The sequence continues at coordinate 907,425 of PVHT021183599.1, forward strand.
AAGTATGGTCATTGTCATCTGCTCTAGGTCTGCAGGGAATCAAGGTTGTTGATCAAAACTTCATATATATATATATATAGCGAGAGAAAGAGAGAGAGAGAGAGAGAGAGAGAGAGAGAGGGAGAGAAAGTCATGTCACTAGGCTGGGAAACAGTAAAACAGATCCTGACCCAGACTAAAGACGCTAAGGAGCTCTAATGGGCTGGAAGATTCTCACCTCCAACCCATAGGGGCTTGATGAGACCCCTGAGATAGCGCAATCCCCATGCATCATGATCTGTGGTCAAGAGGCTAGAAGTCGGAGGCTGGAGGGGGTGTACTGGACCCCCCCCCCCGAATTAGCAGCACCAGTCCATGTGTCTAACTCCCTTAAAAGGTTGAGAAGAGCCTTGTAACTCACTGATTACTCACTGCAGCACCAGAGTGCTCAGCAGCAGGCCTGGCACAAAGTAAGAACCTAATAAAAACTCAATTGGCTTGACTGCTTTGAGTAGTGTTTGGGGGCTGGCACACATTCTCTGTTCCCCCCAGGCCCACTGGGTTTTGGCTCAGAGGAAAAGGAAGCATTTAGTCCTCCCGAGCTGGCTACCAGTTGCTGCCATTTCACTGACTGCAGCCCCAGCATGTAGGCGAGGAGCCTGCCTGCCGTCTAAGTTCTCCAGACCGCTTTCTTGGTTGGTGGGCCTCAGGCTCCACGGGCCCAGCGCTGTTCCCCGAATCCAGGCAGGGGTGCCACAGCACAAGGATTCGGGCCGGGTCCCAGCATAAGGGATCTGCCACTTAAGAAAATGGTCCCCAAGGAGCTAGGGATTGGGCAAGTGAGAGGAAGGGAAGAAAGGCAGGCGGAAAAGAAAGGAAGATTCTTGGAGATCTGAGGGCAGTGAAAATCAAATTCAAGGCAACGTGCTCAGCCTCAAGACATGCCAACTTGGTTTAACTGCAGAATTCTTACTCTGTAAATGGAAGGCACAAGATGCAGAACAGAGACCAGCATAGTGGGACAGCCAGCTCCCTTCTCACTCCCTCTGCCCACAAGCCCCGCCCCAGGCAGCCTCGAGGGCTCCCGTTTGAGACCTCTGGACCCAGCTCGAGGTGGGGAAATCGAGGTTCAGAGAGGTGCATGAACTTCCTCCCAGTGGTCTCCAAAGGCAGAGACAGCAAAAGCCATGGAGCAGAACTTAGCCCGGGCTCCCGGAGACTTAGGCTTGAGTTCTGACTTGGTCTGGTGTACTTTGTGCTGGGGGTGGTGGCGTACATGGTCACCACTGCCTTTTGGTTTCCTCACCAGGGGAAATGGTCACAGGCATGGCCTAGCTCCATTCCATGCAGGATTGCCCTTTCTAGGAAGAATGCCCCAGCCAGACAAGCCCAGTTCCAGTCAAAGATCAGTTGGACATGTCCAGTGAGAATGTCCCAAGGCATTTCATTTTTTTTTTTTTTCTTAGGGTCATATCTGTGGTATGCAGGTTCCCAGGCTAGGGACCACACTGGAGCTGTAGCTGCCGGCCTACATCACGGCCACAGCAACACAGGATCCAAGCTGCATCTGTGACCTACACCACAGCTCATGCCAACACTGGATCCTTAACCCACTGAGCGGCCAGGGATCGAACCTGCATCCTCACGGATACCAGTTGGATTTGCAAGCCTCGGTGTCACAGTGGGAACTCCCCAAGGCATTTCTTAACCACTAAGAGACACATCCAAATCAGAAGCTCAGCAGGCTGGTCCAGGTTGGGGAAAAGTTTATGTGTAACGTTGGACAATCAGACCGAGCTGCTGAAGCCTCCCAGCTCTCTGAAAGGCTTTTCCACCTGACCACGTGGTTGTGGAGATCTCGCTTACCCAGGCCTTGCGGCCAAATGAGTCAGGGTGCCACACTAGCTCTGGTGTCCGCACTGAGTCTAGGTATGATGACTCCGTATCTTGATGGCCTCTAGATTCCTGAGCAGCTGGCCAGTGGCTCCGGGTCCCTGGCCTTCCGGGCTCCCGCACCTGCTCTTTGAGACATCAGTTTTCTGAGGGCCTGACAATGCCAGGGACCTCTACACTGCTGCCACCTCTCCAGCCACACCCTCTGACCCCTGGCCACCACTGAACTGCGGGGACTGAGGTGGTGACACGGAGGCCCGTAGTTTCCATGTTACAATCCCTCCTCCACGGCCAGTTCTGAGCGTGGACATGGGGGACCAGCTGCCTGAGAACACAAGCAGCTGTGGGGACAGAAATGAGTCCTAACGCCGAGGCAGCCAGAGTGGAGCCCCCCAGATGGTTAGGCAAGTTTGCCCAGAGCCTTTGCTGCTCGAGCTGGACAGTAGGGAGATGGCGGAGTTAGAGGGAGTGACTGCTGCTCTCCGCCTCAGCTCAGTGGCCCCATCAAGTCCCAGGCGTACATTGCCTCCATGACGTCTGTGTCCCTTCAGCAGTTCAACTCGCCCCTTCCCCGAGCAGTGGCTGAGGGCTTGCGCTCTGCCAGACTCCGAGGCCACAGCGGTTGACAAGACAGATGACGGCCCCGCTGGGATGGAGTGGGCAGCGCAGCGGGGAAGGCTTCCAAAGCACACTGAGGGACACCGCGAGCCGACAGAGAACAAAAGGAGGCAGGGCTGGCTCTGTGCTGTGGTCTCGTGGTCAAGAAATCCCCTGGAAGAGGTGACATTTGAGCTGAGGTCTGAGGGGTGAGCAGTAAGTGGTTAGCCACGTGAGGAGCTGGGAGAAGAGTTTTCCGGGGAACAATCTTTCCGGGGCTGGGGTGGGGCGAGATCTTTCTTGCTCCCAGGCAAGAACAAGGAAGTGAGGTCTATGCTTCACCAGTTCCGGGGCTCTGAGCAAGCGGGGAGCGCAGGCTGAGACAGAAAATCCACTTGCGATGCTGCCACCACCGCGAGTCTCAGCACCCCAGCTGAGCGCCGCACTCCTCGCTGCAGGTCGGGGGGCCTCAGCCTCCATCCAGCCCCCTCCTCGGGGCAGCCTTGCAGCCCTGGCTGCGGTACATGGGAGCTCACTGCTCAGGAGGGATATTGCACCTGCCGTGACGCACTTCTTGTACTTGGAAACTCCCACGGCCGCTCTGTCCGTTTGCAGAAACCCCAGCCTGGCTCCTAGGAGTTCACGAAATCAATCAAGACACCCCTACGCTGACAGCCTGCAGAACAGCAGCTTTTGGCAGAAAACGGGCCCACTGCACGTTCTGACTCACCGCGCCACGTCCGCTGGCCTCCTCCATCCTCCCCCACCTTTTCATCACCACGTGGCGTAAGGCGCACTGGGCCGAGTATCCAGAAAGCAAAGCTTTATCCTTGACTGTGCGTGCTGACCAGGTGACCGGCTTGCTGGCCGGGCAAGGCATTCCAACACATTCACTATGCCTCCGACACTAAGCTGGCTGGCATCTCCTGGCTTTCACTCTGTAAAATGGGAACATTACCCACCTTGCTAGACTGTCAATATTATTATATTAATACCAGTTTACAAAGTGTTCGAATCTTCCCACACACTCTGTGACAGGAGAATTTACAGCATGTAAAGTTCATTCTAAGCCCTGCTTTTAGCTGCCTCACCCAGATTTTTTTCATCAGATGTATTGAGGAATAGTTTACACAGAATGAAATGCATCCACTCTGGGTGCACGATCTGACAATGGCTAATAAATGCATATGTGCCCATAACCACTACAAACCCAAGATATAGATCGCTCCTGTTATGCCGAAACATCCCCCCTGTGTCTCTGGAATAAAATCTGATCCACTTCAACCTTTGGCAACTGTTTATCTCCTTTCAGTAACTACAAAGTAGCAGTAATTTCCCTGAATTTCACACAAATAGAATCATCCAGTAAGCGGTCTTTTGTGTTTAACCTCTTTTGGGGGGAGCAGCGGGCACATCCAGGCATACCGAGGTTCCCAGGCTTCGGGTCGAATCGGAGCTGTAGCCGCCGGCCTACACCACAGCCACAGCAACGTGGGATCCGAGCGGCGTCTGTGACCTACACCACAGCTCACGGCAACGCCGGATCCTTAACCCACTGAGCAAGGCCGGGATTGAACCCGAGTCCTCATGGATACTCGTCGGGTTCCTTACCACTGAGCCAAGACGGGAACTCCTTGACTTCTTTCACTTAGCATAATGTTGATTGATCCAATTGTTGCTGAATTATAGATACGCTACATTTTGTTTGTCCAATGCCTCTCCAATTTTTGCTATTATAAACAGTATAAATACGTAATATAAACAATGCTTCTATTAAACATTCACAAACAAGTTTTTGTATAGACTTAGGATTTTATCTTTCCCGAGTAAATACTTAGAACTGGTTTGCTGACTCACATAATATGTATACGAATATGCTAATTTTTAACAAATCTACTGACCTGTGGTGGGACCTATGAGTTGTTTCTAGTTTTCGACTCTTGCGAATAAAGCTACTGCGAACATTTATGTGGACATATGTTTTGATTTCTCTTTCAGAAACATCTACAAGTAAAACTGCTGACTCACATTTTAGCATAAATGTATGCTAAACATTATGAGAAAGTGGTAAACTCTTTCCCAAAGTGTCTGTAACCATCTGCATTTCCACATTCTCAACAGTACTTGCTGTGCTTGTTTTGGTTTCCTTGGTCTTTTTTTTTTTTAGTCGTTCTTTTAGTATCTTGTAGCTTTAATTTGCATTAAAATGGTAGTGGTATCTTGTAATTTTAATTTACATTTCCTTAAAGATTTTCAGCCTCTTTTCCCGTACTTATAGATTATTCATATACGTTCTTTGGTAGTGTAAGTTCTTCGAATCTTTTACCCATTTATAATTGGATTGTTTTTCTTATTATTATTGAATTTTAAGAGTTGTTTTGCGCTCTGAACCTCTTCTCCCACTCTGTAGCTTATCTTTGCATTTTCTGAACAATGTCTTTTGAAGAGCACGGTTTTAATTTTGCAGAAGCCCAAATTATCAATTTTTTATGGCTTGTGGCTTTTGTGTTCTAATTAAGAAAATTGTGCATAACCCAGGGTCAAAAAGATTTTCTCCTAAGTTTCATAATTTCAGCTTTTATGTTAAATTCTATGATCCATGTCAAGTTAATATTCATGACTGGCATGAGGTAAAGGCCAAGGTTAACTTTTTTCTATATCAAATATCCGGTTGTTCTGGCTCCATTTGTTGAAGAAATTATCCTTTACCAACTGAGTTACAGTGGCATCTTTGTCAAAAATCAGTTCATCTGGTTTTTGGTTCTCTATTATAATATTGTGATTTATGATAAGAATTATGATTTATTCTTCATCTCTATTCCTGGCACAAAGCTCCTAAAACCGTTGGCATTTCCTAAGTGATAAAAGAAATACAGGGGGATTTTGTTATTCATAACAAACCCCTTTCAACACTTCTGAATTTCCTTTGCTGTGCAGAAGCTTTTTAGTTTGCTGTAGCCCCATTTGTGTATTTTTTGCTTTCGTTTCCCTTGTCTAAAGAGACATACCCAGAAAGATATTGCTAAGACTGATATTAAGGTTTCAAGCCTTATATTCATTCTTAAATCCACTGTGAGTTGATATTTGTTTATGGTGTGAGACAGTTAACTAGTTTCATTCATTTGCATGTGGCTGTCCAGTTTCCCCAACACCATCTATTGAAGTGATGATTCTTTCCTCATGGTATTCTTTGTTGTAAATTAATTGTCCATACATGTGTGGGCTTGTTATTGTGTTCTCAATTCTGTTCCACTGATCAATTTGTCTGTTTTTCTGCCAATACCATGATACAAATATGTATCATGGTTTTATGGATTACCATAACTTTGTAATATAATTTGAAATTAGTGTGATACCTCCAGCTTTGTTCATTTTTCTTCAGATGACCTTGGCTATTGAAGGTCTTTTGTGGTTTCATATAAATTTTAGAAATTTTTCTGCTATTTCTGTGAAAAATGTCACTGGGATTTTTACAGGGATTGCATTAAATCTGTAGATTACTTTAGGTTATAAGGGTATTTTAACAACGCTAGTTCTTCCAATCCATGAGCATCAAATATCTTTCCACTTCTTTGTGTCTTCTTTAATTTCCTTCAAGAATATCTTATAGTTTTTAGTGCACAGGTCACTCATTTCTTTGTTTAAATTTATTCCTAGGTATTTTTTTTGTGTGTGACAGTAAATGAAATTTTTTTCTTAATTTCTCTTTCTGCTGGTTCATTGTTAGTTGTTAGTTGATCTCTTGTATCAATATACAGTAGATATTTGTATATTGATTTTGTACCCTACAACTTTATAATATTTGTTTATTATTTCTAATAGTTTTTTATGGAATCTTTAGAGTTTTCTGTATATAAAAATCATGTAATTCACAAATTGTGCCAATTTTACTTCTTTCCAGTTTGGATGTCTTTTATTTCTTTTTCTTGCCTAGTTACTCTGGCTAGGTGTATGTTCTTTACAGATTCTTATTAACAAAATGAGGAAGTTCCTTAGTTTTTGTTCATAGTTACCTGAAACAGTTGTTGCTGTTTTTTTTTTTTTTTAAACTGACTGGGTTTTAAAGTGTGTCAGATTAATTTTCTGCATCTATTTATATGATCATATATTTTTCTTTTGTATTCCAGTACTACGGCAAATTATATGAGTTGATATTTAAATATTAATCAAACAGATGAGCCCCTGTTAGTCATGATCTGTCATCCTTTTAAATATACTGCCATATTCAATTTAATATTTTGTTAACAATTTCGAGTCTATGGTCATGAGAGATATTGCTCTATAGTTTTGTCTTCTTATAATGTTTTTACTTGTAAAATCAGGTTAATACTGAGTTCATATAAAGTGTTGGAAAATATTTCTTCCTCCCCTATTTTCTGAGACTTGAATAGCGTTTGCATTATTTCTTCCTTGAATATTTGATAGAATTCATTAATGAAACATCTGGGCTAGGAGTTTTCAGAGTGGGAAGGTTTTTAATTACGAATTTAATTAACATAAGGTTATTGACAATGTTATTTTTGTGAATATCCCTCTTTTTTTATGGAAACTTACTGTATTTAAACCTACTTTGTCTGATAGAAATATAGCTACACCAGCATTTTCTTTATTTTTTTAAATATTTATTTATTGCTTTTTAGGACTGCACCCGGGGCATATGGAGGTTCCCAGGCTAGGGGCTGAATTGGAGCTACAGCTGCCAGCAGCCGCAGCCACAGCAAAGCCAGATCTGATCCGCATCTGCGACCACCACAGCTCATGGCAACACCAGATCCCCGACCCAGTGAGCGAGGCCAGGGACCGAACCTGCATCCTTATGGATACTAGTTGTATTCGTTTCCACTGAGCCAGGATGGGAACTCCCACACCAGCATTTTTATGTTTAGAAGTTGCATGGTTTATTTTTCTGTCCTCTTACATTCAACCAATCTGTGTCTTTACATTTAAACTGTGTTTCTTGTAAATAGCTTCTAATTGGGTCTTTCATTTTCATCCACTTTTGCAACTTCTCACTTTTATCTAGAGTTTTTCAACTATTTACATTCAGAGCGCTTTATTGTGAAGTTTTCAAAAAATGTAATAAAGTAGGCATAATTTTACAGCAAACACACGTATTACCTCACCTAGTTTCTACCATCATTATTATATTTGCTTTATCACATATCTAGACCCCTCAATCTGTTAGTTATTCCAGGTTTAGGGGGAGGAGCAATGCAAAATCAATTATAGACATCAGTACCTTCCCACAAAATACTTCAGCAGTCATATCAGTTAAAATTAAACGTTCCAACCTTTTAATTTTTGCTACAAATTCATATGAAATGAAATACTCAAATCTTTAGTATTCTCTGGGCTTTTAACAAACGAATAAACTGAAACAATATAAATGTATATCAAAATATAGAATATCATCCTCCTCCCAGAAAGTTCCCTCGTGCATCCTCCTAGTTAATCCCCATGCTATCTGGCCAAAATTGATCTGTCTATAAAAATTAGTTTTGCTTGTTTGAGAGTTATATAATAGGAATCCTACAATATGTGCTCTTTCGTGCAGTTTCTTTTACTTCAGCATACCATTTTTGAGATCAATCCAAGTCATTGCATATATCAGAATTCCTGATGAATGTTCCTGTTTCTGAGTAGCATTCCATTGTTTGACTATATCACAGTATTTAATCCATTCTTCTTTTGAAGGACACCTGGGCTGTTTTCAATTTTTAGCTATTTTGAATAAAACCGCTGTTAACAACTTTGTGCAAATTGTGGTGTAGACAAATACTTTCAATTTTCTTGGGTAGATTCTTAGAAGCTGAATTCCTGAATCACAAGGCAGGTGTTATGTTTAGTCTTGTAAGAAGCTATTAGATATTTTTTCTCACAATAGTTGTACAATTTTAGATTCCAAACAACTGAATTGTACGATTTCTGAATACATACCAGCCATCAGATCTTTTTCATATAATTGTTTTGTGACTATATTTTCTTTATATGACTTGCATACTTTCTGCATTATTTCTTTTGATGATCAGTAAATTTTAATTTGGATGAAGATTAATTCATGATTTTTTTTCTCCTTTTATGGTATGGGGGGGTTGTTTCTTTCCTAAAAGTTTTAGGGTTTTAGCTTTATTTAAGGTTAACACTCCATTTAAAGTTAAGTTTTTTGCTGTTTTAAATTTTTTATTAAAGTATAGTTGATTTACAATGTTGTGTCAATTTCTGCTGTACGGCAAAGTGACCCAATTATACATATATATACATTCCCTTTCTTATATTATCTTCCAGCATGGTCCATCCCAAGAAACTAGCTATAGTTCCCTGTGCTATGCAGTAGGACCTCATTGCTTAACCTTTCTAAATGTAATAGTTTGTATGGACCAACTCCAAACTCCTCATTTCTCTTCTCCCTCCTCCTGCCCCTTGGCAACCAGAAGTCTGTTCTCCATGTCCCTGAGTCTGTTTTGGTTTGTAGATCGGTTCATTTGTGCCATATTTTAGATTCCACATATAAGTGATATCATATGGTATTTGTCTTTCTCTTTCTGACTCACTTCACTTAGAATGATAATTTCTAGTTGCATAAGTTTTATGTATGGTGTCAGGTAGGTTGTTGAAATTCATTTTTTTCCCAAAAAACTATCCAGTTGTGCTGAGTGCTATCTGTTGGGGAAAAACAGAACTTTCCTTTTCCTCATTGGATTGTTTCAGGTATGTAAGTTAAACTCAACTGACAAGTGTGAGTCTATTTCTGGACTCTCAGCTCTCTTCCATCGGTCTATTTGTTAATTTTCGTGCCACTACCAAGCTCTTACGGTTACTGCAGGCTTTACAGTAGGTCTATAAATCAAGTCATGTAACTACTCTAAATTTGCTTTGATCAGAGTTCCCTCTGTCGCAGAGTGGGTTAAGAATCTGACTGCAGTGGCTCGGATCACTGCAGAGATGCAGGTTCGATTCCTAGCGTGGCACAGTGGGTTAAAGGGTCTGGCATTTCCACAGCTGTGGCATAGCAGCTGCAGCTCGGATTCTATCCCTGACCTGGGAACTTCCATATGCTGCAGTGGTGGCTGAAAAAGGAAATATAAAATAAAATAAAATAAAAATTTGCTTTTATCAACATTTCTATAGACGTGCAACATCCTTTTCCTTTCCATATATATTTTAGAATCAGCTTGTCATTTCTATACAAAAACTGTGATGGAATTTTGATTGGAATTGCATTGCATCCATAAATTAATTTGAGGGAAATTGACATTTTGACAAAATTGAGCCTTCCTTTCCATAAAATGGTCAATAGCTCCAATTATTTAGTTTTCATCAGTGTTTTCACATTTTAAGAAAAGTGGTCTTTTACATATTCTGTCAAAATCACTGCTATTTTATGGGTTTGATGCTATTAAAATGGAATTTTTAAATTTTCTTGTTTGTATATTTTTATATTGCTAAATTCACTTATTATTTGAGGTGGATGCTTTGTAGAATTCTTAGCAATTCTGCATTAACAACCTCACCATCTGCAGATATAGACAGTTTTACTTGTTCCTTTCCAAATATTTTGCCTTTTGTTTCTTTCTTCTTAAAATTTCACTTGTTAGAACAGCAAGTATAATGCTGTGTAAAAAATGCAAGCATGGCATCTTTCCTTTTTCCTTATCTTAGGTCGAAAACATGCAATATTTCACCATAAATACAATGCTAGTTATAGGTTTTTCACTTATATCTTTTGTCAGATTTAGGATGATCTCATAATATACAAGTTTTCTGTGAATTTTTATCAAGAATCAGTGCTGGATTTTGTCAAATATTTTTCCTCTATTGAAATGATAGTACGGTTTTACTCTTGTGTTAATATTATGAATTATATTCATAACTTTTCATGTATTAAACCAGTCTTGCCTCCCAAATATTAACTGTACTTGATTGTGATATATTGTCATTTTACATATTGTTAAATTCTTTGACCTAATAGTTGGTCTGTATTTTTAAAACTATGTTCATGAGGAATATGGTTATGTAGTTTTTGGTAATGGCTTATATTTTCGTGTGGGTTTTGCTGGCCTTAGGAAACAAATCTGGAATTATTTCCTTTTCCTCTGTTTTCAGATCATGTTTGTGTAAGACAGGTGTCATTTCTTCCTTAAATGACTGATAGCATTCACCAGTGAAACCATCTGGACTTGGAGTTTTCTTTCATGGATGTTTTCATAATTTAATTTATTTAATAGACATAGGGTTAAGCAGGTTTTATATTTTTGTCTTGTGTCAACTTTGGTAAATCGTAGTTCTCAAATAATTCATCTATCTCACATAAGTCATATAAGTTTTCAAGCTGTTGACATAAATTTGTCCATAGCATTCTCTTATAATTCTCTTTTAATGTCTGTTAGAACTTTAGTGATAAGCCCATGTGTTTTTTTGTGGGTTGTTTTTTTTTTTTTTTTTTTTTTTTTTTTTTTTTTTTTTTTTTTTTTTTTTTTTTTTTTTTTGTCTTTTTCCCTTATCTAGGGCCGCATCCGTGGCATATGGAAGTTCCCAAGCTAGGGGTTAAATCAGAGCTGCAGCTGCCGGCCTACACCACAGCCACAGCAACGCTGGATCCGAGCCGCATCTGCAAACTACACCACAGCTCGCAGCAATGCTGGGTCCTTAACCCACCGAGCAAGGCCAGGGATCGAACCCAAGTCCTCATGGATACTAGTCGGGTTCGTTAACCACTGAGCCACAATGGAAGCCCACTTTCACTCTACATACTAGTAACTTGTTTACTTTCCTTTTTTTCTTAATTAACCAAAATAGAGGTTAATCAATTTTATTGATACTTTAAAATAAATAACTTTTGACCTGGCTCATTTTTCTCTACTGTTTTTGTTTTCTATGAACTTTGGATTTACTTTGTTCTTTTTTACAACTTCCTTAAAATGAAATCTTAGGTGACTGTGTTTTGTCCTCTTTTCATTTCCAATATAATCATACAATCCTATAAATATCGTGTAACTGCTGGTTTAGCTTCATTGCTCAAATTTGGCTATCTTGTATTTCGTTATCATTCAGAATTCATAATAAATCATAATTCCTTCTGTGACTTCAAAGAGTTTGATATGTTAATCATATCATCTATATATTCATTCAATTTTAGTCTAATTATTCTATCAATTATTGAGAAAAGACAAAATCTTCAACAATAATTGTGAATATGTCTACTTCCTTTAATTTTGTTGATATCTGCTTCAGATATTTTGAAACTCCTCTACTAAGTGCATTTGCATTTATGACTGTTATTTCTTTCTGATGCACCGAGCCCTTTGTCATTATGAATTACTCTTTATCTTGGTAATACTCTTTTATTTTAAATTTATTTTGTTGTTATTAATATAGCTGCTCTATTCTTCTTTTGGTTACTGTGTGCATGGTATAGATGTCTTTCATTTAAAGTGCATCTCTTGTAGACAGAATATAGTTGAAACTTGTTTTTATACATTCAAACAATCTCTGCCTTTTGATGTGTACTAAATTTCAATTAAATTTCAAATGTGTATTAAATTTCTTTCGATTAAAATTTTAATGTAATTACTGATACCGTTTTATTTAGCTCTTCTGTTTTCTATGTCTCATCTGTGTTTTTCCCCTTATGTTCCTTTTTTCCTGTATTCTTTCGGTTTATTTTATCCTTCCAATTTTTCTATTGGTTCTTTATTATGCCTTTTTGTATTTTTTAATTAATACATTTTATTTTTAGAGCAGTTTTAGGTTCACAGAAAAACTCAAAAGTACAGAGTTCCCATGTACCTCCTGTCTACAAAACTCAAACTCCCTCACTAGCCACATCTTACACTACAGTAGGACATTTGCTATAATCAATGAACCTACACAGATACATCATTATTCCTCAAAATCCATAGTTTACATTAGAGTTTACTCTTGGGGTTGTACTCTATGGGTTTTAACAAGTGTATAGTGGTGTTAATCCACCACTGCAGTATCATACACAATGGTTTCACTTCCCTAAAAGTCCTCTGTGCTTTACCTACTCACCTCCCTCTCTACAACTCCAGACAATCACTGATCTTTTTACTGTCTGCATAGTTTTGCCTTTTCCAGAACGTCATATAGCTGGAACCATACAGTATGTAGCCATTTAAGACTAACATTTTCTACTTAGTAATATGCACTTAATTTTCCTCCTTGTTTTTTTCATGGCTTGACAGCACGTTTATTTTTAGCACTAAATAATAGTCCATTGCCTGGGAGTACTACAGGTTATTTATGTTTACTCACTGAGTGGTATCTTGGTTGCTTCCAAGTTTTTGGCAATCATGAATAAAGCTGCTATAAACGGCTGTGTGCAGGATTTTGTTTGTGTATAAGTTTTTAACTTCTTGGGTAAACACCAAGTAGCATGATTGTTAGATCATATGTTAAAACTATGTTTATTTTTGTAAGAAACTGCCCAACTGTCTCTTAAAGTTACAGTACCATTTTGCATTACACCGAGCAAAGGAGAGTCCTCCTGTTGCTCCACATATTCACTAGCATTCGATGCTGTCAGTGTTTTGGATCTGACCACTCTAATAGGTGTTTAGTGGTATCTCATTGCTGTTTTAATTTGCAACTCCCCAATGACATATGATGTGGAGCATATGTTTATTTACCATCTGTATATCTTCTTTGATCAGGTGTCCATTCAGGTCTTGGGTTCTTTGTTTTCTTATTGTTGAGTTTTAAAAACTTTTGTGTCTTTTGGATAATACCATTTTATCAAATGTGCCTTTTTCAAACATTGTCTTCCAGACTGTGGCTTGTCTTTCTCATTTTCTTGACATTATTTTAAGTCCAGGCTGAATTTTAGTTAAGTCCAATTATTTCTTTCATGGATCATGTCTTTGGACATCTAAGTTTTCTCCTAGGTTTTCTTTTAAGAGTTTTATAGCTCTGAATCTTTACATTTAGGTCTAGGATTCATTTTGAGTTAATGTTTGTGAAGGGTGTAAAATCTGTGTATGGATTTTTTTTTTTTTTTTTTTTTGCATGTAGAGGTCCAGGTGTTCCAGCACCATTTGTTGAAAAGACTATTTCTGCTTCATTGTATTTCCTTTGCTCCCTTGCCAAATAATAATTGACCACATTTTTGTGAGTCTATTTCTGGTTTCTCCATTCTGTTCCATTCATCTCTTTGTCTATTTTTCTGACCAATACCACACTGTCTTGATTACTGTAGCTTTGTAGTAAGACCTGAAGTCTGGTAGTCTCAGTCTTCCTTCAATATTAAACTGGCTATTCTGAGTCTTTTTACTCTTTTTATCCATTAATGGAATATCTAGCCATTCATGTAGTTCTTCCTTGATACCGCCGATTAGAGTTTTATAGTTATCTGCAAATATATCTTGTATATACAAATTTTCCTACTATCCAAAAGCAGAGGTTCCTATGAAGCCTTTCACATGCTAAAATGGTGTAAAGAGAAGAAACAATTGCCTTAGAACATATATCTTGTTAATGGATGCACAAAATAATTCACAGATGCCCACAGACACAGTTTAAAACTATGGTGACTTGATGCTGAGATGCTGAGTGTAGTTCCCAGGGAAAGAGCTTGGAGGTGCCACTCTGGCTGTTGGGGTATGTGCTGCCTCTGTATCAGCTCCCTGCAAAACAAACACCATATGCTATTTCCACTTTTTTGCCTTTGCCTTTTTTTTTTTTTTTTTAATGAAGATCCTCCTCGGTCTTCCCTCAATTGGTGAAAATAGGGACTAATATAGGTATTTAATAGAAGTGAATTGGTTGTAAAATGAACCTTTGAAAGGCAGGAGATTTTATTAGATTTATACCTGAGTATTTCTTTATGTGTGTGTGCTAATATACATAGCAGTGTGTTTTTAAAGTCAAATCTCACTTGTTCATTGCTGGAATATAGGGAAGTGGTTGGCCTTTGTCTATTAACCTTGTATCCTAAAATTTTGCTACAATTACTTATTAGTTCCAGGAGTTTTGTCAGTTCTTTCAGATTGTTTTATATAGAGGATCATGCCATTTGCAAACCAAGACAGTTTTATTTCTTCCTTCCCAATTTTTATATCTTTTCTTTCCTTTACTTGTTTCATTATATTAAGACTTTTAGTACAATGTTGAAAAGCAATTGTGAAAGGCAATGTGTTCACTTCCTTCCTGGTCTTAGTAGTAGGCTTTGAGTTTTTCACCATTAAGTATGCTATAGGTTTTTTTAAGCAGTATTCTTTATTGAATTGAGGGAGTTTCCTTCTATTTATATTTTCCTGAGAGTTTTTATTATGAATGGATGTTGAATTTTATCACATACATCTATCGTTATAATTGTGTTATTTTTCTTCTTTAGACTGTTGACGTGGTAACTTCCATTAATTGATTTTTAAATATTGAAGCAGCCAAGCACACACGAAATAAATCTCACTTGGTCATAGTGTACAATGCTTTTTATACATTATTGGTTTTGACCTAATATTTTGAGAATTTTTGCAACTGCGTTCATAAAAGAGATTGCTCTGCAGTTTTCTGGCATTATAAAATGAGTTAGGAAATAGTATTGCCTCTGCTTCTGAAAATATTTTAGAGAATTAGTATAATTTCCTCCCTAATTGTTTGGTAGAGTTCAGCAGTGAACCCATCTGAGTCTAGTGCTTTCTCTTTTGGAAGGTTATTCATTATTTATCTATTATGACTTTAGTATGTATAAGCCCATTCAGATCGTCTATCTGTATTAGTTTGTAATTGTTGCTCTAAGTGCAAAGTCATCACCCCTAACTTTTCATAGTTTACTTAGCATTAATACTGCACAAAAATACTCTTATAAAATATAAAAATCTCTCCTCTATATGGGCTCATTTACTCCATAACTCTTTATGCTTTACTGTTTTCGATAGAAAGATAGATAAAATCTACATGTATTATATAAATCCCAAAAGACAACATACTTATTTAGTCTTCTGTATTTCAGAGAAATAAGGGGGTGAAATAGACTTTTAAAATTTACCTAAGTATTTCTAATGTTCATTTGAATACAGTCTGTCTGACTCCAAAGCCTATCCCAAAATGGTTAAGCAGAGCTTCTTGGGGTAGTTCATTTAAAAGCAGAAGCCCAGTGTTCATGTCAGTCTTACGAAATTACAAGCTCTTAGGTGATGCCTAAGCGTGAGCCTTTGGAAGATCTTCCCCCACATGACCTAATGTGTAGCTGGGCAAAAACTAAGCTTCCCAACAGCATGAGAAACATTCTAGGGCTGGTTCACAGTTCTTTCTTGCTCATGCAGTGTCAGGTTATGAGTGGTTTTCTCATGTCTCCTAAAGTTTCCTTCTTTAAGCTTCAGTGTCCCCTCAACTCATGAATTCTGGCATTAGGAGACAGACTTGGTTATTCTTTCTCACAGTCTCTGTCTTGCCATCTGACTCACCCTAAGAAGCTCTTACATTCATTCTTTTCAAAAAATGTGTGTATTACTTCTGAACTTCACCCTGAGAACAACACAGTGACACGAGAGGTATGTAACAATGTGGCAAATAGTGTGTTCTCTTGAGACAGGTCAAAACTCAGCTCCTACACTGATAAAATGTGTTATAGAAAAGCTACTTAAATTTTCCATTCCTCAGCTTCCTCATATGTAAAATGGGGTTAATAGTAGTGCTAACCTCATAAGGTTGTAGAGGAGGTTTATAGATGTACCTTAGCACAATATCTGACATCAAGAAAACTATATATAGCTACTATATATCAATGGCACTATAGCTACTATAAATCAATAGTAGCTATTTATTAAAATTATTAAGATAGAAATGGCCTCTTAACCTCTACAGAGCTTACAGTTCTGATAACCTAAGCCAGTACTACTCAAAGTGTGGTCTGCAGACCCGTCCCTGACGGAATAAAGAGTTTGTGCCAAAATGTAAAGCAACTCATTGCTAAGCATGCTATTTAATATGGTTGATATCTGTTCCTTAGTAAGACTTTCCCAATGAGTGAATCAGTGCATTGATTTGCATTCTACATCAAGATCCATTTTATAACCAGTAAGTCTTTTATGTAGCACTTCTTCAGAGAACTCATAGACTTACCTGGTGCAGTCGGGCAGACAAAATGGCTCTAAGCTTGAAGACAGAAACCCTGTTATCGGTTCTACCTCTGCCTAGGTCATTTAGACTCTGATCCTCTATTTATTCATCTGTAATGTGGAAATAATTACTTCTGTCTCCTTCCTTTCCGTCCTCCATGCGTGTCATGTGCTCTGGTGGGCTATAACAATGCTGGGAGGTACTTAGGTGCGCCCTGCGTGGTGGCGTAAGCCAAAGCTGCCTCTGGAGCTCTCCAGGGCTGCAGACAGAGCTGCTCGGCAGCAGAGTTGAGAAGAAAGAGTCTTTTTAAAAGAGGTTTGGGAGTCCCTGTTGTGGCTCAATGGTAATGAACTCAACTAGTGTCCAGGAGGATGTGAGTTCAATCCCTGGCCTCGCTCAGTGGGTTAAGGATCCAGCATTGCTGTGAGCTGTGGTGTAGTTTGCAGACATGGCTCGGATCCCACATTGCTGTGGCTGTGGCATAGGCCAGCAGCTGCAGCTCGAATTTGACCCTTGGTCTAGGAACTTCCATATGCCGTGGGTGAGGCCATAAAAAAGGCAAAAAAAAGATATTAAATCTTTACTGAGGTATAATTGATACACAGAAAATTACACACATCTAATATACATATTTTGATGAGTTTGGAAATATGCCTACATCTGTGCTAGTACTACCATATGATCCAGCAATCCCGCTGCTGAGTATTTTCCCCAACAATTGAAATCAATATCTTGAAGAGATACCTGCACTTCCACGTTCATCATAGCACTAGTCACAACAGGCAAGAGATGGAAACAACTCAAATGTCCACCGACAGAGGAATGAACAAAAGAAAATATGGTATATACATATAATGGAATATCTTTCAGCCTTAAAAAAATAAGGAAATTCTAACACTTGTGATAACATGGATGAACCTGGAGTACATCATGTTAAGTAAAATAAGCCAATCACAGACAGGCAAATACTAACATAAGTCCACTTATAGAAAGAATCTAGTCAAACTCATAGAAACAGAGAGTAGAATGATGGTTGCCAGGACTGATGGGGGGGGGGCAGAGAGTGGTTGCTCACTGAGTATAGTTACAATTATACAATATGAATAAGCTCGAGAGCTGCTGTACAACCAGTCACCTGTAGTCAACAATATGGTGTTGTGCGTGTAAAACTTGTTAAGAGGGTAGATCTCCTATTTAATATCAAGAAAGAAAGAAAGAAAGAAAGGAAGAGAAAAAAGCAAGAGGGAGGAAGGAAGGAAGGAAGGAAGGAAGGAAGGAAGGAAGGAAGAAAGGGAGAGTCTTGATACAAACTTCTTGAATACCAAAACCCAGACCTGGTGATGCCTAACCTATTAGTTTGAAGAGGTAACAAAAGGAACCAAAAAGCCATCATCCATTCTCTCCCAAATGACATTTTATGCCCAAGCTAAGTGCCTTCCACTTAAAAGGTACACTCTAATTTGGGGCTGACAATGACATTGGCCATCATATTGCTTAAAATCCATCCAAACATACAAACATTATTAGTGCAAGCATAGAGCAGAGAAAAAAAAAAAATGGTATAGGCAGCCGAATGGCTAATGGGAAGGACATTGAGGCTCAAAGCACCAAGCGCATCCCCACAGGCAATCAGCCAATCTAGGAAAACGCTGGGCTCATACCTTTACCGGAGCACTAATGTAGCCCTTCTCAGAATCAGTAATAGCCCAGCACTAATGGCTGCAGAAAGGACCACACTGTCTCTCCAGTCATTAATTCCCAGAAAACAGGTTGCACTGAACTCATTACTGCCTTAACACACTCATCAGACGAAATGGACAAGTTAACCTCCTCAGAGGGATGCACTAATCTGAACACATGACCTCAGCCCTCTCCCCCTCCAGAAGCCCTCTCTCTGGAAGCAACCATCAGTTCTTTGCTAGGAAGCTGCCTAGACCCACCCGATGACATCTCCATCCATATGGCAGGTTCTCTGCTGTCCATGGGCTCAGACACTCTGCCAGCTGAAAGGGAGACAGGCCAGACACAAGGAGAAAGAGGAATTGGTACAAAGAGGCTACTGCTGCTTCTAATACTTCCACGGAGGAGGTGGAAAGTGTGTTTTAACAACAACAGCCAGTGACCACTTGTGGATTACACAGAGTGTGCCAGGCTCTGCGGAGGAATTTGAAAACATATGATCTCACTTGATCCTAACCAAAATACCATTACTGACCTCATTTGACAGATGAGGAAACAGAGGCAAGGAAGGTAAAAAAAAAAAAAAAAAATTCCCCAAGGGCACATAGCTAAAAAGTGGCTCAGCCAGAATTAGAATGCAAATCCCTGACCCCAAGTTCAGACCTCTTTCCACTGGACCATGGCTAGCAACGTTCACCCTACGTAGAGTCTCTCAGCAGCATCGTGACGCCCAAAACCCCTATTCTCCATCTTCTTTCTAGAAGCTGCCTCTCTGCTGGGCTATCAAAGGAATTTCTCTCTATCTGGACCTCCTTTAGAAACCGCAGTGGAGAAAGGAATGCAGTGGAGCTGGAGCTGGGACAGAAGCCCATCAGTATGGACCTTGGGAAAACTGAGTTTTGCTCTGATCCGGGAAGTTAGGCTGTTTGTATGAAACGTCACAGCCCCTGTGGCTCCCCCATCGCTGGAATTTAGTTGGCTGTGCAGGTTACCTTTCCCGGCAGACTCTGAGTTGTGGACCACAAGGACCCTCTCTTTCTCTTCTCTGTCCCTCCAGCGTGCAGCACTGACGTGACACATAATAAACACCCGATAAGTGTGTTTGCTACAGCCCCTGTCTTTCTTTGCTGCCTGAGATCACTGGCTCAGCAGAAGTAGTCTGAGAAAGCAGACTGAGGGTTCACTGCAGAATAAGCATCATGGACAGGTGACCAGGCGATAGTCTGTGCCCAAATTTGCGTGTGTAAAGAGCCCGCTGGGCAGACTTCCCCTCAGATCACAATAGACGCAGACTGGAGCAAATGCTACACTATTAAAGCAATTCCCTCGGCCAGCAGTCTGACAAGCCATGGACAGCTGGATCCGCCCCTGATCCTAGCTAGTATTAAGAAGCCCTAGCCCAGAGTTCCTGTTGTGGCTCAGCGCTTAACGAACTCGACCAGCATCCATGAGGGTGCAGGTTCCATCCCTGACCTCGCTCGGTGGGTTAAGGATCCAGCACTGCCGTGAGCTGTGGTGTAGGTCACAGATGTGCCTTGGATCTGGCATCGCTGTGGTGTAGGCCGGCCGCTGCAGCTCCAATTCGACCCCTAGCCTGGGAACCTCCATATGCCACGAATGTGGCTCTAAAAATACACACACACACACAAAGAAAAGAAAAAAAGAAGCCCTAGTCCAATGGCCAGAGGAGACTACAGATGTTTGAATACTCTGGCCACAGCTACAGGGTCCAGGGTCAGGTGGTATACGGGCCAAGTCCTATGGCAAAGTCCTGGAGGATGAGTTGCGAAAGATCTTGGGACCCACAACCTTTCCTTGGCAAACTGGGCAGACTGCTCTTTTCCACCATAAGAGAAGGCTCCCAACTAGATCTGGGGGCAAAAAGAATCTGTAGGATAAGATTTAGGTCTGGAAGTAGGGTGGCTGAATGATGGCACAATTAAAAAGTTTCATTTTCGACCCCATCGATGCCACCACAGCCATATTTCTACAGCGGTGTCAGGAAAAAATGCTGGTATCTTTACCTCTCTCTGTCCTCTAAAAGCTTTTGATAGAGTAACACTCTAAAGCACAAGGAACAATTAAGGCAATTGGCGACAATCTCTAATTAACCGCTAAATTGTCTGGCAGGGGCCTTAAGTGCTGCAGGAATCCAAAGGAGGGACAGTCAATGAAGGCTGAGTAATGCGTGTGGGCAGCCCGAGCTCTGGCATCTGAGAATGTACGACTCCAGTCAGCACAGGTTTCCTGGAGGAGGCGGGACTGGCACTGGACCTTGGGGGTGGAGAGTACTGGACCTAGGGGAGATGAAGGGCTACGGGTCGAGGCACAGGGAACGGTGGAACGAAGGCAAGGGGGCAGACGGAGATTAGGCACAAGCGCAGAAGGTCTGGCTCCCACAGGAGTGGGCTGCTGTGTGCCAGGAAATCACCGTGGTCCTATGTCTGGCGATTGAGGGAGCGGAGCTGTGGAATCCAGGCTCAGTGACGCTGGGTTATTGGGCTTTTGGAAAACCAGCCAGCAGCTGTGGGCAGGTGAATCTAGACTCCAAAACAAACCCCTTTCAAAGATGAATTTCTTGCAGAATCTGCAGCGTGGCTCTGCCTTGCAAAGGAGCTCCCAGCCCATGACAATTCCGGGAGGGAGGGATTGTTAAAGAACCAAATACTCCAAACAGACATGGAGTCTGGGAATAGTGCAGTAAGCTGGAAGGTCACCTCCCTTCCAGATTCCCATGCAAGTGCTCTGGGAAGAGGCAGTGGTAGCAGATATCAAACAGTGCTTCCTGGAATCTAGAAGCTTCTTGCACCCAGAATTCCTCTTTTTGCTTCCTCCCTGAAGATAGGCACCTGCTTGACAAACACAATGCTATCATTGATTGTGTACACGGTGCTAAGTACCTTAAGGGAATGAATTCACTGCATACTCACAACAGTCTTGTGAGGTGAGAACTGTTATCGTCTCCATTTTACAGTAAAGGAAGCTGAGGCACGGGAGGTTAAGAACTTGTCCAAGGTCATCTGGCTGGTAAGCGAATCCAAGCCAGGTAGCTTGCCCCGCCAGCCCCCTCTGACCTGCCTCTCTCCATAGGTACGCTCTGGAAGCCCACCATGGACCTCCAACAGGAAATGTCTCTTTTAATGCCCATGACCACCTGGGATGGGAGGGACCATTTAGGGACCTGAAACTCCAAACAGACGCACAATCTTCTCGGCACCTCGAGCCAACCTGTTGTGTTCGAGCACCCCCAGGAGTCCTGCTGGAGGAGGCAGGACACGTGTGGCACCGTGGCCCCTCTATGGCTGTAAAAACTACAGTGAGATCAAAATAAGACTTCAGATTTGTCCTCCTGAGAAGAGCAAACCGTCTTGATGTTGGAAAATGAATGACTACCTTCCAGGCCGGTGTCCTAAACGGAAAGTGAGGAGGTGCCTGCAGTGCAGTAGGGTCTAGGGAGGGTGAAAGCCTGCTTCACCAGGCTCAAAGATTGATGCTTTACAAGACCTGCATGTGTTAACCTTTTGCTGTGCAGGACCCTCGGCTGACTAGTGAAACCCATGAACCCTGTCGCAGAATACTTTAACTGCATTAAAATGCGTAAGATTATAAAGGAAACAAATTAATATTAAATAAAACGTATGAAATAGCAACATAAATGCTTCTTTATTAATGCATGAAATTAAAAAAAATGGCTGGTGATTCTAACAACTACAGCAATTTCAAAATATCGCCTGTCAAAGCTACCTAGAGGTATGTACGATAATAAAAAGGTGATATGAAAATATCTCTGATTTCTCTTGGAGACAAAGTCTCACGTATTGCTAATGCTGTTGTGGTTCATTGCCTGCAAAATGGAATGAAATGAGAAATTTCAATTACAAGTTCACAAAAATAGAAATTCAATTTTTTCTCTCCCAACATCACAGGGGTCCTCATTGAGAAACATGCATACGGCAATGAGAATTCATTAGCCTTGGGGACAGATGGCTGCAGATCTAGTCCCAGGTTCCCTACTGACGTGTCGCCTTGAAAGTGGGCTCTGGCTCACAAAATAATTCCATGCTTTCCGCCCACAAATATTTATAAGAAGGTGGGGCTGCTGAATTCTCTGCCTTGCTTCTGGAGACCAGGCATAGGAAAGTCCAACCCCAAGTCCAAGTCCATCAGCCTCTACATGCATCCTCATATTCACAGGCTCGTTCTTATTGGATATGAAATTAGATTCCTTCTATCAACTGGTTCTAGGCCATGACTGAAAAGGAATCCAGACAGAGGTCATGATTCCGCTTTTTGGGAATAAGCCAGTGCCATCCCAGGGGAGCCCCGTGAAGGAAGCGCCCACACCTGGCTGAGCACAGTGTGGAATTTTTGTTATTAAAACCAGTCACACTTTTTTTTTTTTTTTTTTTTTGTCTCTTTTAAGACTGTACCCACAGCATATGGATTTTTCCAGGCTGGGGTCGAATCAGAGCTATAGCTGCCGGCCTACACCCCACAGCTATAGCAATGCCAGATCCGAGCTGCATCTGCAACCTACACCGCAGCTCACGGCAACACCAGATCCTTAACCCCCTGAGCGAGGCCAGGGATTGAACCTACGTCCTCATGGATATGAGTCGGGCTCATTACCGCTCAGTCACAGTGGGGACTCCCCAAAGCCAGTCACACTTTTACGGTAAGCCCTAGGGAGTTTGACAGGCAAAGCAAATGACAGGGAGGAAGAAGGAAAGTGAGAGTAAGAGAGCAAAATAGAACGAGAGAGAATAAGTAAATGAATATTAGAGAATAAAAATAGGCTTCAGAGGCCCTTAAATCCAATTTCTTTGTCTCAGTGGGAGACACCAAGGCCCGGGGAAGGGACAGGCCCTAGTAGGGCCACAGAGCAATTCAGAACTAAATCCCTGGCTGGGCTAGTTGTCTGTTCTTTACCATCTGCAACTCTTGCCTATTTGACCAGAAGTGAGGATGAGTCAACTGGCTTGGAATAAGCTTCCAGAAACGCAATTCAAAATAACCAACAGCTCCCCATGCCTCCATGCCGCTATCTCTCTTATGGCAAGCACACGAATAAAGATCACAGTCTTGAGGAAGGGAGCCAAATGCTATGGTCTTACTTTGGACACGCTGGGTTCAGATCGACGGCCAGTCCCAATGGTTAGAGTAGCCAGTGTGATTCTGCAGGCAGGGCATGGTCAGCCATGAAGTGGATCAGGTAGAGACTTGAGGGCAGGAAGGAAGGTGGGAAGAAAGAAGGGGGGTGGGTTTCCCACTGTTGCTTAAGGAGAAGGTGAGGGGGAGGGAGGCTGGCCGGCAGGCTGTGGCCCTCAGTGGGGTCCCTCTGCTCAGCCTGGTCTTAGCCACAGGGCATGACGTGTGCGTGCAGCTGTGACGTGCTGACATGTGTAACTTCCTTCTCTGATTTCCAGAGAAGTCAGTGAAGGGTTGTTTATCACCGTCATCATCATCATTTATGACTGTCACCGTTATTATTTTGTTCTTCCATTACTTAGGCAGATTTCTTCTTCTTTTCTTTTTTTTTTTTTTAAGGCAGAACCTTATGGTGTCCATACGGACATTCCCAGGCTAGGGGTCAAATCAGGGCTGCAGCTGCTGCTGTAGGCCACAGCCACAGCAACGCCAGATCCTTAGCCCACTGATCAAGGCCAGGGATCAAACCTGTATCCTCATGGACACTATGTGGGGTCCTTAACCCGGTGAGCCACAACGGGAACTCCACTTAGGCAGATATCATCCCCTCTTTGGCTGGCAGGTCCCCAGGCCTGACTCACAACCAGGACCAAAAGGGCACTAGAAAAAGTACAGGACCCTGAGCTCCGGCTCAGAATTGAGGCCCAGCTCTGCCTCCCACCTGCTGGATTAGATGAGTCGAGTGATTCCCAAGCTTCCTGGTTCTCAGTCCCCAGCATGCAAAAAAGGGGAATCTGACCGCTACCTTATGCTGCTGTTAAGAGGTACACGCTGTGGGCTAATGTGACAAAGTGCCCTGAGCGGCGTACACACTCTCCCTCTGAGCGGCGATTACTGCGCTAGGGCCCGGCACAAAGCAGGCTGTCTGGAGGTCCCACTGCTTTTTTGCTTGCAAGAGGCAGCTCTTGACAGAAGCACCAGCGCATTCAAAAGCGAAATCGGAGAACAATGTAATTTTCTATTTTTCCTTCCTGCACAAAAGGGAAAATGATTGACTGCTCTCCAGAGCTTGATGTCAGCTAGCTATAGCCGCTGCCAGATTAGGGAGTGACAAATATGTAGCTCACTGTCACAGCTTATGAACAGTGTATGGGGCCAAAATATGCATCAAGCTCTGACTTTTTAGGCCAGGGATCTAAGACCGAAAAAAAGGCCAGAGGTCACCAGGCCAGCCTCTTACCTGTGATCACACATATTTCAGCTCTATGCCAAGGCCAAATGGCCGACAACGGCTCTAAGCACCGGTATGGGAAGAATGTTTGCTGGGCACTAGAATCCGCAACCCAACCTCCACCCGAAGGTGGAGCACTGCAGACAGAGCACAGGCTGTACAATCAGACAGGCCTGAGTTCCCACCTCAGCCTTGCCGCTGTGGGCCTTTTGTAAACCCCTTCCCTTCTCTGAGCAGAGGCTTCCCCAGTGACCTTCAAGTCCATCTGTAGCCTTGACCTTTATCCTATTTCCTGTGCCCCAGATACTTACTAGAGACTGCTGGTGCAGTACCTCCCAAACCTGAATCTTTTTCAAAACCAAATGCTGCTTCCCCTCCTTTGCAAACACACACATCAACCTGCCTTTCAACCACTCAAGGACATCACTTCAGCAATTTCCGCCTCTACCTGTATTATCGAATTTTTCCTCTCTCATCTCCATCAATTTGCAAACATGCCCTGTATCCCCCATTCTTTAACCTGCCCAAACCTTGGGCCCCCTTCTCCTCCAGCTACCTCCAGCTCCCCGTTCTCTTAACCCTTACGGAGCCAAACACCTGCAAGGAGTTGTCTCCCTCTCTGGCTCCTCTTCTCTGTGTCGCAGTCTCTCCCCAGTCCCATCAGCTTCTGATGCACCAAAGACCTACATCTTGCAGAAGGTCATGATCGCTCCTGCCCTCATTGTTCTAAATCTTTCAACAGCCTTTGACTTGCTAACTACCCCTTTATTCTTAAAATACTGTCTTCTGTGGACCAGGCCTAGAATTACGCTCCCCTAGTTTTTGCTCCACTTGTAGCTGTTCCCTGAAGATCTCCTTTCCTGGAGTTGCTTCCTCTTCTGGACTTTGGAACACTGAAGGGCCCCAGGGCTCCATCCTGGCCCTTGTCTATTTTATCTACGTTCCCTCTCTAAGTGATCACTTGGTTTGCGATACCATTTGGGAGATGACAAGTCCCGAATTTATCCATAGCATCTCCCCTGAGTACTTGACTCACATCTCAAGCTACCTACTTGTCACCTCCATGTGGGCGTATAATAGGCATCTCAGCTTCGACGTATACAAAACCCAATTACTGTTTAGCAAGCTCCTGCCATTAATAAGTCTGCGCCTCCTAAACTTTCTTCCCATCTCAGTAAAAGGCACGCGCATCTACTTACTTGTTAAGGCCTCCCTCAAACTTGAGTCAAACATGAGTCCTTTCTTTCCGTCTTCTCCAATGACAAGTGCCACCAGCCACATCTTCAACGTTTAGCATTCAACGACTTCCCACCACCTCCACTGCCAACAATGTGGCTCAAGCCACCAGCATCTTCCCCCTGGATCATCACAGTATACCTTTTTTTCTGATCTCCTGGCTTTTATCCTGCTCTCCTTCTTATCTGTCCTTGACAGCACAACCAGAGAGATACTATTAAAGCAAAAATCAGACCATGTCATTCTATGGAAGACTCTCCAGTGCTTTCATAGTTCTAATAAAATTCAAACCCCAAACATGGCTTAAAAAGGGCCCTATTGATTTGGCTTCAGCCTACCTCTCTCTCTGACATCAGTCTCTTAACACTGTCCCCCTCCTGTGTCATAGCCCCTAGGCACTCTTCTGTATTTGTTTCTTCTTAAACACAACAAAATTGCCCCCATCACTGGGTCTTTGCACTTGCTATTTCCCCTGCCAAAAGATCTGGAATGTTCTTAGTAAAAATATTTGAACGGCTGGATCCTTCTTATGCAAGTTGCACTTTAGATATTAACTGTTCACAAAGGCCATCTCTGGTCACCTTGATATAGCTTTTCAGGCCCTGTTACTCTTTACCTCATTACCCTAATTTAATTTCTTAGTAATACTTATCAGATACTTAGTAATTTACTTGCCACTGTCTGTCTGTCCCAGTAGTATAATGCCTCCACGGGAGGAGGGGCCTGGCCTTTAGTGTTCATGACTTTATCCCAAGCACCAGATCAATTCTGTCATAGAGTGATGTTCCAATAAATATTTATTGAGTAAATAAATGATTTCTCTGCTTCTAGCTTGTCTCCTATTATCCTTTCTCTACACCAAAGACAGAGTGATCTTTGTGTGTGTGTGTGTGTGTGTGTGTGTGTGTGTGTGTGTGTGTCTTTTTAGGGCCGCACACACTGCATAGGGAAGTTCCCAGGCTAGGGGTTGAATCGGAGCTGCAGCAGCTGGCCTGCACCACAGCCACAGCAACGCCAGATCCGAGCCGCGTCTGTGATCTACACCACAGCTCACGGCACCGCTGGATCCTTAAACCTCTGAGGGAGGCCAGAGATCGAACCTGCGTCCTCATGTGATCTTTCGTACTTCTGGGTCTTTGCTTAGCGGGAGTCTTTGTCACCCTCCATGCCACTACCCGCCCAAGGTAATAGTATAGGCAGTCACTGGTCTAGGAGCACCGAGATGAGAAGGATTGGCTCCCACTGGGCTGGCTGGAGGAGCTAGAAAGCCCTGCTGGTCTACAGAGTTCTTCGTGCTTTGCATACACACGGGGTGCCACCATGCTCCAAAGTCACATGAATCAAAGACAGAAGATGCTTAGGTCTCTCTCCTGTTCCCAGAACAGAGTTTTAAAATCAACCGTTTGCTTGGACTGTTCCCCCACCCAACCCTTCATCTGATCCAGTCTAGCCACAGGCCCCGCTCCTCAACTCCGCTGACCTTGACCATCACCCACAACCTCCGCGTCACTAGATCCGCTGGACCCTGATCTTTCCTCGTCTTGTCTGACTTTTCAGGTGGAGGGGAATGCATATGTTGAAGTCACAAAAGCCAGCCTCCTCAGGGTCCACGGGGCTTAGGAGTGAAGGTAGCATACTGCAGACCACCCTGACCCAGCCCGGAAGGCAAGAAAGACAGAAACCCAGGAAGGAGGTGCCCACTGGGCAAATGGCAGCCTCGGGCAGAATGCTGCCCACACAGGCAGGTCTCAGAGTAGCCCCGTGGGAAATGGCCACTAGAAGGTTCCTAAGGGCTCAGAAGGCAGTTGCCCAACTGACGTACTAGGTACCTTTGGGTCTGTACCTTCTCTTGGGGCTTCGGAGTCCCCGTAGACGCTCGATCTTCTGGGGTCCCTTTGATTCCAGGCTCTCCTCCTCTGTGGCTCAGCCCCGGAGCCCAGAAGGTGGTCAGTGTAGAGAGTTTCTGGCGTCAGCCACTCCAAAGAGAAATACACTTTGCATGAGCCTGAGCAAGCTGCTGTGCACAGAAGCCTTGATTTAAGGCCATTTCAATAAGCCCCAATTCATCATCTTGAAGAAAAGACAAGTGCCATTTTCTAAATGCCATTATGCAATCAAGCCTTTTGCAGCTGGCCCGGCAGGCTCACAGGCCCACACGCGTGCTCTGACTACTACATCTGACACCTCGCTGAGTGTGCCTGGGCTTACGTTGACAGATAGCGCTGGTATGTGGGGGGCGGGGAGGGGGCGATGACGCAGGGAAGAGACTGGGAGCCCCAGACGCAGGACAGACAGTGCAAGAGGCAATCTGAAAAGCTGCTGTCTGTCTCTCAAAGCCTGAGCCCATTTCCCTGCAGAGCAGGGACCCAAGGCGGCTAAGAGTACCATTGTCCCAAATCAGAGACGTAGCTGTCAGACTGCCCAGGGTTGAATCCGGATTTCAGTACTTCTCAGCTCTCTGACCCTGGGAAAGTGAGCTGACCACTCAGCGCCTCGGTTTCCTCATCTTTAAAATGAAGGCAAAGGATTTCCTGCTGTGGCGTGGTGGGTTAAGGGGTTAAGGATCCAGCATTGTCTCTGTGGTGGTGCAGGTTTGATCAAACTGTGATAAAACAAATACATAAATAAGATGAAGGCAAAAATAGCATATCAGCTTCTTTGAGTTAAAGTGAAAATTAAATCTGCAATGTCTAGAAAGCTGTGAGAACAGTGCCTGGCAAGTAGTAAGCAGTATGCAAGTATTAGGACTTTTGCCATTTTCGTGGCACAAGAAATAGGAGTGGTGAATGTGGAAGCTGGAAAATAAGCTAGGGACCTAAAGGCCTGGCTTCAGAACTTGGCTTCACTATTCACCAGCAATGAGACTTTAGACAAGTCTGAGTACCGACTCCTCATAACTAAAAGGAGTGGAGACTCCCCAGGTCGTGGAGTAATTCCGGAAGCTCGTGAGCACACAGGTAGCACACTGCTTTATACCCAGAAACGTATTTGAATACCATCCAGGCCAGTGGCTCTCAGACCAGCAGCATCAGGTAGGAACCTGTTAGAAACATGACACCTGGTGAATCAGAAACCCCAGTGGTGGGCTCAGTAATCCATATTTTAACGAGCCCTTCAGGAGATTCCAATGCATAAAAGGGCTTGAAGACCACTCCTCTAAATCAAACTTACAGCGAAAAGGAAATGGAGGACCGGAGAAAGCCTAAAAAGGGCAAAAGCACAGGGAGCAAGGTGCTGGGCAGCGGGGGTGCTGGCCGCGACGGAGCCCAGTAGGGCACCCAAGGGGTCCAGGTCTCTTGCCTCGCAGGCGGTACTCTGGCTAGGACGCCATCAGTGTGAGCATTCCCTAAGATCCCTTCTCCTGGGCAGATACCCCCCAAAGTTCAGACTGAACACGGGACCCAAAGCTTGCTCCTTCAAAGTTTGCAAATGGGGAGAATTCCCATGGTGGCTCAGCGGAAACGAATCCGACTAGGAAGCATGAGGTTGCGGGTTCGATCCCTGGCCTTGCTCAGTGGGTTAAGGATCCGGCGTTGCCGTGAGCTGTGGTGAAGGTTGCAGACGCGGCTCGGATCCCGCGTGGCTGTGGCTGTGGCGAAGGCCGGTGGCTACAGCTCCTGTTAGACCCCTAGCCTGGGAACCTCCATATGCCGTGTGGGGGGCCCTAAAAAGAAAAAAAAGAAAAAGTTTGCAAACGGAGCATTTTTGGGTAGGTGCTAGTCGCCTGCTTGAAAGAGAGGCTGGTCCTCAGAGAGGTGCCTGTGGGCACCGTGCAGAGAGCATCTGAGCAGCAGCACAGCCTGGGAGGCAAGGGGCTCTGTTCTCCATGGGCCTGACTAGACACTGATCTAGTCCATCCTTGGATCCAGCGCTCGGAGATCATCTGTTTTCACCTTTTTTTTTTTTTAGGGCCACACCCACAGCGTCTGGAGGTTCCCAGACTAGGGGTTGAATTGGAGCTGTAGCCGCCGGCCTACACCACAGCCACAGCAACGCGGGATCCGAGCCGCGTCTGCGACCTACACCACAGCTCACGGCAACGCCGGATCCTTAACCCACTGAGCGAGGCCAGGGATCGAACCCACATCCTTATGGCTACTAGTGAGATTCGTTTCCGCTGCACCACAATGGGAACTCCCGTTTCCACATTTTTAAGGACTAAGAGTCAGGGCTCTGCATCAGCCGGGGCTCTTCTGGGGTAAGGATCTTAGGCTTTCACAGTTGTCCCAGGAAGGGGGCCGGCCACGTGGGAGTTATCTGAGGCCGGCAGCACGCGGAAGGGGTGAGAAGTGGCTCGCGTGGGGAGCCGCACATTCGCCTGCAGCACCTGCGGCTGGCCGTCTGCCTGCTGGGCTCTCGCCCTAGAGCTGCTGCCCTGCCCCAGAGGCTGCAAGCCTGGGCTCGTCCTCTCCACGGTGAGAAGGGACAGGAAGGCGTGGGAGGGGGCCCCCAGGTCCTCAGCAGCTCAGGACCTCCTGGACACCCTTGTCTCCACCCCCTACCACCACCCCCTGGGAGCGGAGGCAAGCACGACACAGCCCCGCTGCCTCTCTCCCGCATCACGCTGGCAGGTCATGACTCATTTCCCCGCAGACCAGCTGCGGGAGCGTCAGAGGCGCGTGGGTGCTTCTCCCTCCTGTCTTCTCCAGCCGCCCCAGCACCAAGCTCTCCATCAGCAGGTGATTAGATTTGGGGAGAGTTAGTTCTTTTCCCAGACATAATTGTTTCTTAATTCGTTTAATTTCATTCCCTTTAAAGATTACAAGCAACAACCGGCAACTTGATAAATGATGAAGAACATTAGCAATTAATCGAGGTTCCAAGCGCTGCCGTATTCAAGGTGATACATAAATATATAGCTATAACATAATATATATAACGCTTGAGAGTACTTCATCCTTGGAGGCAGGCTGAGGATGAAAGCAAAGGAAAGGAGATGAAAGGAAAGTGTTTGATGCAGTTTAAAACCACAGGAAGCAAAGATCCTTCCAAACCGTGCCTGAGACCTCTGCCTAAGGATGATGCAGCCCAGGACGCTAAACAAGTTCCCTAAAGACAGAGGAGAAAGAACGTCTTCATTTATTCATTGGCTTATTCATTTGCTTATTTGCTCAGTCACACACTCCTCTTCTTGTTCATCAAATTTGTTAACTTAGTCACTCACTCATTCATTCATTCATTCATTCAGTGGCTCAGGTATTTCTTTTCCTTCTCATCTGTTCACTCGCTAGCTCACACACAAACAAGATCAGTCCTTCTTTCTCCCTTCCTCACTCACACACTCTCCCCTTTTCCGTACCATCCATAGCTCCATGATGACTTAGGGCTTTAGCTGACTTTGTAGATTTTCTCCAAACACACTTTAATGTGCAAAGAAAAACATGAGCTTTCATACTATTCGCTGGCTTGTCCTATACTGCTGTCATTCAATTATGCTTCTTGAGAGTTTACTCTGTGCAGGGAACAGAGAGATGCAAATAACACTGGCCATGCCCTCCCCTGACTTGCAGTCCACTCGGGGAGATAAGTATTTTCAGAAATCCCTCTAATCGATACAGGTATCCAAACAGGAACCACTTGATTCTGGCAGAAAGACTGCATGCAGGCTTCCATCCATGAACTTTCCTGAACATCTACTATAAGCCAGACCCTGGGGTTACAGAGAGGACTAAGACATGGTCCTACCGTCACAGAGTTCAATATCCACGGGTAGAGAAAGACACAAGACTAGGCAATTGGATTAGATTACGAGTGAGCTGAGTTGCTGGGAGACACAAGGATGCAAACATCAGATAATAAACTCTGTTCATGGGAGGCTCAAGAAAGACTCAACGTTAGCTCTAGGCCTCAAAGAAGGGGTGCGATTTTGTTGGACAAAGGTAAATGAAAGGGAAGTGTTTGGAGAATAGTAAATAGTCCTATTTTTCTAGAGCAAAGACTGCATAGACATGGTGGAAATAAGGCTTGGCCCTCCAGCAAGGGTTTGAATGACAGTTGGGATTTGACTGTAGAATAAGAGGAGGCGCCGAGAAAGGATTTTGAGCAGAGCCGTGTGGTGGTGAGAGCTGGGCGCAAGAGATGAATTTGAAAGTGAGATCACAGACAGCACAGGAACTCTAGACAAACAGACCCTCCAAGGAGCCAGAGACTCCAGACAGGCTAAAGTGGACAAGTAGGGAGAGATATGCAAAAGTGAACGTGAGAATTCTGGAGGAGGCAGAATTAAAAAAAATATATGAATGTGAAGGACAAGGGTGAGACGTCAGAGACACTTCGGAGGCCAATAAAAAGCAAATGCTATGGTAAATGTACCACTGCAGGGGAGAGAATCTTGGGTGCAGTACCAAGTGGCACGTTAGATCCGGCTGATGACTGACGATCTGACTGACTGCACGCGCAGCAATACCGAATCATACTCATTCTTACATCCCAGGCTTAGTTGCTAAGGTTAGCTCAAAATTTGTTCTAGGTGGTTAAGAGATGAGATCACAAATTCCCAAGCCAAATGGAAGCAGCACCTTGTGTAGCCCCATCTCTGTAGGGCACAGGGTACGTCTCTGGACCATTTGCTGCCTCCTTCTTGGCCTGTGGTCCAATGCCTTGTGGCCGTTCTCTGATCACCTTTGCCCTAGGGCTACCTGGTAGCTGCTCAATCAGAGGGATTCAGAAAGATGAAGAAGCACAGGATCAGATGAATAATTCCTATCAAAGAGGAGAGAAGGGTCTCCTGCAGAAAGCCAGGAGGAGAGAGCGAGTGAGAGGCACAGTAGACTCAGGGAGGGAGGGACACAGAGGGGACCCCGAAAGTAGGAGGCCGGTGGCCGTGCTGAAATAATAAGACACAGAGGCCAGAGGATCAGAGAGGTGAGTGCTACTCTGTGTGAGAAAATAGACTTTGAAGCTAAGAGTTGTCTCTTCTGTGCCTCAGTTTCTTTGCAAAACGGGGCTAATGGCATTTATCTTTGAAGAGGCAGTGGATTAAAAAAGATGCACACAAAGCAGCTATCTATGTTAATCCTTCTCCTGAGGTCACTGGACTCTCAAGGCCGGAAACTAAGACCACAGGGCTGGATTCACCTCCATGGATGCTCCCTGACTTTTAAGGAGAAATATGCAATTCACAGTGACGCCAATTTCTCTACTGCCCCAGGGGGGATCCGGCACTTTGTTGGGTCGGTCGGTCGGTCGTGTAGGGGGAAATCCAGCCTGACTGCCCTTCCTCCCCCCTGCGCCTCCCGCTGTGGCCCACCGTGCCTCACCCTGTAGGATGCAAAGCCCATGCCAGGACTGGCGACATAATTTGTGGGATCCAATGAAACATGAAAACCTGGGGTCCCTTCTTCTGAATTATTCACTCAAGGCAATGACAGTAGACTCTTAAAACCAGCAAAGCAGGTGCAGTTACAGGGGTGCAGGGCCGGAACTCTGATGACTCCAAGCCCTTTTTCTAATCACCTCATGGGATTTCCACTCTCCTAAGCTCTCCACACACAGCCTGCCCCCAGCACAGTCACAGGCCGGCAGGGGCCAAGGGCCCTCCTAGACCTTGGTGGCACAGACCCTCTTTTCTAGCCTACTCTTCATCCTGCCAGTAACCTTGAGGCTTCATTGGGTGGTTCTCTGGTCATCTCTCTGGTGACACTAGAAGAATGCTTCCTTCATAGGTCTCCGGGGAAAGGTGAGGAGAATGACAGGGGTGGAAGGCCCAACGGGTGCACAGCCCTAGAACAGCACGACTCTAGAGGGGGTTCGTGGATCAGTGCCAGACTGCAAGGATGTTAAGTACAGAAATTGAGGGTAAGTGTTTGAAAACTTTTATGGCAACTTGATCATGCCCATTATATCTCATAATAAAATGATAAAAAATAATTTATGTCTTAATTTTTACCCCTCTAGTAATTGGCTTTTATTGCATCTTACCAAAGTATTGGCCCATACAGTTTGGAAATCTAAAAAAGATAATTAAAAAAAGAACAGACTAAAACAAAACAAAACAAAAAAACAGATGCTTCACAGCCACTAGCTGCCAGCCTTGCCATGGCAGCCCCGGCTCTAATGTAACAGGAGAAAGCGCTGTTATGGTCAGTGCTTCTTGACCCAGTTCTTTCATCTCCTTTGACAAGCTGCTTAGCCCCTGAGCTTCACTTTTCTCATCTGTAAATGTCTCCTAAAGACCACATGGAGTCTTGAGCAAGAAGGTGCTAGTACCCAGGGCACAGACTCTGAAGTCAGGCTGGATTTGGACCCTACCATCATGACCTCCTCCGAAAGTCTCAGCACTCTATTTCTTCACTATTTTCTTACCAATAAAGTTGGCATTTTGGGGGGGGGGGGTTGCCACGCCCACATTACGTGGAAATTCCCAGGCCAGGGATGGAATCCACGCCAGCGCAGCGACCCGAGCCACTGAAGTGGCAGCACCAGACCCTTAACCTGTGGAGCCACAAGGGAACTCCAAGAAGGGATTTTAAAAATATCAACCTGAGTAGGCTGTGGTGAGGATTAACTGGCAAGCATCTAGCACAAAGGACCACCAGCTACTAGTGTGGTCTGATTCCTCCTCTTATCCTTGTCATCCCACATTGCTATTCTGAGATTTACCAGTGTTCATAGTTCTTCCCCTTTTTTGCTGTATATCGCTCATATGGGTGCTTTTATATTTTCTGATGGGTGACTGCCAGTGCAGAAGACGCCACTGATGTTAAAGGGTTGCTATTCCACCTAGTAAACATGCAGAACTTTCTCAGTCGTAATGGCACTTTTGACACAAAGGTAAACTGTCAATTCCTGTCTCATAAGGGCTACAGTTCACTCAACTTGGAAACAAATGCAAAGGATGAAGAAAAAGAGAGAACGAGACTAGCAGCTTTCAGCGGGTTCCTGTCTGCCAAGTCAAGGACTTTTTTATACCCTGGGTGATCGAACCTGGTAAGAAGGCCTGTGAAAGAACCCCTTCACCACATTTAGACAGAAAAGCTTCTGGAGCCCTACTTTCCCAAAGCAAAATGTCACCCTGCCACATGATGAGGCTGTCCAAGTGTCCGCCTCTCTTGAAACTCTCTTACCTAACTCTCTTCTGTTTTTTTCACTCATTCACTCGCATTAACTCTGCGTCACCTTCTGCGCGGTCTTCTCGGATTTTCGCTTGTTTGCTGTTATATTGCAGGAAGAAGCGTGGGACTTGTGTCTTGGCATAATCATAGCTGTGAAAAGAGAGCTGCAATTGGAACTGAGATAGGTTTGTTTGTTTCGTGAAGACAGAGCCAGCTCTCCAGCCCTCCCACCCTAGACCTGAGGTGAAAGTTTCTGGATCCTTCTCTCTGAATTGCACAGACTGCTACTTCCTTTGCATGTAGGAAAAGTCACTGTGTTCAATCCCAGAGCTCTTTCTCTCCCTCCAGGAAGCCCCCTACTCTTGGCTCAGCCATGTCTTTCTCCCCTTGACCTCTGTGTTTGGGATCAAAGTTTCTTACACTACTCACTATCTGGACAGAAATGCAGTATGATCAGAAGAGATAGTGGATTG
Organism: Catagonus wagneri; assembly: GCA_004024745.2. NCBI lineage: Eukaryota > Metazoa > Chordata > Mammalia > Artiodactyla > Tayassuidae > Catagonus > Catagonus wagneri. Next base: position 942,794 of record PVHT021183599.1, read on the forward strand.
AGTCAGTCATTGGTCTGAACTCCAGTGGAAAGTCTGAAAAAGACCATATTCCATCCCCAACTGACCGAGGTGCCCATAGATACTCAGATCACCTGCTGGGCATCACTCTAAGTGGACACCATTGATCTAGGGTTTGAATCTCCAACGCCAAACCCTAGCTCCTTTGGGTTGTTAGCCTGTGGGCTGTGTCATTATTTAGAAATAATTCAGCTTTATAAGATTAAACATCACCTTCCAGAGGGACGTGGAGGGAGAACATCTATGGGGGGAACAGGAGACAGACTGACAAAGCCCCAACTCTTGAGCCTTGAAAAATCTCTTCCCCTTTAGGAATCTCAGTGTCATTTTGCCAGAAAGACTGTGAGCCAATTAACCCTTGGTCCTTTCCAACAGTCCCAAGAGACATCTCTGTCATTACCTATCTCGGAGCTGCCTTGGACTTTCAGTTTCCTGCCTGAGAAACAGACTCTTGACTATTGGTGAGGATTGACAGTTGGAACTGCACCACCTTCCGGGTACGCCCGGTCCCTGTGCTCAGGGTGTGACCTTAAGCAGACACTAGAGGAAAAATAAAAATACACAGACACTAGGAGGAGGTGGTATTATTTTTTTTCTGTACTGAGGATCGCAAGACACAATCTCTGTTTCATTTTACAGGGCTTGAATTAGCCTCCAGAGGGAAATTGTTGACATGATTCTAATAACTCAGTGGGGACATGGGGTGGGCAGAATTCTAAGGATCGTTCCCCAAGACATCTGCTCCCAGGTTATTAAATTAAACACTAATCTAGATAGTGCTGTAAAGGGATTTTGCAGATGTAGTTAAAGTTTCAAGTCAAGTTGACTTTAAGATAATGGAGATTATCTTAGCTGGTCTGATCTAATCATAGGAGACCTTTGAAAGAGGAGTTTTCTCTGGCTCGTGCTAGCAGCTTCTCCCCAGAGTCTCAGAAGAGAGCCCAGCTCAGCCCCCACCTTGATTTGTGAGACACCCCCTCCTCCAAGCAAAGGACCCAGCTAAGCTGTGCCGGGACTCCTGACCCGTGGAAACTATCAGAGAATAATGGGTGCTATTTACAGCTGGCTACTTGTAACACAGCCACAGGAAACTAATACAGGGCATCTAACCAGTCCCTCAAAGTGTCAAGATGTGCACACGCTACACAAGGCCCCTGGTCCCCTCTCCAGCCCCGAGCAGAGCTCCTGTTATAGAACTTCTCTTGCTAGGGGTCTGCCAGTTGTTGATGTGCTGAGGCAGGCAGGACATTTTTCAGTCCAGTAGGAACAATCCTCGCCGTTTTCAGAGCGCTGGGTACAAAACACTTCGCTAGTCATCGTTTCACGGCAGCCTCACAGCAACCCCCAATGGTAGAAGCAATCATGTTCCCACGTCCCAGATGAAAGAATGAGGCCCAGAGATAGACAGTGGCTGGCTCAAGGTCACAGAGCTAGCGTGGGAAAAGTCCCTGCTGCATAATGTAATTTACTTTTGGTAACTATTTGTGGATTCTTCCGTCAGTGGCCTTGGACCTTTGAAACTATAAGCAGGGCGGTGGTGAAACGTGACCATCAAGGCTGCTTCTGATCCAAGTGCATGTGAACTAATGGAGCAGAGACCCCAGGAAGCCTAATGAATAGGGATGCATTTGTTAATCACCTACAGTCATAACCTACCCAAGTTGTTCCCTTGGCCTGACTGGCCCTTTGTCCAGATAACCACATGGCTCTTGTGCTAATTTAATGTATGAACTTGACTGGGCAATGTGATGCCCAGAGAACTGATTAGGCCTGATTTCTGGGTGTGTCTGCGAGAAGGTTTCCAGAAGATATGAGCATTTGAACAGGTGGACCGAGGAAAGCACAGCCCAGCCCCCATGCAACCCACCTGTCTACTGAGCTGGGTCTTCTGCTATCAAAATGGGACTTCATATCTTTGGCCCTGTGCTTCTCAGGCCTTAGGAGCTACACCACTGGCTTTCCTGGGCTTCCAGCTTGCAGATGGCAGACTGTGAGATTTTTCAGCCTCCATAAGCCTATGAGCTGATTCCTGAGAATTAATAAATAAGTAAACAAATATCTCCCATTGGTTCCATTTTTCTGGAGGAACTCTGTGAGTAATACAGTTCTCGCTTTCGCTTCCTTCAGGTCTTAGCTCCTTCATTAAATCTAGTCTCCAGAAACTCGTTTGCAAATAGTCTTATTTGACGGTGTTTAACTATTTAAAAAGTGAGCAATTTCTTTAAAGAACTTTTCTATAATTCTAACCAGCCTTTTGCAAACTTATTTTTTCTGTAAAAATCTGGAATTATAAAAAAAATTGAAAAAATAAAATCTCACATCCCTCAACCTTACTTCCTGCTTTTTATCTTTTTCCCTATTGCAATTATCACCATCTGATAAAGTATACATTTTATTTGATTCTTTATCATTTATCTCCATAAGAAAACAGGGAATCTTTTTTGTTGACTTTTTTTTTCTTTTTTGGCCACCCCATGGCATATAGCTTTCCCCAGGTCAGGGATCAGATCAGAGCCGCAGTTGCCATCTACGCCGCAGGTGTAGCAGCAATGCTGGATCCTTAATGCACTGTGCTGGGCCGGGGATCCAATCTGTGTCCCAGTGTTCCCAAGACGCTGCCACCAATCCCACTGTGTCACAGCAGGAACTCCTTTTGTTGACTGTTTTATCACCAGCACTTAGGACATGACTGACATAGAGTAGGTGCTCAATAAATTTCATTGTTACTGTTATTACTATTATTACTGTTATTAGTATTATTATTATTATAGAGCTAGGATGAAATCCACTTATATATAAAGTCAAATGCAGTCCTCATCTATGGTCACCATGGCCACGCTGGCTCTCTGTAAGGACAGAGGATCTGTCAAGGATCAGCTATCTTAGCTCCTGATCCTTGGAAAGAGAGTGGCCCTTCCAACACAGACGAAGGCTGCTCCTGTCCCAGACTCTCCGTTGTCTGAGGCAGGATTGACTGCAGTGTCACTTGCTCTCTTTTGTTTATGGGAAGTAATTTCTCAAAGTGTTGTCTCAGAGAAAAGATCTTATCTGCCTAAGAAGCTGGGATTCATTCGTACCAAAGGGAGCAGAAGCAAGAGATTGATCCCTTTACCTGGAGTTTATTTAAAAATTTCAACAGTTTCTAATGTGACAGATGACATTGCGCTGCCTGAAGTAGCTGAGACATATCAAGTGTGGGCTATGTCCCAGTGGGACTGCTTTGGCCACAGGGACATCGCCCACACTTGATATGTGGCAGAGCCTTTAGGCCCAAGAGGCTAGACCAATTGGGGCTGCTCAGATCTTCCCAGCAGGGGCTGCCCAGTGCCCTGGGCCCGTCCCTTGGGGAGGTGTGACCCACTCCAGACTGTGCATAGGAAGGAGGGCTAGGGACCCTATCTGCTGCATTCAAGGCCTCGCACTACTGTAGCTCTACAGCTCCTGAGGCAGGCTCTGCAATGAGCCAAGTTCACAGAGGGCTCAGACTAAGAAGAGCAGGGAGTGGGATGGAGGTGTTTCCGGGAAGACGTGGGGTTGCTGTGCATATACTTAAAGAGTATTAAAACAGCTGGCATCTTAATGATGCTTTTTATTTAAGAATATCACAATGTCCAAATATCAGATACAACCCAGAACCTAATGTCATGTCCCTTGCTCGGATCCGGCCTCATTCTGGCCTGCTCCCTGGTCATTAACACCATAACGTGCATGCATGTATATATGTACAAACACACAAACAAATAAACACATGTGCACGCGTCACCACCTCCCCAACACACACACACAGCTTGTTCACCTTCCGTCCTTAGTATCAGGCCTTGCTTTACCTCACATGGTTCCAGCTGCTGCCTTGAGGATCTTACCATTCGCCACTGAATGTAAAGAGGCTGCATTTGGATCTGGTAGTGTTCTGGACCCCTCAGCTGGAAACCACGATGCATAAAGTTTCCCTTTAAGAGGAGAGAACTAGGGCAACCCTTTACTTCCAGTAAGTTAGCATTAGCCTACATTAGAACCCAGACAGCAGTAATCCATGCCTCATTATCCATAACAGTAAGGAATTAGACACAATCTAGATGTTAGACAATACGGACACGGTTAAGAAAATTGTTGGACATCATCTCCCAGGACTATTATGCACCCATTAAAAATGATCATTATGAAGACAACTGCAACATGGAAAATGCTTACAAGTTAATGATAAGTGGGAAAGGCTGAATATAAGACTGTAAATACACTGTCATTACAACAGTGTAAAAAATATGACATACATGTGGCTAAGGCCTAGGAGGCAACATGGGGTAGGAAATCATCTCTTATGAACTGGGATATGGGAATCATGGGCTATTTTCTTTCTTTGTAAATTTCCTATAATATTTTTAATGGCATTATAATATTGTTGTTATAGTAAATAAGAGTTAAGGAGAACAAAGGCCAGCCTGTAGCCTCCAGTTATTTATACCATGAAAAGTGGGGGGAAACTATAAATTATAAATCAGAGATTTCTTTTTCCAAGAAACTTATTTTTGAACACTTACCAGCACACCACTGACCTTATCCCTCCTCTTGGAATATCTTTTTCTGAGGTCTCCACTAGACTCTGCTTCAAGATTTAGTTCAATCAACATAACATCCAGACAGCCTTTCTTCACTCCTTTCAGCACGCATAGGTCTTCTCTGTGCTCCTGTGTATTACGCAACTCTCATTTCCTAGGACTTCTAGGCAGAGCTCATGTCTGAATCACCCTGCCAGATGTTGTGTGGGTACTCAGGGAAGGTCTGCTGAACTGAATGAAATTTCTGATAGAGTTGGGAAACCTTGATACCTGCAGCCCCTGTGGGTCCTAGTGAACCTGCACAGTAGAGCTAAAACATGGGGACAGCCAGAGAAAGAATTAGCAAGTTCCCAGTCTCTCTGAGAAGTCACCAGATTAACAACTCAGCTCTAATAGCAGTTTCCATCGCCCTCTTTCTTGTTGCACGTTTCAGGCTAACAGCTTCCTCAACCTTTCCCCAGCTACTCTCAGACACAGTGAACGGCCTAGAGGCTGCTCTAGGGAAATCAGCCCTCCTGCTGAAGAAATGATCAGCCTCGCCATATACCTGAGCAAACAGCTGTTGAGAAAACCAATATGCCAGAGGCAAGAGTTAGAGAAATGTGTCCCACTGGATTGTGAATGGAGGTTTGTTTTCTTTTTGCAAAATCCCTTAGAATATTTATCATTTGCACTAGCACGTTGGTGCTGGGAACACCAATCCACCAATCTAGAGTCACTCTAAAGATAGAACTTGAGATCCCAGGCTTTCCTAAAGGCAGAAGGGTAAAAGACCTTTGAAAGTGGGAGCAGAAACACCACTCCCACCAATCATGCACCAGCGGTGGGATATGCCTGATCCTTTGCTCCTCAGAGCAAAAAGTCAGAGCTCCAAACAAAAGTGATTTCCTTAAGGCGTTAGCATCTTGACTGAGCCTGATTTCTAACTAGGAAGGGCAGTAGTAGAGGCAGGTGGGTTAGCCCTGGGTCGGGAAGGAAAGTCACCTCCTCGGCAAGTTCATGGAAAGACACTGGACCCTCCCCAAAGGCAACGGGTGGCAGAGAACCACTTCTCAGCTCAACTCAGCCTAGGCCTCAAGGACCACCAGGGAAATAAATTTTGGGAGTCCCTGTCGTGGCTCACCAGAAATGAATCTGACTAGTATCCGTGAGGATGCAGGTTCGGTCCCTGGCCTCGCTCAGTGAGTTAAGGATCTGGCATTGCAGTGAGCTGTGGTGTAGATTACAGACGTGGCTCAGATCTGGCATTGCTGTGGCTGTGGCGCAGGCCAGCAGCTCAGCCCTGAGCCTGAGAACTTCCATATGCCACGGGTACTGCTCCCCCCCAAAAGAAAAGAAATAGACTTTGGTGTCTCTGGTTTCACAAGAAGTTGTAGAGTCTTACTGACTCTGGCACATTTGCCCTCAGCCTCCACTAAAGCCTTTGAGCAGTCTCAGCAAATCGGCACACCCACTCCCAATGGACCTACTGACATGACAGGGAAGCCAAAGCACAGAAGGGTAAAGTGATGGCACGAAAACCCCATAGAGCGAGTCCACGTGCTCTCCTGAAGGTGCTATTTTGAGACAGACTCAAGTTGCTAGTCAAATAATCAATCAGGTCAGCAAAAGGTCAATTAGTCTCAGCCATTAAGACACCATGTCAGGGGCGTCGTTATTGACACAACCACAGTCACTCAGAGACAAGCTGGGGAGTAAGGCCGGAGTTATACTGGTCAATAAAGCACTTTGGGGCCTGACAAAGCAAGCAATTAGGACCAGCTGTGTTTCATTTTTCACCTCCTAAGCCACGATGATCCTCTAGACACATCTATCAACGCAGGGCTGAAGGTTGAAGTTTAAGTCATTCCAGGGAAGAGGAGGAGAAAAAAAAAAAGAGCATAGGCCAAGAAATTCCACATGAGCTATTCAAAAATTACAGATCTTAGAAGTATAAGGAAAATGGGAAGCCACTGAACCGTGGAGGGGAAGTAAGTCAGGGGTTCCCTGTTCAGTGGCTTCCCAATTCCAGTCTAGACCAGAAGTTCCTTGAAGGAAAGGACAGGATGAGAGTCACCTCTGTGTCATTTTGGTGTCCCCAGTGCCTACCTATTGTCTGGCACCAAGTAGACAGTCTGTTAATATTGCTTTTATCTACTCTCTCCCTGAACTCAAAAAAAAAATAAAAAAAGAAAAAGAAAAGAAAGCTGTTTTCCTAGGTATCCCATAGGGGAGACTCAGAAGTTCCTGAATTCTTCCCACAGGTGAGCCCTGGACTAAATTCTACTTTTCTGGCTTAGTTCTAGACAAAGGAGCCTCTTCCACCTACTCCCACATTATCCAGGGTCTGCCTTTTCATTCTTTCAAACGTAGCCCAGAATTATTTTCTCAAAAATTCCTTGGCCATTTCACCAAGTCATCCATCTGCCTACAAGGAGAACTCTGCACTGCAGTTTCTCCCAATCTCAGGAAAAACCATAGCTCCCACACAAGCATATCACAAAATCGAGTTCATGTCCTTTTGGCTTCTTCAGCCTCACCTCCTAAGTCAGGTCCTGAGTGTGGCTTGGTTGATAGGAAGGCTGTCTTTTGGGGAAGAGTTCCAGCTCTCGGTATTACTCGCCCATAAAAAATGTTCCCAAGGCTTTCTTCATGTGTAGACAGCAACCTACGGCCTTGCCAGCAGCTGTAGCAAAGGCTCGGCTGAAGGGCAAAGTGGTATCTTTGAGGCACGCAGAGGGGTCAGTGGCCTCCTTCTAACCCCTAAACCGAGAATGAGCTTCTTTGGGCCAAAGAGGTCTCTGCTGAAACAGGGAGGCTCAGCAGTCCCTCAGGCAAGTGCCAACCCGTATGGTACCTGTATGAGCCACTGACCCAGCTATGGCCAGTCCTCCCCAGTGCCTCCTAAAAGTGGGCACTGAAATGAAGCCCTGAAACAGGGGACATATTTGGAAAGGGGCACAAAAGGAAGGGGATTCCATGGTAAGGATGGGATTCCAGATTGAACCAAGAGCATGAGCAAAGGAATGGAGGTGGGAAAACAGTGACTGAAAGTAGCAGTAAGCCTTTTTGTTTGCTTAGATTCCAGGACTCTGGAAAAAAAAAAAAAAGTGTGGGAAATGAGGATGAGGAAGATTACAAGAGCTGAATGCCCCAGGGTCTCTGACATGATCTGTTGTCAGAAGGTGAACTTTGTGCTAAGAGTGGTGCCAAGCCTCTGAAATGTTTTGAAATTGGAAGGATGGCGCAAGTAAATTTATGCTTTGAAAGGCTCCATGTGGCTGTTGCGTGGTGTTTAGAAGACCACTCAGGACGCTGCGGTGGTTGGGCATTGAGATGGTTGTGACCTGGACTAGGAATAAAGTCCTAGGGTTGAAGAGGGGTAGACTGGATTAAGACATCATTAGGAAGATAAGAAGACAGGATATGGTGAGTGACTAAATTCCGTATATAAGAACCGGGAAAAAGTTGAGGATTTATGAATCATATAATACATTAGGATGTACAAATCCATAAATATGTTAACTAGTTTTACTGTGCATCGAATGTACACAGAGCTCTGTGCTTGGCTCTAGGCGCTCAGAGATACATAATACATGGTATCTGCACTCAAGTAGCTCCAGGTCTGATGGAGAAACCAGACAGGAAAGTGATGATGACAATGGGGTACCCATTGCTGCTGAGTGGCACAAAGGAGGAGTTCCACAACTATCCTCAAGAAGATGGGAAGGCTCAAAGGAAAATTTTTACAAAAGTCAACCATTAAGCTGAGCCTGGATGGGGACCAGCTAAAGAGAATTGGGTACAGTACTGCCAGCAAGTGCACAGCATATGTGAGGGCAGCAAGGTGAGAAACAGCATGATGCCATGTGTGGAGCCAGAGACAAGGCGGATGGTAGCACCATTAATTGTGATCTGGGACACAGAAGGCAGAACAGCTTGTGGTGGTGGTGGAGGTGGTGAGGCAAGGTTATCTTCTGTCTTGGAAGATATTGTGTTCAAGGTCCCCTAGGAGGAGTTAAGTAATCTCTGCAAAGAGCTCCCTGTGAAGACAGAGCTGGGCTTAGGCAGGATGATGCTGCTTATCTGCATGGGACAGCTTGTCCTCGGCTTTCTCATTGGGGGTTAACCAGACTGAGAAAAGGATAGGGACAATCCAAAGCAGTTTCATTCGCTTTCAAGTTCTGTGCTCCCACAGCAGACCCAGGTCTGGGGTGGGGACTGTTGGGCTACTTGGAATCTGAACAGCAGAGGCCCCTTTGGTGCCTGACGGCATGTTCTCCTTCTGCCTCCTCTGGTTAGTTTGGGGAAGAAGGTGGGTCACTCATGTACACACCAGAGGAGCAAGGGGTAGCAAAGCTCACCTTGGCCTCCTGGTCTTTCAACTCCTTTCCTTAGCCATTCTTTCTATTTCCTGTTCACTGTCAGGGCTCAATCCACCTGAGCCAGATCATGCTCCTAGTCCTGCTCCTCCTTCAGAGGCTGGCTACATTAGAAGCTGGCTGCACTAGAGGGAAGTGTTGGCTTTCCGGCTACCACTGACTTGATTCTGAAGCCAGAGCTGTACTTGAGAAACAAAGAGACCTACTGGTCCACCGAGATATTTCATTCTTCCCATTGTCTGATTCATTCAACAGGGTAGACATGCTTTCAGGTAGTAAAGAAGAAGGAAGAGGAAAAACAAAGTATGTACTAGGAATGGCGTGTCTTTAAGAGTATCAAGGGCTGGATTTCAGGAGAGCAGAGGGAAGGCGGTGGCCTTCAGGGGGCAGAGAGATGGTCAATCACACAGGGGCTCTCAAGCCAGGTTTTAAGGAGTGTGAACTTTGTCCTGGTGACAATGAGCACCCACTGAAGTTTTTTTTCTTTTACCTGAAGAATGACTTTTCTGTTTTTTATAAAATTTACGTGTTCTCCTAATTAGAAATTAAATTGATACAGAAAAGGTCAAAGAAGGAAATTAAAAGTAACAGTGACTTTCACATAATAATCATTGTTAGGACAAGCCTCATTTCAGCTTCACCTTTATGTCACGCTTAGTGATGAGGATGGGTACAGAGGACACAGAGAGAGAGAAAGAGGGAAGAGTCGTGGATAATTTTCAATGGTATCCTTGTATAAATGCTACCGTAAACAAAAATTTAAAACATTTAATTTTCTTTCAATTTAAGAGGAAGGTGTCTTCTCTTAAACAAGAGGTATATCTCAAGAAAAAGAAGTAATGGGGTCTAGGCTGTAAAAAGATCTCTCCGGTGCTGTGATGGTGAAGGATTGGAAGGAAAGAAGCTTGGATGTCAGGACACCAGGTAGGAGCCACTCTAGTCATCCAGGTGAGAGTGGTGAGAGCTTGAATGAGGCAAGGTTGGTGGGACTGAAGAGCAACAGCGGGGAGAAATTCCAGCACAGGGGCAGTTTTCCGAGGACTTCTTTTCTGGTGGGTAAAACATGAAGGAGGCTCTCCTATGTGACTCATAGGCCTCAATCCTTGATGGTTAGGAGGTGCTGGCACTGTGATCAGAAATAGGCTAAGGAGACAGAGCAGGTTTGATGGGGGAGTCAATTAGTTCTGCTTCAGATGTGCAAAGATTCTTTGGCTGGGCCTCCAACGGGCAGTTGGGACGAGAATCTGGGACTCAAATGGCAACAGAGCTGAAGATAGGGGTCTGGGAACCATGCACACAGAAGGGAACACAGAAACTGTAGGAGTGTGAGAGATCTCCAGGGGAGAACTGGGCCAAGGACAGAAGCTTGGGAGTGTCTGTGTCAGGAGATGGGAAAAGGGAGAGGAGCCAAGGGGCGTCAACAGGTTTGGAAACAGGCCAACGTTTCTGTCTCAGTGCTTTGTTCAGGGTAGTTTTCATAAACTTTCTGGGAGACTCAAGGTGTGCTTGGTGAAAGAGAAAGAAACCAAGTCTGCCAGGTGAGAGATGGGAGCTGAGAAGCAAAGAGCTTCATCTGAAGAGAATGGAGCTAACGGCTCTGTGCAGAGAGCTCGAGGGAGCAGCGGGCAAGAAGAGGCATTGGATTTGGCAGTTAGGAGGTACTGAGTGTCTGTTATGGATCCAAGTTCTGGGGAGCACTGGGAGACAGAGATATATGGCTGGGAACCTGGAGTGAGCCAAGGTAAGGATGGGAAGGCCTCAAAAGCAGTCTTCACTCTCCAAGCATTTGGGGTGAAGGAAAAGGAAAAACTCAAGTAGTTCTAGGAGACTAAGACATGCCTAGGCATTTGCTAGGCTGCAGAGAAGGAGCCAATACAGCTAAAGAGGCTGGACAGCAAGCATGGATGGTGATGATGGCAAGGCTGGAACCACAGGAAGCTTGATGGGAAAGAGGGGAAGAATGCCAGTAGAAAGCGGTGGGCCTCAGGACCGCAGGAGAGCAGAAATATTGAGGTGGAGAAAATGCCAACGTTACAGGCTTAAGAGAAGAAACGGTCTTCCTGAGGCCCAGGGACAGTGAATGATTTCCTCCGCACAGATGGCTGGGCCAGGACTCGTGCACAAAGCTTCTGTACCCTAGTATATGGGTGCATACAGGTGGCTGGGAATGCCATGGCATCGGCCCTTCCCAGCACAAGGACAGTACAGCTCGAAAATTGCAATTCCAAGCAACTAGGCTCTGTGAAGTCGGCCAGATCTGGATTTAAGAGCCAACTCTACTCATTGGCCATGTGCTCTTCAGCCAGTTGCCCAAGCTTTCTAAACCTCTGAATCCTCTCCACACTGGAATGAGTAATAACACCCACCTCATGAGATTGTTGTCAAGATAAAACATGCTCCACGGTGGTTGTTTCCGGTGCTGTGTTTGCTGTTAGCGCGGAGAACATGATTTAGAGGCAGACGGTCTGGGCTCTGGGCTCTGGTTGACCACTTAATTTCTCTGACCTGGGCAAGTTGCTTCACATAGGAGCCAGTTTCCTCAGCTCTAAATTGGGAATAATTCACGAATGTCTGTGGGGATCAGTTAGGTAGTACATGGGAAAGCGCTTTGAAAACTACAAAGTGTCCCCATAAAGGTTAGTTATTTAATTCTATCTTGGAAATAAAAGATAAGCTTTCTACAGAAGCAGGCACAAAGGATGAGAAGAGAGGAAAACAGCTAAGTTAATGAACTCCATAAATCAAAACTGAGAAAGTTTGGAAGAAATTAAAAAAAAAAAAAGACTTTCCTCCCTATTTGTCAACAGCTCCCTCGGGTCCCTTGGGTACACCTGACTCTTCCACTAAACAGATGAAAAGCGAAGCAGAGGGTGTAGGTATCAGGGAAGGCTTCTTGGAAGAAATGGCATTTGGACTGGGCTTTGAGGATGAGTAGGTGAGGATGTCATTGTCAGACAGATGAAAGGAGGAGCTTGAGCGGAAGCACAGTAGCAGGAGGGGCATGAGTTTGGGGAACAGCAAATGAATCCATGTGACTGAAGACAGAGCTTTTTAAGTGAGGGGCAGAGGTGACAGATGAACCTGGAGAGGTAGATCAGACTCAGCTCACGGAGGCTTTCAAGGCGGCTGAGGAGCTTGGTCTCTGTCCTGGAGGTAATGGGGAGGCACTGGTGACCAGCATCTTCCAACTACTGTGGCCTGACCTTGCCTCACACAGTGTTCTGAGCAAAATAGGTGTTAGAAAAAAGCTTCTTTAATTGATGAGACGTACTTCACGGTCGGAAATTTAGTGTGGCGTGTTCCTTTCAAACAGAATTGACTGCAGCCAAATGGATTGGTTGGCTCTGCCTTCTGCAGCTCAGCAAAGCAACTCTCTGTACAAGTCTCTCCAGGGCCCCAGGAAGACCAAGTTCTGCCTCAGCCACTCCATGTTAACGTTAAAGCCGCTATGACCTAGCTAGCCCTTGATTTTGCCAATGATTGCACTGCTGCACTGACTGCTGGTCTCCCCTTCCCTCAGACACACAGAAGCAGGAATTTTCCTCCATCTCGTTAGTATTGGGGAGCTGTTCTGTCGGGGTAGGTCAGCCCTTTACAAACCTGGCAATGACTAATCTGCCAAGTGGTTGCCTCATTGTCGAAAGATTCATAGCTTTGTTCTAGAAAGGTCAGATTCATTGGTTCTAGTCAATTAGAGAATAATTTACTGTCTCTCTCCCTTCTGTGACCTCCAAGACCACATGTGGTTTATCAGCAGGGGGCCAATCTCTAAGGCAAAGCCAGACACACCAATAATCCCCCAAGAGACAGAAATGGGGCAAATGAACTGTCCAAGGTTGTCTAGGTTAGAAGCCTCAGCTGAGCCTTTTTCCCCTTGGATCCTTATCACAAAGGAGCTAAAGTGGCCTCCAGGTCCATCAAACACACTGGAAACCAGCAGTATTTTTACGAATGTAAGGTTGTGTAGGCAGACTTTCAGAAGGTGACTATTCTCTCTCTAGAATTATCCTGTGGTTAGGACAGTCACCAAGTAGTAGGCATCAGAGTCTTGGTTATGTATTTCTGGTAAAAACAGACTCTTTTGAGGAGTGTCTAAGTGAATAAAGTTAATAAGCCTTAGTATTCGATTTTAACTTAAAAAGAGATCACTTAATTAATACAGCTGGGCATCAAGATAACTTAGACCGCCTAAATGGGATGCAGAATTAGAGCAAGGTTTAGAGAAACGCAAGTTCCTAGGAACTTTAATGAAGTTTCCTTGCTAAACGTCAACTGATCAACCTAGTGCTTGCCTCCTGTTTCCCTTTCTTTATTCTGCTGGTTTCTATGTCAGGTTTATACTTAGCTTCCTTCAAATTTTTGACTCTCTGCTATCTCAAGCAAAAAATATGAGGAAGAAGAACAACTTGGCTGTCTCTCTTTATACAACCCTCCCTTACCATGAACTCTGATGTTGAAAGAAACATTCTTGTGGTTCTTTTGTAACAGTCCTCTCTACTGAAGTTATTAATTAAAGATTAATAACTTTCTTCCCATCATAGTGCTTCTACCTTTGTTTCCAAGGATTCTGACAGAATCCAAAAGGGAAAGAGAAATGGCAAGGTATGGGCTACTTTCCAGCATGAAACTCTGAGACTGCCTTCTCCCCAATCAGGAGGGATTAAATGTTCCTTTTCTAAACCTAACTCCTTTGCCTTCTAAAGCCAAAGCGTATGGTACTCATAATATATGTTGGATGGTTCCTTAACAATCACCACTCCTCAAACTGTTTTCTGTTAGGATTTGGCCTTGGGAAACTGAATTTTGCCAGAATGAAATGTTTAAGAGAACATTTCAAGAGCATAAGCAGATTTCTAAACAAGCATATGTAAATGTTTTTTCCACGTGTACTGTGAAATTAGACCCAATATCAGAGACCTCCACCATAGCTCTAGTTTGGGCTTCCTGTAGGAAATGGCCAATTGTGCTTTTCATTCTGTAAGGTGAAGATAGGAACCAGTGAACTTGGGGGTTGCTTGACCTGTGGACCTTGAGAATGAGAATGACTCACTTCACTGTGATCGGGAAATAGACGTCCATTTTTTGCTTTGTTTTGTTTTAGATCAAGAGTTATAAAGAAGCCTTGGGGGCAAGAACCTGTAGAGCAAGACGAATGGGAACAATGTGATGAGCTTCACCACCCAGGATAATAGATGAATCCTAAAGCATGGGATCTAGGCACTAAAACAGAGAAGTTGGGGAAGAGGGAGTAGATGAAGAAGACCAGAGACCAAAGGTGGTACAAGAGACCTTTGGAAGATTCCAGAACATTCCCAGAAGTTCCTAATACAAAAGGTCGATGACTTCTTTAGGACAGGAAAAATGAAAGAGGGGACCAGGAAGACTGTCTCAGGCCCAAATAAAAGAGAGGAGCCCAAAGGAGGAGGAGGAGGGGAGTAGAAGTAAACAGTGCCCAGAGAGCAGCAAGAAGGGAGAGTTCTAGGAATGATCCCAGGTTTTAGGACATATCTCAAGTGTTTCACAGAACCTGGAGATTCCTATTGGCCCTTTGTCATTTCCTAACCATTTTTATGAAGATCTGAGGACCAACAAGTCCTTGCAATCTCACCTGGCATTTCTACCATAACCAGTCTGGAACTCTTGGCTTCATCCAGGGCCTCTGCCCATTTTGGATTGGCACAGATTCTGCCACAAGGATTTTTCCTTCACTCTTCTCCCTAATCAGCCTCTGTCTGGCCAGAGGTCCATACCAAGAAACCTAGATCTCCAGCCCAGACTCAGAAAAGCCTCTATCGAACATCATCGATCTGTCTCATCCTAACTTTGCTGTTTATGGTTCCCCTCATGCTCCAGCCACTCATCTGTCTTCTGGCCTCAGCTGACCTTATCTGAGGAGCATTGCACGTGAGCCCTTCTCTAGAACAAATGACCAACCCTCCTTAGAGTGACTCTGGATGCCCAGAAGTTTGGTATCTACCAGTACCTCCTTCTTTTCCTTATTGCTTTGTGTTTCCAGCCTCGCCTAGTACCCCTCCTGGCCTGATTCAGAACCTCGGCGTCTCATTCCTGACCCATGGCTTGGTCCCGGCTCTATTTGCTCTGTGATTCATGGCACTGACTGTTGGCTGGACCCTTTCACTGATTACTTGCAGTACTTGGACTAGGCCTCAAGTTCCTGGATACCTTCCTTAATCCAGCCCAGATGACGGTGTGCAGACCTCTACCTCAGCTTTGGAGAGTCTTCCCATTTTCTAGGCAGCCTATGTGGCAGTGACTACGGAGAGACCTAAAGAGGCCTGTGTTCTTGCCCGCATGTGGGGGTTACAGCAAAGCAAATTATCCAAGTCTCTGGATCACAGCACCCAAGTCTGATGAGAGATAATGAGTGGAACTAAGGATGGTGAAGAACTCTGTCTTTCTAAAGAGTCATTAGCATCTCAACACTGGGGCTGAAGACAATTTAAAACCTCCTAGTGCTATAGTACTCATATGAATAAACAGAATCTCCATAACCACCTTTCAAACCGCATACTTAATCTACAAACCAGAGTCCCAGGTCAGCACTGTCCAATAGTAGCTACTATATTGGACAGCGCATATGTAGAATAGTATAGTTTTCCCCAGATGGGATTTCTGGAATAATTATGAAGAAAGTTACAAAGGACTAGAGAACACTTAACCTGCCAACGGAGCCAGAACAAAAATGCCACATGGGGAGGGCTAAGGATCCCCATGTTTTGTTATTCCCAGGCTAGCTCTCCTCTCAGTGAGGAGTTTTGGGCTGGTGGTCCTACCTTGCCTGGCTCTATCCCTGCCTCATTGGCCATTTCGATTTTTCACCTATATAAAAAAATGTAAATTTCTATTGTCATTTAAGAAAATTCAAATAAATGAGGAAAGGGAGGTATTCTTATGTAGGAAACCTCATTATCAAAGAAAACTCAACTCGCCCTAAATCAATCTACTGATTTAACCTAATCCCGAATGGATTTTGGAGGGCCTGGACAGGATGATTCTAAAGCATCTCTGAAATATAAACAATTGGTAATAGCTAGAGGTACATTTTTTAAAAACAAATAAGAAACACACTCATACGAAAATGTATTCTAAAGTCACAATAATTACAATATGATGTGACAGAAGAGACTGAATAGTGTACAGAATAGACGTAGAAGCAAACTCAAATATATGAATATTTAGTATATGATAAAGGAGGCATCTAAAATGAGTATGCAAATACGTTGAGATAAATGGATAGGTGTTTGGGGGGTGTAAATTAACTTAGACTTGTCACATAGAGAAGAAACAAAGAGAAGCTACAATCTGATGCTAACCTCTTTTACAGTATTATCTGGAAGAAGCAGAAATCTGATTCTGCACAACAATGTACTCTTTTGTGGCTAGATTATTTCACTCAGCATGATGCTTTTGGGATTCATCCATGCCATTGCATGCATCAGTAATTCTCTTTTATTGCTTAGCCGTGTTCTACTGGATGAATATGCCAGTTTGTTTATCCAGTTTGTATATGCAAATCTATACAGTTTGTTTATCATTGTCCAGCGGATGGATACCTGAGTTGTTTCCAGTTTTAGAGTATTATTAATAAAACTACTATGAACATTCCTGTATGATTTTTTAATAGACATGTATTTTTATGGCTCTTGGATAAATACCTCAGAGATGAATGGTCAGATCATACTGTAATTGGATTTTAAGTTTTATAAGAAACTAACAGACTTCTTCCCAAAGTCATCTTATCATTTTACATTCTTACCAACAATGTGTCGCAGTTCCTCTTTCTCCACATCCTCATCAATATCTGGTATTGTCAGTCTTTTTATTTTTAACTGCTCTGGTGAGTATGTAGTGGTATCTCACTGTAATTTTAATTTTCATTTCTAGGATGACTAATGATGTAAACAATTTTTCATGTGCTTCTTGGCCATTTGTATATCTTCTTTTGTGAAATGTTCTTCAATTTTTTGCCCATTTTTAATTGGTTCTTTAATTAATTGTTCAGTTGTAAAACTTATTTACATATCCTGAATGCCAATCTCTTGTCAAATTTTTTTTAAAAAATGGAGTTCTTGCTGTAGTGCATTGGTTTAAGAATCCAACTGCAGCAGCTCAGGTCGCTGTGAAGGTGAGGGTTTGATACCAGCCCTGTGCAGTGGGTTAAGGATCCAGTGCTGCCACAGCAGTGGCATAGGTTGCAGCTATGGCTTGGATTCAACCTCTGGCCCAGAAACATCCATATGCCACAAATGCAACCATAAAAAAAATTCTCCCAGGGGCCTACCTTACATATTTTTTATAGCTTACCTATTCGCTTTGTTAACAGTATCATTTGATGAGCAGATTTTTTAATTTATATGCAATTTGATTTATCAATTTTTCTGCTTGCTTCTGTTCTCTGTGCCCTGGCTAAGAAACATCTGCCTACCTCCAAGTGACAAAGATATTCTTCCATAATTTCCTTGAAGATGTTTTTGGCATTTTACTTTATATTTAGGCTCCTGATTCATGCCAGATTCATTTCTGTGTGTGGTGTGAAGCTAAGTTCAAGATTCCCTTAGCCATATGAATAGACAGTTATTCCAGTTTCATTTGTTGAAAAGACTTTTTTTTCCTCATATCTCTTTGGCATTTTTGTCAAAAATAAAATTACTGTATGAATGTGCATATATTTCTGGTATCTTTATTCTGTCACATTGATATTTTGGTCAATGCTTTTGCCAGTAATAGACTATCCTGATTATTAATACAGCTTTAGAGAAATTCTTTTTTTTTTTTTTTTTTTTAGGGCTGCACTCTCGGCATATGGAAGTTCCCAGGCTAGGGGTCGAATTGGAGCTGCAGCTGCCAGCCTACACCACAGCCACAGCAACACCAGATCTGAGATGCATCTGTGACCTACACCACAGCTCATGGCAATGCTGGATCCTTAACCCATTGAGCAAGGCCAGGGATTGAACCCGCATCCTCATGGATACTAGTTGGGTTCATTACTGCTAAGCCACAACGGGAACTGCGAAATTCCTGGAGTCAGGTAAGGGTAGCCCACCAACTTTACTCATATTTTTCAATATTGTTTTAGGTTTGCTAGGTCTTCTGCATTTCCATTTAGAAACAGCTTGTCACTTTCTACTAAAAACCTGTCATGGTTACGGTTGTGTTAAATCTGTAAATCTATACATAAAATATATAGAATTGACATCTCACAAATAATGTCATGGTATATACTTCCATTTCTATAATGGGGTTTTAATTACAGAAGTATCTTTATCTGAGCTGTGCTTTAGAAAGATCCAATCTCTTGGGATAGACCATGATGGAAGATAAGAAAAGGAATATGTGTGTATATATATGGCTGAATCACTTTGCTGTACAGCAGAAATTGGCACATTATAAATCAACTATACCTTAATTTTAAAAAATAAATACAAAAATAAAAATTTTTTTAAAGATTTATTTTGTAGCAATATGAAGTGTAGATTGGACTAGCAGCATGTATACCACTTGGGAAGCTACTGTGGTTGTCCATAGATAGAAAGCATGTGCTAAAATTGATGTAGTAATAGAGTGGAGATTAGGAAATGCGTTCTAGAAATTATCAGAACTTGACGACTGGATTTGAGGAGTGAGAAAGATGACTAATATTTAGATTACTCTGTGATTTCTGTATTGGATGATCAAGAGGATGACATTTCCATGAAACATACCCTCCTTTTAATTTAGAAAGTATTAAATGCTGTTATGTAATAGAGCCTGTGCCTGGAACTAGGGACACAATAAGAGCAAAAGCATACATGGTCCCCACCTTTACTGGAACACCTTGTGGAGGAGAAAGACATTTATTATATAATCATGCAAGTAGATGTAAAATTGCAACTAATGAAAGTGCTCTACAGAAAGCACATCTAGCACCTGGATCTTGGTTTCTAATTCCTTTCTTCAATCAAAAGAAAAGGGACTCCTTGGAGAAAAGGCTGATTCTAGGGCAGGGGCAAGAAATATACAAGATAAGCTGAGACTCTTGCAGCACTAGAAGGTAAACAAGTGCTATGAACAAAACACAATTTCACCGTGGTAGGAGCATGTCAGTGTGACCCAGGGGAGCCAGCTGAAAAAAAAGCTCTCAATGGTCAAAGCTGGCATAATTTGAGCAGCAAAATAATTAAAGTAGTATTGGCATATAAACCAAAGTATAAAGTAAATATTCATTTAGTGATATAAATAAATGATTGAATAAGTTGATAGATGGGGGAGAAGAGACAGCCTCTCATGCAGAAGAATTCCAAATAAATTATCTAGATATCCCAACCTAAAGGAAGGGAAGCTTAATACCTACTCTTTAAGTGTGAGCTACATAGGCTAAATTATTTACAAAGCACAGTACAGAAAGGTGGGGGTGGAGAGAATAATTTTACAGGAGGGAAACCTGACAAACTACTTCAGCCAGGTGATCAAGGTCAACAACAGCCATCATGAATCATGTAGGTAGTATGTTGCTTTGACATGGTGTGATGAAAACATCACTTTACTTCTATGATTTTGCTCCCCCCCAAAAAAATATAACCCCAGTCCAATCATGAGAAAACATCAAACATGGAGAAAAAACTTATGGTTGACAAGGGGGAGAGGTTTGAGGGAGCGATGCAGTGGGAGGTTGGGGTTAGCACATGGAGGGAATAATCAACAAGATCCTACTACGATAAACCACAATGGAAAAGAATATAAATATATATATGTATATATATATACTCTTTTCATCACTTTGCTGTACAGCAGAAATTAACCGACCATTGTGAATCAGCTAGGCAACTATATTCCAATAAAATAAAAATCAGACAAATCCCAGTAAAGGGACATTTTACAAAATACCTGAATAGTCTTCCTCAAAACTGTCAAAGTCATCAAAAACAAGGAAAGTCTGAGAGAATGTCCCAGCCAGGAGAAGCCTAAGGAGATTATATATATATATATATATATATATATATATATATATATATAGTCTTTTTAGGGCTGCATGTGCAGTGTATGGAAGTTCCCAGGCTAGGGGTCGAATCGGAACTACAGCTGCTGGCTTATACCACAGCCACAGCCATGCAGGATCCAACCTGCTTCTGCAACCTACATCACAGCTCACGGAAACAATGGATCCCTGACCCACTGAGCAAGGCAAGGGATCGAACCTGCATCCTCATGGATACTAGTTGGATTTGTTTCTGCTGCGCCACAATGGGAACTCCCGAGACATGTATTTAGACAACTAAATACAGTGTGCTATCCTGGGAGGCAAAAAGGGCATTAGGTAACAACCAAGAAAATCTGAAAAAACTACAGGCTTTAGTTAATAAGGTATCAGTATTATAACCTCCATATTTTAATAAATATTCCACACTAATGTAGTGTGCTAATAACAGGGGAAACTGTGTGCAGTGTGGAGGGGTCCGTGGGAACTATCTCTACTATCTGTTCAATTTTTCTGTAAATCTAAAACTTTTCTTAAAAAATAAAGTCTATTAATGTTTTAAAGTTCTCTAAAGGAGAAGTGCATGGTCTAAGGGTGACTAAGTTCAGAGGAGGGCATCCTGAGGAATTTACTCTTTATCTGCAAATCTAAAGAATGGGAGGGATTAAGTAGATGAAGCTCTAAGCAACAGTAAGTGTAAAAGCTCTTAGGCAGAAGGAAGCTTGGTGTGTTCAAGGAACAGAAATAAGCTCATTGCATGTGAAGCAGCATGATCAAGGGAGAATACCGTACCAAATATGGCGGAAGCCAGAGTGTACAAGGCTTTCTAGACTGTATGAAATATTTTTGTGTTTACCTTGAGAGCAACGAAGTTGAGTAACAGAGTGTATGGGAGGTGGCATGAGGTAAAAGGAGATGCAAAGGACGACACCCACATTTTACTCTGGCCAAGTGAGTGGCTCATACAGAATTCACAGAGACTGGGTCACTGAAAGAGGCCAGGAGATCAGTTTTGGACACGTGTGATTTAAGATGCCTATTGGATATTCAAGTGAAGGTGTATAGTAGACAGATATACAGGTCTGAATTTGGAAGAAAGTGACTTGGAGATAAGTTTGTGAGTCTTCTGCATGGAGATGATAATTGAAGCCATGGGTATGAATGAGACCACCTGCAGCCTAAAGATAAAGGTGGGAGTGCTGTTGGTGAAAAAAAGACTACATTTTTTTTTAAAGTTTGGAGGTAAAGGGAAGAAGAAGATTGGGATAGTCGTGGGGCAGGAATAAAAATTCAAAGGAGATTGATGGCAAAAACAAGAAATGAGAAGCAATGGAATAAACTATTGCTAGGCATCCAAATTTAAATTCATTCATTTCTCATCACCATATTTGATGACTACCTTCTCCTCAACTTAATGGGCGCCAACAAATGACTTGCTCTGCACTTCATCACAAGGATGGCTGTGAACTGGCTGGGGCTTATGATGGATGGGGAGGTTACACAACTATGGGTGCTGGTATGGCGTTTACCGTATATCAATATTTGCTATGGACAAAATCAGTACAGCTGCTCAGAGGCATTCTTCCAATGAAATAAACATCTTCTCTAAAGTCAGTACTGCCTCCATTTCAGGCAGTAAAGAAGCAGGTTTTGAATCTGTTTCAGTCTTGCTTTTTGAGTGATTTGGAGCTGATGAGGTGGTTATTTGTTAGCTCAGGCTGCAGCCAAGAGGCAGGCTTTATTTCTGGCTCCTTCCTAGGCAAGATCTTGAATCTAACAGTGCCCCAGACCAGTCCTTTCTCCACGACCTCAGTCTTGTGTCTTTCCTTGCCTGTGCTTCAGATCACCAAGCCAAGGACTTCCTTCCAGTAGCTAAGAACACAGGACCCATGACTTTTTGGCCCATTTCCATTCCCATTAGCTTGGTAACTAGTGGGCTAGGTCCTCAGAAATTACTTGGGCTGGGGCATGGGTAGTGCTTAGAAACTGTATGTACCTACCAAGGAAATTCTTCTGGGAAGCACTGTGGGTCCAGTATTGGAGTTGACTTCATGTCCAGTAACTGCCACAAAGGTATCTGCAGACAAACTGTCTTGTTTCCTGTCCCCAAGGAAGTTTGGTCTGCTTGTCTCCTTAGAGTTAGGATGGTAACCTCTACTCCAGCTGCACACAGGCAAAGAACCAAGTGTGCCAACTTGTTGGCAACAGCTCTTTCTAACCTCATTGAGTCTTAGATCCCAGACAGGTGGCAACCTGCTCAGCTCTGTACTGGGCACAAATGAGATGCCCAGAGATTTAAAAATGACAGTTCTATCCTTAAAGACCATAAGCAATCACTTGAATACAAAATAGGCAGACATCTAAAGATCCAAGAAGAACACGAACACAGAACTAAATAAGTACTCACATTATCTCGTCTAATTCTTACAAAGCCCTGCAAAATAGATCTTACTCTTTTTTAAAATTTTATTGAAGTATAGTTGATTTACAATGTTGTATTAATTTCTGCTATATAGCAAAGTAACACAGTTATACACATATACATATTCTTTTTCATATTCTTTTCCATTATTGTTTGTCACAGGATATTGAATATAGTTGCCTGTGCTATACAGTGGGACTTTAATGTTTATCCATTCTCTATACAATAGTTTGCCCTTACTAATCCCAAACTCCCAATCCTTAAAAATAAGTAGATCTTATTCTTACTATCCCCAAATTACAGAGGAGTCAACTGAGGTTCAGAGAGCTGAATCGCTTGACCATGGTCAATACAGGATTCAAATCTAGATATGTTTTATTCTAAAGTCTGTCTTCTTTAGGACTTCTTAAGAACTCTGCAGAGTTGGCCTCAGCAAACATTGACCTTGCCAGTGACCTGCACATCAGACTTTTGTGGCAACACTTTCTATAGGATGAGGGCATCTGGTTGGAGTTCTGGGAAGGAGAGGCACTGGCCGAGTGGAAAGCCAGTCTGAATTCTATTAGGGTGGGCAGGCGCGCACCAGGACTCAACATAGCTGCTCTATTCCTGTATCTTGTCCAGGTTAATCCCACCCTGCCTGATGTGGCATTTCATCGAGTATGCCCTTTGCCTCTGTAACGAGATTCCCTTCATCTCCAAGCAAAAATGATGGATTGGCCTCCTGTTTGCTTAGTTGCTCAGCTCTGAAAAGCCATCTCACTTGAGCTAACTTTTAAATCATTTACAGGAAAATAGTCCTGTAGCCAAGCCCTGCATTCTGGCCTGTCTTGGATATTTCAGTGGACAGGTTTCTCTGGGCCTCATTTTTAAAGATAGTTGTGTTGGGTTTTGTTCCATCTATGGCCCATCAGTTGAGGAGGATAGATTCAATCAACCAACAAAAAAGTATTGAGGACCTCTTTTGTACCAGGTATAAAGAGACACAAAATATACAGTGGTGAATAAGACAGAAATGACCCTGGCTCTCGTGGAGTTTTGCACTTTAGGCAGAGGCAGCCATGTAGCAAGTACATTGTCACACACTATGATCATAGCATGAAGGCTAAGAGACCAGAGTGTCTAACTCTGCCTGGGGGCTTGTAGATGCTCGCCTCACCTTGACCTTCCTCTGGATAACTTCTACACATCCCTCATTCGTTCAAACATTCACTCAAGAGTGCCTGCTGAGTGTCAGGTACCAGAAATACAGTGAAGGTCAAGGGAGGCAGTGTCCCGGGCCTGTGGAACTTACATTCAAGTGGAAGAGATGCATGAAAAGCAAATAAACAAATACACATACAGAGAGACTTCAGAGAGCGATAAGTGCCCTAAGGAAGAAAGCTCAGGGCAATGTGTTTATAGCCTGGTAGCTGCATTAGGTTGCCGATTCAGAGATGGCCTCTCTGAGGAAATGACATTTGAGTTGAGAGTGATTAAATAGAAGGAGCCAGTCACATAATGATCTGAGAGGTAGAGCTTTTCAAGCAAATGAAAAAGTAAATGCTAAGGCTCTAAAGAGAGACCAAGCTGGTCTATTTAAGGAAAAGGTGGAAAGCAAGCCCCTGTGGCTGGCATATGGGGGATGAGGGCAGAGTGGCACCAGATGAGGTTGGAGTGGCAGGTGAGGCGAGGTGACTTGCAGCCTTGGAGGTCAGGCTACAAAGGGTGAATTTTATTCTCTTCAGTAAGCAGCCGTGGGAGGATTTTTAGCAAGATAGTGAGACAATTTGCATTTTAAAATCACTCAATATCAGATATGTGGTTTGCAAATATTTTCTCCCATTCTCTAGGTTGCCTTTTCACTTTGTTGACTGTTTCCTTTGTAATGCAGAAGCTTTTTGGTTTGATGTAGCTCCACTTGTCTATTTTTGCTTTTGCTGCCTTGCTTTCAGTGTCATAGCCAAAGAATCATTCCCAAAGCCAATATCAAGAAGGTTATCCCCTCTGTTCTCTTTTAGGAATTTTACACTTTCAGGTCTTTAATCCATCGTGAGATGAATTTTGGGTATGGGGTAAGATTAGGGTCCAATTTCATTCTTTGTGTGTGGAAACCCGTTTTCCCCAAAAGAATTTCCCTGTTGTGTACTTTTTGGCACCCTGGTCAAAAATGACTTGACCATAAATATGAGGGATTATTTCTGGGCTCTCCATTCCATTGATCTGTATGTCTGTCTTTATGCAAGTACCACACTGTTTTGATGACAGTAACTTTGTAATATAATTTGAAATCGAGAGGTGTGATGCCTACAGCTCTGCTCTCCTTGCTCAAAATTGCTTTGGCTATTTGGGGTTTTTTGCAGCTCTATACGAATTTTAGGATTTTTTTTTCCTATTTCTATACAAAATGCCATTGAGATTTCGATAGCAATTGCATTGACTCTGTAGATCACTCTGGGTAATACGGGTATTTTAATAATATTAATTCTTCCAACTCAAACATGGGACATTTTTCTACTTATTTGTTTCTTAAAATTCTTTCATCAGTGTTTTCTAGTTTGGGGTGTAAAAGTCTTTCCCCTCCTTGGTTAAGTTTATTCCTAAGTATTTCATTCGTTTTGATGGTATTGCAAATGGGAATGTTTTCTCGGTTTCCCTTTTGGATAGTTCATTGTTAGTGTACAGAAACATAACAGATTTTTGTGCTTTGTATCATGGAACTTTCCTGAATTCATTTGTTCTCTGAAGAGACAGAGATGACTCCCATAGTCACACTAGCCTTGGTTCCTGATCCCCCGGAATATCCCCAGGATTTCTTACCAATGCCTTGTCAAGGTTATTGTGCTAGAAATGCACCGACTGGGCAAATTCTTCCCAAGATCCCTTCCAGGCAGAAAGGCCTGGCACTGCTCCCCCCATTATGTCTTCTGACCACAGTCTGGAAGAACCCAGCCTGGCAGATTGGCAGCCAATGCCCACATAGGCCAGACCTTTGCGTGCAAGGTACAGGGCTGGGGGCTGCGCCTCCAACCTCTTATTGCTTGCCGCCTCCAGTGTGTGCCATGGCTCTGTCTGACGTGCCCCACTAGGAAGACAGGAAAGAGGCCCAGGGAAGGGCTAGGCCATGCCCAAGGCCACAGTCAGAGGAGGAAGCCAAGCCAGGACCTGAATGCAGCTTTCCAGACTCCTAACCCCTTACTTTTTTCCACCCCACAGTGCTGCCAGACCTTTGCAAGCGAGAAACCAAGAGTCAGAGAATGGCTTGGAAGGAGGAAACTACAGTTCCCTTGCCAAGCCCACATTCCCAGCCAGACCAACCCCTTTCATTCTCCTGCCACCTCAGCAGTAGAAACCTCCCCGCATATCCATCTCTTCCCTCCTGCAGGCTCAGATTTCACTTCAGCTCACAGGCAACCAGAGGCAGGCAGAGGGAAGGAGCCATGCCGAAATAGGTGAACACCAGAGAGGGTCGTGGGATGCAAGGATTGCGAGGGGGGTGATATTTGTGGGAGGCCAGAATGAATGCTGGTATCCAGGACCAATGGAAACCTGGGGTCAGGAAGGGTCAGATCCAATTGGAAGATCTGGCTCTGCTTCTGGAAGGTACTTCAGGCCTATCAGTTCCTGGCCCCCTGTGAAGCCAGGGCAATCCACTGCTCCTGCCCAGCACCTCCAGGCTTGTGAACTGACTGTGAAAGCCCAGATGGTACTGGTCAGCACCCTCGCAGTAACCTGACTACCTTGTTGTGGAGCCTGGGGTACGACCCTGCTTATTCCTGGGCCCAAATTTTCCCATCTGTAAAATGAAAAGCTGCCCAGATTTACTCCTGACTGAGAACCTTCTAGTAATGTTGCCCCCTGAACTCCGAGGTGGGAGAGTGCTGGACTGGGTGGACGGTTGAGGTGGCACAAAAGCAGAAGCTGGGAATGAAGACAGGGCCCTAGCCTGTAGGAACTGAGGCATGGAAACAGCCTCTGCTGTGAAAAAGACCATGTGGAAGAGCTCTGTACTCACGCAACACACCCAGAGCAAGTGGGGTCTGTGATCGGGAAGCGGGGAGTACAGTGCACGAAGCAAGGCTGGCAGACAGGGACTCCGTGCCAAGGCTTGAGCTGGACCGTGGTTTGCAAGGCTAGGAAGGCTAAGGAGGACAGGATTGCGAGAGAATAAAAGAAGAAACGAGGCAACCACCATAGAAGATGGCTTTTCAGAAAATAGCCAAGATGTTTAAAGAGGCTATTTAATAAATATTACTTTATGATGTATAGTATCTTCCTGGCCTCTCCTTTGAAGCATTGAGTGAAATGCCATGTACTAAGTGCCAATGCATTTTTGCTTTTGGATTTATCCCTTTAGAGGGCCTGGAACAAGAGCAGACGTCACCCAAAGAGGCCTCGGCATCTTTGAGTTACATATAGAAGAGTTATACTAGTCTGGCCTGTCTGATGGCCCACCAGTCCCTCACCCTCCCCTGTCTCCGTATCCCCCATCCTGGGGCAACCAGGCCACAGAAGTCCCTCTGCTTAAGGAGGAGTCAAAGGAGGAGCAAGGCCTCAAGGCTGATTTCATGGTGCAGTCACTCAAAATGCAGTGTCTCTGAGTGTCAGAGATTTGGGGAGTCACATGTAGGGGCCAACATATGCTCGTAAGGCCCCAACCTGGTCATGCCACGCTCAGCAGGCAGGACCTGAGCTGATTCTAGGGGCTGCGAAGGCAGCTGCTGTGATGCCGTCCGGCAAGGACAGCTGTGTTTCAGAGGCGGGCTTGATGTCATGGCCCAGGCATCTGGGTGGGACGGCAGAGCCCCCTCCATCCTGCTTTCGCCTTATTGGTGTGTACATCTGTCTCCTTCACTTAACTGAGAGTCCCTCCAGGCCAGGGCTGGCCTACGATTCCTGTTTCTGTCACTCTCATCCCATAGGCCGCACCCTGGAACCTGGCGCTAAGTAGGTGAGAGCTGCGTGTTTGCGAGGGAGGGGGCCCAGTAACCCAAGAAAGCATGAAGTCACCACTACAGATGTGGGTCAGGAGATCAGTAATCCTGGGACAAGCAGCCTCTGCCCTGGGACGCAGCTGGGGATGACGTGAGAGCTGTATGTTTCTTCATCTAAAGGAGAGCGGGCTTGCTTCCTCTGCCCACGACCCAGACCCATGCGCAAGCCCTGCTGAAGAGGAACTGGGCTTTCCCAAATTTGCCATGCCCACACTGACTTTGCAAGCCATTTCCTTTCCTCCCTTCCTTCCCTCTCTCTTTCTTTTCTTCCCTTCTTCCTTCTCTCCTTCCTTCCTCCTCTTCCTCCTCTCCCCCCTTCCTCTTCCATCTTTGCATGTTATTGGCTTTATCCATTTTACCAGCAATATATGCTAATTAAAGAACATTTGAAACATTTCAAATAAGAGAAAGAAGCAGAAAATGTCATCTACATTCCGCCCACCCGAGGATAGCCACGATTAATATTTTGAAATGTTTTCTCCCAATATTTCCTCTAATCTTCCGGAGCAGTGAGGGTTTATATGTGTTTGCTTTCTTTCTCCTGCTTAGCGACAACTGACAACCAGGTGAGGAGGAGGGAGCAGAATGAGGCAAAGTAAATGTCAGGAGAGTGTCATTTGAGTCCTTGCTGTGCTTCTGATGTTCTCCGTGCTGTTTGGCTGCCCTGAGCCTCCCTGAGCTGCAGTTTTCCAGTCTGTACAATGGGGTATTGCATTAGAGGAGTTCGGAGCTTTCTTCCAACTTAAGGAGTCTCAGAATCCACTTGGGAATAGGGGGCACTCCAGGAGGGGGTGGTTATTTGAGCTGAGATTTGACAGTGGAGAGCCTGTTAACAGACCTGGAAGAAGACAGTGTAGGAGACAGCAGCCGCCCTTGGGGGCAGCCCCATAGCGCTGAGCGCGTGGCAAGCACCCGTGGGAGATACAGCTGGGGCTGGACACCAGTACCTGGAATTCCTTCCACTGAAGGCCCTCTGGGTCCAAGATGGGTCCCAAGCACAGAGTGTCTGTGAGCCTATGGAGTGGAATATGGCTGTTGGGAGATGGGCAGGTGTGAGATCTCAGGGCAGGTCTGGCCTTGCTACCCCCTGGAAGCAAGGAGGGCTGGAGCCAGCAGCCTAAGGTCACCATCAACTGCGAGAACAGTAGAAATCAGAAGGCAAAGGATTCCAAGGACCTAGAATATGAAACAAGGAGCAGAGGCCCCAATATGAAAACAGGTCAGCCGAAGTGAAGGTCATAAAAGGAGTGAAATGATGACCTAGACACAGAGTTGAGCTTTTCCTGCCATCTCAACCAGCCTTATTCTCATGGCTCCCACTTCATTGTGGGCAGGCTGGCAGATGTGGGTGAAGCTACTGAGAGAAACAGCCAAATTTCTCAGAAAAGAAGAGGCTTGGGGATAAGAGGCTCTGTATCCATTGACCTATTTAACAAGCACCTCCAAGGGCCTGCTGAATGGCCAGCCCTGTGGGAGACACTGTGTGCCAAGCTCCTCACCCTCCCTGTCAAGACTTAAATTTACAGTATCAGAATATCAGAAAGAGTTGATCATTGCCCGGGGCTTTGTTCCAACTTAAATATTTAAATATAAGAGTGGCGCTTAGTTTACCGCCTCCTCATCTTACAGCTTGACTTCTCACAAACGTCATTAACTGGATCAAAGAGCCTGTCTCCATTCACCCATACTACTTTATTATGACAAGATAGAAGAGAATTTCAAGGCTGGCATGAAATTTGAAAGTCACTTAGTCCGGGGTTGAAGCGAAAGTCCCACACACTGGCCTCTGGCAGGCTCAAGACCTTCCAGATGTTTTTCATCCAGTTCTGTTCCCAGGCAATCAGCCAACATTTGGTCCCAGTTCGGCTGGACAGGCATGTGGTGGCGGGTTGGGTAACGTGGAGTTGGATAACTACGTTTGGCCTTCCTGAGAGCTCTTCGCACTTAGGAGGTGTTGGCCACGTGCCTTTGTTGAGCGGCAGTGCAGCAGGCAGAAGAAATGTTGGACCTTATCATAAATATCCCGTGGTGGTCTTTTCCTAAAGGCTGTCGCCCCTCTCGCCGGGCCTCTCAAACTTTAAACAGGTGTCCTTTGTAAGGGGGACGCTGGTCTTCCAGAAGCAACTGGGAGTCTATTTCCCACACACCTGCTATGAAAAGCAGATCCTTATTGGGCCCATGGCCCCCCCACCCAGTTTGTTTTGGCCCAGCTCATCCCCGAAAAATCAGAAAATGTAACTCTCTTCCTTCCTCAACAGGAGATGCGCAGTCTTTTAGGAAGACCTTGAAAACCCTGCTTGTCCCAGAAAGTCCTCAGCCTTGTCCCTGGCCTGACACCCACCCCCTCTGCCTGCTCGCTTGCTGCCTGCCTCCTCATTTAAACGCATACAGAGCCCCGCAGCACCGTGGAGCAGGGGAGCTTTTCATGCTGATCATAAAGGCACCTTCATCACCAGCTCCCTTCATTAGCTAGTTGTCCATGATAAAGCCAGCCCCGTCAACGTGGACTGGGAACCTCCCCCTGCTTCTGTCTACAGCCCTCACGATGCTTGCCTCTCTAGTCGCAGCTTAAGTATCTGATAAATAGCCTCTGCAGCAGGGGCAGAAATGCCAAGTCACCTTCGAGCAGCCAGCGACTATTGATCCAACCAGGGCAACCCAAGGCAGGGAGCCCGGTCCTTGGAGCAATCGGTTCCGCATTTGTGGCACTGTACACAAGCTCACCTGTGCTTCACCAGCCTCACAGCTCAGCTCCGATGGAAGAGGCCAGGGCAGCTTGTTGATGCCCTGGCTCGCCAGTAGCCCCAGGAAAGCCAGCACCTATAATTCCCGGCAAAACTGGAGCCCCCAACCCAAAGAGATGTAAACCCGGGCTTGCAAGGAAGTGCGTTATAGATGCAAACAACCAGGTAGGGGCTGCCTGGACCCCGGAGCACTGAGAGGGGGCAGCAGGGAGCCCTGTGGAGACAGGGGCTGGCAAGCAAGCTCCACATTTGCGCATTCGTGCCGCATCCCTGGTAACCAAGTCCACCTCGGCACCACGGTGCGTGAATTTGCCAGTTAAATTCTGAGCAGTGTGGAGGCTCACGCCGTGGCTCCACAGCTCTGTCCCCAGGGGCCCGCAGTGACTCTTCTGCTCCACGAGGGATTCACGCTGCCTCCAAAATTCTTGTTGCTCTGAAAGGGAAGGGACAGATTCAGAGTTCTGAAGCCCCTGAGACTTCATGCTTTTCCATACTAATTGGCAAGTTCATCTCCAAGGCTTTTGCATCATCGCAATCTGGCCATTCTCAGCAGTGATGAGTCACACCTCCTTGAGGGAGGGCTCCCTGGTGTCTCTGCTGCCCGTGATGCCATCAAGTGCCACTGCCGTTCTGGCAATAGGCAAGAGGGGGACGCTGCAAACACCTTGATGCCAGTGATGATAAGATTGTGGCTCGGTCCCAGGCAGAGTGTCGACCACAGCTCCTGTGGGGCTCTGTGCCCCAGCCCAGCTGGGCCAGCTCTCCAGCGACAGGTGGCCTCCATCACCAGCTCAGGCGGCTTAGATCAGAAGCCGTGCCAAGGCTTCTCTGCTCTCAGCACAGGTCTTCCCGATGCATGCGTGGTTCAGGGCTCAGGTTTCTTCCACAGGAAGCCTTCAGGCTTAGAAGCTCCTGGTCGATAAGGTCTGACTCTTCTTTGGTTCCCAGGAAGGGATGTTGAACGAACGAGTGATGGACAAACAAATGAATGAGGAACAAACAAATAAATGATGAACAAATGCATGACTGGGAGTGTAAGAAAAAGACCTCTCGGGCCCCGAGGGGTGCAGCTCACTCATCTAGCCCCTCCCCCGGTGGCCAGTGGACCCATGACACCTATCCCACAGTCATTGGGAAACACCCTCAGACCAACGGCTAGAATGCCCTAATGAAGCAGCCCAATCTGTCATTGGGATCAGGGATCACAGAAGGCTTTTTTTTTTTTTTTATGTTGACAAAACAGCCTTCGAGGAACCAATTGCTTCCTCTGACTTGCAGCCTGATGGCTCATCTTAGAACTTCCTTCTGGGTCCCTCAAGAGGCAAGCTAATCCTCTCCTCCTCAGAACAGACTTTTAGAGA
This sequence comes from Catagonus wagneri, assembly GCA_004024745.2. NCBI lineage: Eukaryota > Metazoa > Chordata > Mammalia > Artiodactyla > Tayassuidae > Catagonus > Catagonus wagneri. The sequence continues at coordinate 974,207 of PVHT021183599.1, forward strand.
CCTCAAGAGGGTGGCCCTGTCCTCCCAAGAATGCGTTCTTCTCCATCGTGAAAAATCCTTTCACCTATCTCTCCCCCTCACCCATCCTGCTAGCTTCCCTTTTCACACCTCGGAGTGGCCCCTACCCCTTTGGTTCTGGGGCCCAGAACCGAGCCCCAGACTCTGGGCAAATGGCCTGCTCGGTGGAGAGTCACTTCCCTTTTGAGCTTTGTCTTCAACCCTACCAGGTATTTTTCTTTGTGGGACATTCTCCAGTATAGCAGTAAAAAGCCAGAAAACATCATTCTTTCTTTCCATTTGGCACTGAATGTCACCCACTTCTCGACACCAGTGCCAACGCAAATTCCAGAGTGTGCTGCAGCAATGGTTTCTTGCTCCTGCACTAGAGACACAGGCTAGAGTCTCCAAGGACCGCCACCCCCCGCCCCAGATGCCAAGACTGGGGTTAGACCATCACATAGATTGGGGACAAAGCCCTCAACAGGGTGCCCACAGCCACTAGCTACTTCTAGCTCCTCCCTGTGGGTGAGAACCCTGTGTACCTACCTTCAGGCAGACTTTTTCACAGTTTGTGTTTGAAAGCAAGAAAAGCAATGAATGTAAAAATTTTGCCAGGAGTTCCTGTCGTGGCTCAGCAGTAACAAACCCAAATATTATCCATGAGGACACGGGTTCGATCCCTGGCCTCGCTCAGTGAGTTAAGGATCCGGCGTTGCTGTGAGCTGTGGTGTAGGTCACAGACACAGCTCGGATCCCGTGTTGCTGTGGCTGTGGTGTAGGCTGGCGACTACAGCTCCGATTCTACCCCTAGTCTGGGAACCTCTGTATGCCCTAAAAAGACAAAAATAAAAAAAATAAATTGTGCCACTAAATTTCTTAACCAGCCAACAAGCTTATTGTTCCGCTGGCTTCCCTTGGTATTTTTTTTCTTTTTTCACTTAACTTCTAACTCCAGGGCTCATACATTCCTTTCACTGAAAGGCTTAAGTGATTTATCAGAAGCCTAGCAAGTCAACCTGCTGCTTACACACGCTTGTGCTTCTAACTAGGCCTCTGAGCCTTTGTCACTGGTGTCATCTCTCTTTGTCTTTGTTGTCTTGTGCTCTCTGTGGCTCAGTCTCGGACTGTGTCTCTTTGTTTCTCTCTGTCATCTCTCCTCAGTCTAGCCTTAGGTCCATCGCCCAGGCCCTGAAAGCTGGAGGTTATAGTGACTCTAACCTCTTTCAGAAGGACCAACGGTTTCCCTCCATACTTAGAGCTGTCGCCCTTGCCCCTGCTTGTCTTAAAGTTGAAAATGACTGTGGAGCATCTAGTGCTGAGGATTCAGCACATGCTTTTCTCAAAGAAAAAAAAGTGCTCTTAGGCTTGGGAAAATGTAACACAAGGAAGAAGATGAGCTATTGGGATTCCCTGGGCCTTGGGCTGCCTTGCAAAAATGCACCCTAAGGACCTGCAGGTGGCTTATAATAACTGAGAGATGCCCAGGGCCCAGTGAAAGAGGCAGAATCTTCATTTGAGGGCATTCTTCAGCACAGCATACCCCTTCCATGGCCTCCCATTGCCCTCCAGACACAAACGAAGGTCTTTGGCCTGGGCCCGAGGTCAGGTGGGTCACTGCCCCGTTACAGTCTTCAATTTCACCTGCCAGCCTACCCCACATAAACCTTCTTCACCCATTCCAAGATCCCCACCTTTCTCTCAACACACCTTATATTTCCACGACTTCACGCCTTTGCTCATGTTGTTTACTCACCTCAACTCCTTTTTCATCCTTTTGTACCACCCAACTGACAGTTTCAGGTAAGCGGATTTTTTAAAACACCTTGCTCATCTCCCAAGACCAAATCAAAAGTTGCCTCGATTATTCAGCCTTTTTTTCCTTCAGATAGAATGCTAACATAAGGTCAAAGTTTATATAGACGGTTTTATATATATCTGATCTTTTTCTCATGCTCTTTATTGCTACACATCCTATTTATTTTCTCTCTGAAAAATTTGAGGCACATGACCTGTATCTTCCCTTTGCCTTACTGTGCTAAAGAAAGGATGACAAGTTGGAGTAGAGGCAGGATAACCTTTGCTGCCCAGGAACAGAGGCATCGTGCCTAAAACCTCGAGGCTGGAAGTGATCTCTAGAGGAATGATCCTCTGAACTCACGCCACATAAAGCATTATTCACAGGCTAGTGCTGGTTGATGAGATAAGTACGAACAATAAGATAGGTGTTTAGGTAGTGCTTTAGCGATGTGACCTGGCTACAACAGAGAAATGGATGCTTTTGCATTTTACAAATGTAGAGATTGTGACAAATGGAGATTGAGATACTAATGCTTCTATTCTAGATTGTTGGAGAAGCACTGCTCTAAACTGCTGGTTCCCCAGCCTAAGGGTGAGCCAGCAGGGTGAGAACTGCCGTCTGTATTTTTAACCAACTGCCAAGGGGACTACCCAGTCCATCTGTGAACCAGTGAGCCAGTGGTATGGAATGATCTACACCCCAAACACATGTTCGACCTCCACCTTCCTGCGGCCAAGCCCACCTCCAGGGCTAAAGAGGGCGTCCATTCTGAAATGGCGGTCCTGACCTTGAAAAAGAGCTTACTCAGATGGAGCTCGAGTGCTGACTGGTAGCTGGGCTCCTAGGAGACTCCACTGGGGCAAGTTCTCTGGTCATAGGGTGCCTGGATCGAGTCTTCCCACTGATATGCAGCTCAGACTGAGTCGCTGTTTAGACACCCAGCCCCTCTTCAAGGAATCCCTGCTCTGTGCACTGTCTCCGCCTGCACAGCCTACTGCTGGCTTCCTCACTGCAGTCACTGGAGCCACCGTGTCCTTTTCTCTCTCCTTGCCTATGCTCCCTACTTGCGTGTTGGAATGTAGGAGAGCTTGAGTTGTTACGATCCATTCAACTGCAATGTCACTGGCACTGAGTTGCCATGCCCACCCCTGCAGTGTCCCCACATCTGGCTCCATAAGAACTTCCACTGGCTCCCAAATCATCCTCTGCTTTGACTGTAGCTATGCTTGATGACCTCCCCTGAAATGCCTATCGGTCTCCAGCTTTTGCCTCTTCAAAGCAATTCTGGCCCTGCTGTCTCTTTACATTGTCCATCTGGGTGGAGACCGAGGGGCAAGTACCTGTGCTCTGGAATGTGAGTTGTCTTTTGTCTTTGAACACAGTGTGTTAGCACAGTACGGTGATAACAGCCAAGGCCGGGGACTCAGGAAGCACGGGTTCAAGTCCCACCACTCTGACTAACTCACTGTGTGTCTCTGGAAAGCCCTACCTCTCTCTGAGCTTCACCGACCTCACCCATAAAATGGACTTGCCTTCTTCAAGGGCTTCCTTTGGGTCCTGATATAAAACAAATGGCTTAAAAGAGATGTGTCATAGAGGAAGCATGAGCTCCCGTGAAGGAGTAGCTCTACTCAGGACCCAAGAGGAAGGAGGTCTTCTCATCCTGCTGCCAAATCAATGCCAACGCCATGAGCTTATTTATATGGGGATTAGGAAGAGAAGAAAACGTTGCAAGAATAAAGGCTTTGAAATAGATAAGCCAATCTGTACAGAAGAAAAGCAAAGAGAAAGACTTGTCCTACCAGATATTACACGACATCACTTATATGTAGATTCCATATATATGTATGTATATATATGAATGATTTTATTTCCAAGACAAAAAGAAACTCACAGACATAGAAAAACTTATGGTTACCAAAAGGGAAAGTAGGGTGGGGGGAGGAATAAATAAGGGGGCTGGGATTTACACGTACACACTACTGCATATAAAATACATCAACAACAAGGACTTACTGTAGAGCAGCGCTCAATATTTTGTTGTAATCTATAAGGGAAAAGATTCTGAAAAAGAAGAAAGATAGATAGAGATAGAGATAGAGATAGATAAAACTGAATCTCCGTGCTGTACACCTGAAACTAACACAATATTTTAAATCAGATAAACTCCAATTTTCTTATAAAAAGATATAATACAAAGTTATAGCAACTTTTAAAAATGGAAATATGTACTGGGGTAGGGAAAAAAAGACAGACACAAGGAAAATATTAGTTAATAGATATGTTAAAATTGGAACCACAAATCAATAAGCAAAAGAAGAGTTTTTTTAAGTAAATAGTGCTGAAAAAAGCTGGTTACATTCCAACATCACACTACAAATAAAAGGTGATTTCTGATGCATCTAAAAACCTAAATATAGGAGTTCCCGTCGTGGCGCAGTGGTTAACGAATCCGACTAGGAACCATGAGGTTGCGGGTTCGATCCCTGCCCTTGCTCAGTGGGTTAACGATCCGGCGTTGCCGTGAGCTGTGGTGTAGGTTGCAGGCGCGGCTCGGATCCTGCGTTGCTGTGGCTGCGGCGCAGGCCAGTGGCCACAGCTCCGATTAGACCCC
>PVHT021183599.1:979618-995944 GCA_004024745.2 Catagonus wagneri
GCAGGCCAGTGGCCACAGCTCCGATTAGACCCCTAGCCTGGGAACCTCCACATGCCGCGGGTGCGGCCATAAAACCCGCGGCCATAAAATGACAAAAGGCAAAAAAAATAAATAAATAAAAAAAAAATAAAAACCTAAATATAAAAGTAAAACCAAAAACGTATCAGAAGAAAATTTAGAATACCTTGAGGTCTTAGACAGGGCAAGGATCAGACCTACAATAAAACCCTCAAGCCATACAGATTGATAGATCCGACTAAACAAAATTAAAAATTTCTGTTTACAAAATGATATCATGGGGGGGGGGATAAATGACTGAGCGGTGAATACATTTGGATGTCTGAAACCAAACCAACAAGATGGGATCATTCAGAAAGAAGACAGGAATCCAAATTTTCAAAAGAATAAACAGAGAAAGAATTTGAAGATAATTTACATAATAGCCAATAAACATGTGAAAAGATGCCCAAACTCACTAGTAATCAAGGCCATGCAAATTGGAAATGACAATAAGATTCTCTTGGCCCCTATCTCTTTGGCAAGCAGTTGAGAATGTTGGAAAATACCCTGTGTGAGCAAGAAATAGTGAAACCAGAGCCCCCATAGGCCCTCCTGGTGGGAGAGAAAAGCGACAGTGTCCCCACGATAGCGAGCCCACGTCTGGGGGCCTATCCCAAGGCAGATCCCATCAGGACACGTCCAAGGAGGGCCACCGCGGCACTGCATGGAACTGGGGACAGGCCATTTTTTTTTCAACCCCAAGAGAACGGACAGTCTAAATAGAGCGATCGGCAGCAGTTTGAAGTAACTAGATGTAAATGCAACATGGACTGATCTCAGAATTACAGTGCTGATTTTTTCAAAGTAAAACAGAACAAGATTTATAGCACAATAATATTTATGCAAATTAAGAACACATACACAAAACAACACTATATTTTACCAGAACACATACATATTCAGAGACTCATCTCAAACGCATTAGAATGGGTGCCCATGGGGGCGGGGGTGGGGGGGAACAAGAGGATCTGGAACAAAGAAGAAAAAACCTAAAAGGAGAGCAGGGACTCGCCTACCCCATAGGTGATTTAAATAGCCAGCCCCGAATTGAGAGGTGGATTTAAGGTTGTTTGTTTTTTTAAGAGAAAAGAAAGGAGAGGATTGGGGGGGGGCATGGGGGAGTAGATGCTTAATGGAAATGAAGTTTACTTTGGAGGGATGATCAAAATGTTCTGGAACCAGACAGATGCTTGTGTAACTCCATGAATGGACTAAACGCCGATGAACTATACACTTCAAAATGCTTAAAATGGTGAATTTCATGTCGTGGGGATTTTACCATTATACAAACAAAGCAAGGGGAAAAAAAAAGGAAGAGAAGAAAGTGCAAGGACCTTTTGGGACCTTTTGGGCCCAGGCTTGTGCTCAAATAGCATAGACAGCAGCGCCCAGGGCCGGGGCCCGGCTTGCAGCCCCAGCTCTGCCCGCACCTGCTCGGGCGGCTAGTCCCGGCCCTGTTTCCCTCACAGGCCATTGCGAAGATGCCGTGGGCTGATGTGTGGGAAAGAATTCAATGCCCAGCAGAGCGCTGGTGTGAAGGATTATTGGGGATATTTACGACCAAGGCGAATTGCTCACAAGGCAATTTTCTCTCCTTTATTCCTTCCTGACATGGCAGCCAATTTCCATTTCAGTGACTTGGGACTTTGAGGATACAGGATCGCAATCTTTTACCCTCTTTCCCAAGGCTGCCAAAATTTTGGTCATTCCTCCTGATGTCAAATTAAAGCAACTGAAAAGCCTGCGGTGCAGGAGGGTGGCCAGGGCCCAGAGCTCAGAGCTCCTCACTCAGACACAGGAGAGCTTCTCAAGCAAAGGCTGCTTCGTGCCAGAACCACAGGCCTGGGGGCCTTCTTCCTCACCCTGCACAGAGGGGACCTCAGAGGAGCCAGCTCTGCTAGGGTGGGACACTCCTAGGCTGCAGGACAAACTGATGAGAGGCAGTGGGACATTTCCTTTCCTTAGACAGGTTCTGGCTGTTTATTTGTTTGGAGGCTCAGAAGCTCCCTCATTGGTGCCTCTGGGTCTCGGGGTGCTTAAGAAGGCAGCCCTCCTCGAGCTCTTGGGGTTCAAGACTGGCACCTTGGGTCAGGGATGGTCAAGTCTGGTGCCAGTAATGCTAACCCGCTAATGCGTGCTCCCCTCACTAGAAATGTCCTGTCCTGCTTCTCTGCCTGGAAAACTCCTAATCATCCTGCAGGACCTTGCCTAATTGTCCCACACAAGGTTAGTCACTGCTTCGCTGGCCTTTACAGCAAATATTCACTGAGGTCCTGCTGGGGGCCAAGCACACTGCCAGGCCTTGGGAACAGGAAAGGGATCGAGATGGAGCTGGCAGTCTAGTTAAGAGGGAGGGAGAGAGAGCGAGAGAGAGAGACTGAAGGAAGAAAGAGAAAGAAAGAAAGAAGGAAGGAAGGAAGGAAGGAAGGAAGGAAGGAAGGAAGGAAGGAAAGGAAGGAAGGAAGAAAGAAAGAAAGGAAGGAAGGAAGGAAGAGGACAGTATCAGAGAGCAGTGCTGGCCAGAAAAATAAGATGGGGTGGCCAAACGTGGTGACATTTAAGCTGAGGACTGAATGTCAAGAAGGAACCGGTACTGCAGAGGTTGAGGGAGAGGATGCAGGCAATGGGATGGCCAGTGATTAACCAAACATTCTGAGCTTCTGCCATTGTCAAACAATGAGAAAATACACAAAGCCCTGGGCGAGGCGCCCTCCGCCCCAGCTTGCACTGGGGATGAAAGGAAAACAACTGGCGAAAGGCAGCCACCCGCTCTGAGCACTTTGGAACTCAGCCCCCACTCCCCGGGTTGGCCTTTTCACTCATCGAGGTGCCTCCGCTGGACAAGAGCCTGGAGGGCCCGAGGCCTGGCTCTGCTGTGGGAGGAGCAGGCCAAGGGGAGGCAGAGCCAGCAGACTCACGGTCCGGCCCCGGCTCTTCCACCTCCTCGCTGCGCGTCTGCGGCCACTTAAGTCTCCTGCGCCTCGGTTACTGTACGTGCAAAGTGAGGGAACCCAGGGAGTTCCCGTGGCGGCTCAACAGGTTAAGAACCCGACTAGCATCCACGAGGATGCAGGTTCTATCCCTGGCCTCTCTCAGTGGGTTAAGGGTCCGGGGTTGCTGTGAGCTGCAGTGTAGATTGCAAATGCGGCTCAGATCCCGCGTGGCTGTGGCTGTGGCTGTGGCTGTGGCTGTGGCCAGCAGCTGCAGCTCCCCTGAGACCCCTCCTAGCCTGGGAACCTCCCTATGCTGCAGGTGTGGCCCTAAAAAGACCAAAAAAAAAAAGAACCCAGGTGTGTGTGTGACACCTCACAGCTGGCCGCTCCCTCCAGCCGCCACTCCTTTGTGCAGAGGGAGAAAGCCACCTCTGACTCAATACACAGCAAGACTTGAAAAGAGACAAAAACCAAGTTCCAGCCAGATTCAACTCAGAATCCTCAAATGTCACCCATCAGTGCTACTGCAACTGGCTATGATGTCCCCTCTGCACTTGAGTAAACAACCCAGCACAAATCTGCTTTGGGGGCTCACGGTGACTCAGTGGAGAGCTGCCGTCACCTCGGGAGAGCTCAGAAGCAGCTTCCAGGTCTCCTGCCTTCGGCAACAAGTGCGCTGACCTGTCCACACCGCAAGGATCGCCTGCGGTGTGGACAGGTCCAACATGCGGACAGTGTCCAAGCTGCCCTGGGGCGGGCACAATCAGCTCCTAGCATGTTTGGATGCCACAGCCACGGCCTTACCAACCTTGCCTCTGGGCCAAGGAGAACTGTTTTCTGTTCCACAGGCTCCAAACAAAAGGAAGAGCAGGACTCTTTTCAGGCAGATTTCCTCCTTCCCAGATTCTGTGCCCCCACTCCCACCCCGGCCCCCCACGTCTGCACAGACCTGGTTTATTTCCTGAAACCACTGCTTGTTTCCTACAGGGCTGCACTTTTATTCATAGGTATAGTAGGAAACACAGACAATGCAACCATGTTAAAAAAAAAAAAAAAAAGGGAAGTACCCTGCTTTCTGTATTCTTTCCACAAATATTCATTGGCATCAGCTCTGCCCTAGGCACTGAACCGGGACAGGGAGATGGAGCCACAGGCGGTGACTCGATCAAGCAGGGCTGGGGCCAATCTCCAGAGCCCCCAAATCAGAGTGGCTTTAGGAAAGGTTCATTTCAACTGAAAAGCCGAGGAACCGGTCCCAGACTTTGCAAAAGAGGGCCCGAGGAGGGGAGGAGACAAGGGCCATGGCTTCCGGGCCCAGCACAAGGGTGCAACGTTCCTGGGCCACTGGGGTGCGCCCCGAATAGTTCCATCGTGTCCGGAGAGGGCTCCGACTCGGCGTCTGTTTCTAAGCACATTGCACAGCCGTGTGCTGCGAGATGCATCCACCGGCGGAGGTGAGTCAGCGTGGTCTCGGAGCCCTGTCTGCATTCCCAATTTGCCCGCTCGGGCTGTCGCCTTGATAATGTTATTTACCAAGCCCCGTGCCCCAAATGCCTGTCCCCAGCCCCTGCTAGAGCCCTCCAGCCATTGTCTCACTGTACGCCTGTCACATCTTGTCACTGCCTCCCCGAATTCAGCAGGTCTGGGCAGCCTGTCTGCAGACTCCCCTGCACACACTTTCAGCCCCAGGAGCCAGAAAGGTGGCCGGTGGCGTCAGGGTCCCGGGCAGTGAGAGGAGAGGGCGCGGGGCGAGGTGCCCTGGAGGGGATGGCGATGGGGAGACCCAGGGCAGGGGCCCCGAGAGCTTCCTCTTGCCACGCCCTGTGCCTTCAGCTGCGTCTCTCCCCGCCCCCAAACCCCTTCTCATCTGGGGGTCTCGGGGTGCCCCTGCTCCCTGGAGTCCCGGCCGCACAGAAGGGGTCCCGCAACGTGCAGGGTGGGCAGGGGCTTGGAAGGCGCCGCGGTGGCGCGCTCCACTCGTGGCGCGCGAGCGCCCCCACCCGGCTCTGTGGCTGGAGGCGGAACAGCACCTGGGCGAGGGGTCTTGAGCCTGAGGCCTCCTGACCTGAGCCCGAGACCTTCCAGACGCCCCCAGACTCGGCCCAGGCTGCTGCTCTCCACCGACCACAGCCACCTGCCCACCCCACGTCGCTGGGCCTACAAGACCTGGGTCCCAAAGGCTGTGTCCCCTTCCAGCACCGCACAGACAAGCCTACTCTGGCGGGGCTGAGGCCGCTCCCCCGTCCCCACAAGCAGAATGTCCCCGAAAGCCAGAACAGAAGGGTGTCCAGAGGCCTTGCCCATTATACAGATAGGAAAATAGAGGCTGCGAATTCAAGGCCAACCCTCGTTCATGGGCAATGCAAGAACTTCTGGTTGTTATCACGTGGCACCCCTGCTCCCATCCACCACGAGTCCTGAAGTTCCTCTAACCACCCATCAAAAGCCAGGGGATCAAAGAACTTGGAAGGACTTGGATGTGGCGCGAGCCCAGGTTATGAAGCCGAATTGGCATTTAAATGACCTAGCGACAAATCGTCCGATTTAATTTGCTTACTCAATTCAATAAAAGGAGGGAAAAAATCTAATTAAATACACTGATCCACAGAAACTGACAACTCTGAAGGTCTGTTAGCGGTTTGACAAACTTGAGTGATACAAGGGTATGAGTTAAGACAAAGCCATTCTCCTCCCAGCCCCAGGAGGGCTGCAAGGGCCCCTGAGAAACTTGTTCCTTGAAATAAGTGGGACCAAGAGCCCAAAAGGGGAATCAGCTTGTCCACAGTCAACCACTGAGGCTGGAAATGGCCTTCTCCCTCAACTCACCCACTGGGTTATGTCTTGGGTCTCCAAGGGCAGAGATATCCCATTCCCAGCCAGTGAGGGTGGAACCAAACTCAGCTTAAGTTTCCTGTGCTCCTATCAAGCCATCCACTGGCACGGCCCTAAGCCCAGCCATAGTGCTGAGCCCAGTTGGAACTGCGCATATTCAGTGGAGCTAGGAATGCCTCTTCTTCACTCTCCATCTGGGGCTAGCTGGAGCAAGGCTTTGTGTCAGACCCTACACCAGGGCCGGCTTCTCCTTCTAGGGAAATGTCTGCCTTGGAGAGAAGCAAAATCACTGAGTCCTTGGCAGCTCTGTCCATGCCAGGGGGGAGGTGACCTGCAGCTCAACCCACAGCCAGATTGGCAAGCCATGCCTCCCGCCGGGCCCAGATGGCAGCCCATGCCTGCCTCCGCCCACTCCCTGTTCAGCTTGTGGAACTCTGGCTGCGGCAGGGCCCTCTAGGGACAAAATCCCTACCCACAACCCCAGGGCATTGTAAATTCCACAGAGATCTCTCCCCAGGGAGCGAGGAGAAGAAAAGACACAAACACCTACACCAATGAGCAGTGGGGACGGGGACGATACACCTGCATGTAAGGGATCAAAGAAAGCTTCGATGAGAAGGATGCTGCAGGCGGAGATCTGGGGGAGGAAGGAGGTATAAACTGAGTTCCCTGTGGGGTAGCTCCAGGTGGGTTACTGAATGCCCCCGAGTCTTGTGTGGCCACAGTGCACCCAGGGAGTACGAGAATGTAGGGAGAGAGAGAAAGCGAAGGAGAAAGTCTGAAGACGCATGATCTAATCCATTAGAGAGTGGAGAGAGCCAGGCCCTCAGGGAGTTCCAGGCATTCAGCCCTGAAAGAGCACCGTCATGGCCAGTGGCAGCTAGAGGTACTGGCAACAAGGGAGGGACCAACCAGCAAGCAGATATGCCTCAGGGCGTGGACAGTCAAATGGAGTGGGGGGTGAAACATGCAATAAACAAGGAAACAAACAAATAAGCAAAATCACGGGAGTGATAAATACAAGAAAGGAAGTTCAACAAGGGCGATGACAGGCGACAGAACCCTGGGTACAAGGAGCCAGCCAAAGGGACAGCAAGGCCATCGGACAGGTAGCAGCTGGGCATATGGGTGTGCCAGATAAAAGGAGACAGGAGGGCCTGGGGTGACGAGAGGCAGGGGGAAAGAGTGGGCAAGGTCACAGACACAGGCAGGGCCATAAACACACGCAAACTGGAGACCACAGTCGTGAGTTTGGATTTTACTGTGAGATTAAAAGAAAACCACTGGGAGGTTTTAAGCAAGGGAGCGATGTGACAGGGTTTTCAATTTGAAAAAAGCCTAAGTGTCTGGGTAGAGAGGCTCACGGGGGGCAGGATCAGGATCGAGGCAACCGCAGGAGAGAGCTGGTGGCAGCCTGGACCGGGGCGGGGCGGGGCGGGGCGGGCAGGCAGGAGAAGCGCGTGGATTCGGACTTGACTTTGAGAGCAAAGGAGAGAGTGTTTCCCAGCTGACTGCATAGGGCGGATGAAGCAAAGAGAGGAGTCTGGGGTGACTGCAAGGGTTTTGTCCTGAGCAACTGGAAAGTTCAGCCTCGCTGATCTAGGGAGGATGGGAGGGAGCTGGTGAGCTGGGACAGCGTCAATCTGGAAATGCTGGGGTGGCATCAGGTAGGCATCTGGATAGTTCATCATCTTCTCTGCTCTGTTTCCACGGGCCATTGGCATGGTTGTCTACACTACGATTTTCTTGAAATCAACCTTACATCAGCTCACTTTTTTCATTAGCTCCAAGGTAAGGCTTTTCTGGAGTAGTAGTATTTTTTCCTGAATACACATTAAAATAACAATAACCGTAGTCCCCAGGTTCCCTTCTAGTTCAACCCTGACGTTTCCTCCGTACCCAACCCTCCAGCAGAGTCTGGGCACCCAGAGCACATAGACTTGAAGGAGCCATTGGCTTGGACACCCAGCAACATCTGGGGGCCATCGGAAGGGATCTCAGCAGCGCACTCAGGGAGAGATACCTGGTCCTACAGCTCAGTGAGGCCCTGTGGGTGGCCACCTAAGGGGACCGTCCTCAGCCCTCCGCCTGGATGGGGGGGTGTTCTCCGAGCGGAGCCCACCACGCACCCTTTCCTTAGGTCCATGCACCCTCTGGTGGCTGGGTCCCCCCCCCCCCGCCCCTGTCAGTGCACTGGGGAGCTTCCAAGCTGTTTTCAGGCTACAGAGAAGAGAGGGACCCTCTGCCTTGACCTCCCCCAAGGAAGGAAGAGGCCAAGAGGTCACATTAGCTTGAGGCTCCAGATTAAAGATAGGCTCCAGGCTCTCTCCAGAAGGACCGACACACGGTGCTGAGTCTGGGACCCGGGCTGGGCCAAGGCAGGGGTCTGCAAGCCAGGCAGGGGTCACCGAGGGTTGGATGGAAAGGGAGAGCGAAAGAGTTGGGCAAGAGACAGGGCTCTGGTATTCTATAGAGGGACACCGATGCAGGGAAAAGCAGATGGATGGCCATATACCAACAGGGTCATTTACCTTAGGTGGGTATTTTCAGAGGAAAATAAAAAACATTCCAATTTAAACATTTTTAAATTAAGAGCAAGGAACATCAGACTGTGCTGAATAAATATGACACATAATGGAAAATGTACTTCAGTTCTTACATTACAGCCGGTTATGGCAGAGAAGCGGGGGCGGCGGCCAGCAGCGAGCAGGGGAGAGTCAGGCTCTTACAGGGCGAGCAGCTGAGGAAGGGGGCTGGGCAGGCTGAGAGTGGGCAGAGACCAGCACTGCCTGCCCAGGCCGGCACCCAGATGCTTTCACAGGGGTCCACACTGCGTCCACACGGGTGTCAACATAGAAACCTAAGAGAAGGTAGGCATTCAAGTCACCACAAAAAATCCGGGTGATTAGACTCAAGGATGTCTGGGAAAAGGGAAGCGGGGAGGGGGGGGTGAGCCCAGAGTCAGGGAGTAACTGCATTGAAGAATGTTGCCTTGGTTTCAGCAAGAAATCTGCAGCATTTCCCCCTGGAGCCTGGTTCCCCCTCAGGCCAGCACATAGTAGAAATTCCTTAGTGCAGCCTTAGCAATGAGCCTCCGGGTAAGCAGCTGGCTGGGTCCCCAAGTCCTAGTGGCTTAGCCTCTCTTTTAGTGAAGGGGCTTAGAAACTTTTCTTCCAGCCCAATACCCAAAGCGACTACACACACGGAACCCTGTCCCATCAGCAGTGCTGCTTCCCTGCCACTGCCACTCTCGGGGACCAGAGCCTAAGCATGGCAATGTTCCAGATCTCTCCAACTCTTCCCCCAATTAAAGATTTATTACTCTAAGCTAGAGAAGGGGCCGAGCAATTACATTAAATTTGAAAAGAAGTCTACCTAGAAGAATGAATTCCAGTAGCAATGAATGGTGACCCCAAAACTCAGACAACAAACAAAAACGTAAACAAAGTGGACTGCATCAAAATTTGAATTTTCTGGGCTTCCAAAGACACAAGCAACAGAGTGAAAAAAGCAACCTATGAAATGGGGAAAATTGCAAATAATGTATATGTTTTGGGTTAGTTTCCAGAATGCATAAAGAACTCCTACAAGTCAACAACAGCAATAACCCAGTTAAAAATCGAGCAAAGAACTGAAGAGACAGTTCTCTAAAGAAGACAGACAAACAGCCAACAGCCTCCGGAAAAGATGTTCCACATCAATAATCATGAAGGAAATGAATCTCAAAACTGCAGTGAGATACCACCTCACACCCATGAAGAAGGCTACTGTCCCCTCCCCAAAAAAAAGCAGAAAACAAGTATTGGTGAAGCTGCATGTAAAATGGTGTAGTCGCTATGGAAAACAGTACGGAGATTCCTCGAAAAAATATGGAATTGTTATTTGATGCAGCAATTCCACTTCTGGATATCTACCCCCAAACAAGTGAAAGCAGGACTTTGAGCATAAATCTGTACACTTACGTATACGCAGCCTTATTAGCAGTGGTCAACTGGTAGAAACGACCCAAGTGTCCCACTGCCAGATGAGTAAAATGTGGTCCATCCACACAGTAGAACATTATTCAGCCTTAAAAAGGAAGCAAATGCTGACACCTTTTACAACACGGCTGCACTTGAAGGACGTGATGCTCAGGGAAATAAGCCGGTCACAAAAGGACCAATACTGTGCGATTCCACTTACAGGAGGTATCTAGAGCAAACTTATAGAGACAAAAAAGTAGGACAGTGACAGGACTGGGAGGGGGGGGAGTGAGGAGTTGTTTAATAGGGGCAGAGCTACCGAACTGGACACGTAAAATAGTGCAGACAACAAATTGTATGTATATTGAAGCCCAATTAGTAGAGAGATAACTGGTTTGCGTACAGGAACTTGTCCTTGGGGTTCCACAGGCTGGAAACTAGATCCATCAAAACAGGCCAGAAAGGATGATCAAAGAGCCTTGCGAGCAGCCTAGAGAGGGGCTGACGGAGGGCCTAGGGTGGGAGCTGGTCCAGTGGAGGGAGCCTGCTCTGAAAAGGGGGTGTCTGAGCTGAGTCCTGAAGGCCCAGCTGGGCTTAGGCAGGCAGCGGAAGGCAACAGAGGGTACTGCAGGCAGAGCGAGGCCCGGGATAAGGGGAAAGGAGAAATATGGGGCGAAGAGAGGGGGCGACGGAGGAAGGGAGAGCATGTCAATAGCAGACTTGAGCAATAACCACAACCAGTTCAAAGGAATTTATTAACTTGCAAGCGCCTCTACTGCAGATCATAACTCGAAGAGCTGCCCACCACCACCGGCCTCGGGGCCTCTTCGGAAGTGCTCTGCAGAGGGGTGGTGGCCAGAGCTCCCAGGGGGCCCTGCCTGCTAGCTGACTGCTGGGCCCTCACCCCCTGCCCTGAGAAGGACGGGAAACCAGGAGCGTCACCCTCCCCCTGGTCCCTGGAAGACTGCAGGGGTCCTGCTCCTGGTCGGCAGACAGACAGACGGATCAACAGAGCAGGATTCAGAGTGCCTGACAGGGAGAGGGGGCACTGGGTGAGCGCCCTCTGACCTGCTCCCCTCCACGCCTTCTGCCTGCCCGGGGAGACGGGCACCCGGGGCCTGTGCTAAATGTCTGAGCCAAGACTCGAACTACATACACGTGCGGAGACACGGAGGTGTTCAGACGCACAACGGAAGAGCGAGGGCCAGGACCCGGTGACAAGGCGCCCGGAGAGCTGGGAGCAAGTGCCTCGCCTCAAGGTGCCCACCCTCCTGCAGATGGGCTTCTTCGGGACAAATCCCTTAAAATAGTTCAGCTGCTCCCCTCTTCTTTCCTCAGACTTGGACCGGCCGAAGCTTCTGGAAGCCAAGCCAAACACGGCCCGCGCTGTGCACAAGATTGCCTGTCAGCTGGACTTGGAGAAGGGCTTCTGGGTGATTGAGCCAAAACCTGTGGACAAAAAGGCTTCTGGAGGAATTCAAGGGGATGTGAGGGAATGCATATACGTGTGCGGACCTACACAGCTCTTCTAGCTCCCGGGGTCAAGGCCAAGGCCGGAGAGGCAGCGGAGCCCAAGCCATTATGGGTTCTCAGCAGCAGTGGGCTCGGGGCTGTTTATCCCGTCTGACAGGTAGTCGTCCTCATTATTCTGTTTCATCTTCGTTTCCAAAACCGTGATGCGCTGCTTGAGCTTCTGCTGGGCCCCCGTGTACTCGGCCAGCAGGCGGGCGAAGCGCGTGTACAAGGTCTCCATGTTGGTCTCCAGCTGTTCTAGCTTCTCCTGCACGTCCACCTCCATGCTGGCTGCCACCTCGTTCTCATCCAGCAGCCCCTCCTTCATCAGGATCTCCCGGCCCCTCTCCTCCAAGACCTTCTTGGCATCGGGGTACTCAGTGACAGCCTCCATGAGGTCGTCCTTGGACAAGCAGAAGAGGTCTGAGTAACCAAGGCTGCGGATATTGGCTGTGCGCCGATTGCCCATTTTGCTGCCCTTTATGTTAAGGATACTGATCTCTCCAAAGCAACTGCCAGCCGAGAGCAGGGCGTACTGAGTGACACCGTCGTCGGCCACCACTGCCAATTTCCCCTCCTTGATTATGTACATCTCCTTCCCAATATCGCCCTTGCGGCAAATGTAATCCCCGGGGCTGAAGACCTGAGGACGGAGCTTTAATACCAGCTCCACCAGCAGACCAGCCTCACAGTCCTGGAAGATGCGCACCTTCTTGAGCGTGGACAGGTGGACGTTGATGGCTATCTCTGCCCTCAGCTTGGCTGGCAGGTTCTTGAGAACTTCCCGCTCATCCACACTCTTCTTATTGGTCCACAGGTAGTCAAACCACCTAATGACCTTGGCTTCCATCTCCTTGCTGACCTTTCGGAACTGCATGTAATGTTTGACGGCATCGATCTTGGCCTGGAACTCAGCCCGGGTGGCATTCATGTTGGAGATCATGGAGCCCACGTTTCCCACGATGGTGGCAAAGATGAGGACACCAATCAGGAAATCAAAGATGACAAATAGGTACTCCTCATCCTTGACAGGGGGTGGTGTCTCCCCAATGGTGGTGAGGGTCAGCGTAGACCAGTAAAGGCAATAGATGTATTCCCTAGCCAAGTAGCCATACTCAGGGTCGGTGATGTTGGGGTAAACCCAGGTGTCAACCCCAAAGCCAATGGACTTGGAGATGGCATAGTAGATGCAGGCGTTCCAGTGGATGATGACCAAGATGTAGAGGACCAGGTTGCTGATGCGGAAGATGTTGGGATAGCTGGTGCGCGTCTCGGTGCGGTCAAAGAACTCGAACATGCGGGCAAAGTGTAGCAGGCGGTTGAAGCGCACCTCAGGGCTGTGGATGCCCACAGCAAAATAGATCAAGTCCGTGGGGATGATGGAAGCCACATCCAGCTTGAACTGCAGGGTGTGGATGTAGTTGTCCCGTAACTTCTTGGGATCTTTGACCAGCAGCCCCTGCTCCAGGAAACCTAGTGGAGACGCAGGCCAGAATATCACTGTCGCCCCAAGGCCTGTCCCTCCTGATAGACTAACATTCAGCGAGAAACAAACTGCTCACTCAACCCTTCTTCCCAAGGAGGAGTATGGGAAACTCATAGCATCACTGGCCATAAGTACCCTAAGAAATCACCCCCCAGGTCTTCAGCTCACTAAGTATATAGGGAGGGTGAGGTTCAAAGAGGGGCAGGCACCAACCTGCGTCCCAGCCAGACAGTTGAGGCTAATACCATGTCAAAAGCGCTTCCTAAGAATTTGGACTCAAGCTTCTGGACTTAAGGGTCATGCTCCTGCCTCTGCATCCTGGTAGCTCACTTACCTGTGCGCAATCGGATGAAGAGGTCTGTGATGTAGACCACATCTGAGAAGTAGTCCAGCACCAGCCACACTATGTAGTAACCCTTCTGCAGGTCACTGAAGCAGGCTCTGCAGGAAGACAGGGTTGGGCTTCACCCTCAAAGCCAGCCAAGGCTCCCTGAAGTCCCCAAACCTATTGCCCACTATAAGCAAGACTCAGGATGGCCACCAGGGGCACTGATGACTCACAGCCCATTTGCCAATGAGACCCTTGTTCCCAAGCAGCTACTACTCCAACCTTTATTATTACATAGCCATCCCTACGAGACCTCACCACTGACCATTACTTGTCCGTCTCACCCACTGGACTGTGAGCTCCAAGAAGACAGAGATGACTTCTCAGTCATCACCGCGTGCCCTGTGTCCTAGCCCAGAGCACATCCTAGCCAGGATCCCAGGGCTCAGCAAGCGTGAGCTGAATGAAAACTGGGTTCTTGCAAAAATGGACGCGATGCACAGCTGAATAGCCTCCATGCTCAGCTCTTCGCCACACACCTATCGAGAACCCAGTAAGGAGCGCTGGCCCGCCCAGCTGAGAGAGAGAGAGCGACCGCTGGGCTTAGACTAGAGGCAGTGGGAATGGTGTTTTCTCAAGCCCAGGGCCTGCAGGCTGAGTCGCTTTGGCCACCCCGTCCCAGACCAGTCCCTGCTCACCTGGCCACCAGTAGGCACCAGTTGTAGAGGACGGGCAAGGCAATGACAAACAGCCAGCGATAGTACCAGTCCCCAGCTGGGTCCAGGACGAAGAGTTCAAATTTCTTCCTAAGGAGATAGGCAGGGGCTGGGCTTAGGAACCAGGTCCCCAGTGTGGCAGCACCCCAGGTCCCAGAGGGCAGGGGACCCTGAAAAAGCCCTGCCTAAGGGCGTGTGCAGGGTGAGGGATGGGTTGCCTTGGGGCTTCACTTCTCCGAAAGCCTCAGGCTGGTACTGGGCACCTGGGTAGAGTCAGCTGGGTAAGAGACACCCTTCTGCGCTTCCTATTGTGACTCCACATGGGCGCGTTGGCCCTTGGGTGCCCTGGGAACCACTTGCCCAGAGGGCACGCGAGGGGCAGCCTTTTGCTAAGGCAGCCTCGGGCACCGCATGGTGATGAGTGCTTGGGCCGGTTCCCACCCCCTCCGGGAAGGGAGAGGAACTCCCAGCAAGTGAGCAACACACGCTTCCTGCCCCCACCCCCTCCCTGTTTGATCCCGGCCTCCAACCCCCAAAGCGCTTTCCCAGATGCTGTGTCCTCTGCCTTGGCAGGCGCTCTTTTCCTCTCCCGGCCAGAGGTGGGGAATGTCGGCTTGGCCAGACAGCCACGGTCGCCGACTCATTCCTCAGAGAACAGACCCTCCAGCTCCGCCCCGCTCCATGTTGCTCGACGGTTTCTGGCCCTTCCCCGGCCAGACAGCGCCCAGCATGGCCTCTTCCGAGGCCCCTCTCCGGGCCGCCGTGTCGGCACCCCCTCTCCGGCACTCCCCACCCACAGTGGAATGTTCTAGTTAAAACCAGAGGTGTCTACCCTGCCCGCCCCTTTCCCAGGCTGCATGGCTATACTTGGTGGCCTTGCCCTCGCCGTCCTTGTCGCCCTTGCCATCCCCTTGCTGTGTCGTCACGGCCTGGAGCTCGGGCCCACGGAAACGCTCGAGGAACGAGTCGGGTCGAGGCTCCTCCTCGCGGAAATTCCTGTTGGCCCAGTCCCTGATGACCCCCACCAGGCGGACGACCCTAGAGGTGAGAGCGGGAGCCAAGGACGAGAGGCACGCTGAGGAAAGAGGACGCGTGTCCCCGGGGCGGGGAGTGGGGCTCGGGCGGGACTCCAGCTGCGGCCCAGGGGCGAACACCCTTCTCTGGGCAGCTTCCTGGACTGGACGGTGAAGAGCACACAGGGGTCCTCCGGGGCAAGGTGGAGACGGGGCTCAGGGAAGAGCGGCCAGGACGAAGCTTGGCTCAGGCTTCCGGAGGGCAAAAGTGGAGCTGGGACGGCAAGGATGGTGCCTCCCAGAGATTTTGATGGAAAGGCCCCGTGGGACAGAGGGGGTCCCGTGACCGGACCGGCCCCGTGGGTGGGAGAGGGCTGCAGCCGGGCGGTGGCGGGACCCACCTGCGGAAGCCACCCCTGCCCCGCTGGGGAGCGTCCAGCTCTGCCAGCCTCTGTAGTTCTGAAGACGTGTCATCGTCGGCCGCGGACTGTGGCCTGCAGAGGAAGCGAAATTGACCAAGGGCTTTTTCTGGCCACACTTTCTCTCCTGTCAGCCCCCTCCCCTCCTGGCAGATGCCTCAGATTCCCAAGGTGCTTCTAGACGGTGTCCTTGAGCCGAAGGTTGTTTACCCCGTGACAGTGAGGCAGAGCTGGGAGGAAGGGACAGCCTCAAGGCCACGGCTGAAGTGACCCAAGCCTCAGCGGACTCACCTGCTGCTGCTGGTTCTGCGGTCATCTTTGCCATTGGCCTTGATGGTAGGAGGTGCGTGATGGTTGCGATTGGCGGGGGAGCTCTGCACGCCATTGGCCTTTTCTGTCATCCTCCATGTACGACCAGGACCCTCACCTGCCGGGGAGAGGTCCAAGAGGAAGGTCACAGAGGTCGCTGGCCCCCATCTGGGGCTCCCAGGGGTATTGCTGTGGCAGCGGGGGGGCAGGGAGGTCATTTCAAAGGCCTGCGGTGCTAAATCGCAACACGTGTTTCTTTGCTTTTACCTCAGTGGATGTTTTGACATAGGAACTAGTGAAGCTAAAAGGAAACAAAACAAACAAAAACCGGTCTGAGCCATCCTCTGGTGGCCCTGCTTTGCAGCTGCCCGGCGTGCACTGAAGCTGCTGAGCATGTCCAAACCAGCCCCTGCCCCTAGACGCCTGCCCAGTGGGGGAGGAAATGCATCTCCTTGGCTCAGAGCAGCTGCCACACACCCCGCTCCTGGCTCTCCGGTTCCCCTCGGCCGAGACCACGTCGTCGGAGCTCATGGCCCTCAGGCTAGGGACCTCAGGCTAGTGGTCCCAGTCAGCACTCTCTCCCTTGGGCTATGGGGAGCCTTGAAAGGGCTGAGCAGAAGCAAGACAAGGACAGCCTTGCACTGGAGAAAGACGCTTCTGACTGCTAGGTGGACACTGGACTGGGGGGGGGGGCAAGAGGAGAGGCGAGGTGGGGAAGGCTGGAGAAGGGGGCGCTCCTGCGGCCGGAAGCAAGGG
>PVHT021183599.1:996044-1015753 GCA_004024745.2 Catagonus wagneri
ACAGGAGATTGTGTTCCCCGTGTGTCTCGCATGGGGTCGGGGTGGCTGGGACAGAAACAGCGAGCATGCCCCGCAGCAGAGTGACTGTGGCCCCTGTGGCCGGAGCCCGCCGCCCCCCCACCCCGTTCCAGCTTCTGAAGGTGTCACCATGACAATGGCAGACACGTCAAGCTCCGCGTGAGTGATAATAACAAGCAGCCTCAGAGCCGCTCACCTGCTGCTCTCTGTGGGACTGTGGCAGCGGGATGCTAATGAGGGCACCCGAGGGAGAGAGACTGGCATCCCCGAGTCCCTGCTTAGACCCTAGGGGTGACAGGCCATGGAGACAGAAAGTTCCAGGCAATGCAAACAAAGCTGGGGCCACTTGCACTGCTCAGGTTTCCAGAGCTGGCCTCCCGGAAGCCAGAAGAGGAAGAGGAGCTGTAACCCAGGCCCGGAGTGGGCCTCTGTAGAGCTTAGTCCAGTGGATGAACGACAGCAGTGAAGGTCAAGTTCATTGCAGGATGGCGGGGCCCCTGCTGTGGGGGGGGAGGGCTGGACCCCGAGTGCAGAGTGAGCTGTGCTTACAGGAATAGGGCAGAGGAGGCCACGGCCGGACCACAGAGGCTGCAAACAACAGGCCATGGACTTGGGACAGCCTCTTGTTGTCAGACAGCCAGGACTGGCCCTGAGCTGCCACCAGTTGGATCCCCTCCCTACTTATTGCTCATCTCAGGCTTTTGTTGTCATTATGTCCCAACCCAGGTGACCCTTTCCAGCTTCCCACTCGCACCTCCAGCTGCCTGCTGGACTTCTTCTAGAAGGTGGGTTTTGAGGTACCTCACCTGGAAATCAGCTCTTCCTCTGATTTCCCCACCTCTGGGTCCTGTCTGCTACCCAGTGCCCCAAGCCCGAGCCCTTCCAGTGTCACATGCAAGCAGCCTCTGTCCTCGCTCGGTTGTCCCCGTCACAGCACGAGAGTCCTGAGGAGAGCGCGGATGACAGGCCCCGGGAGAGGAGGCTGTCAGTTTGTAGAAGTTTTTTGGTGTGTGTGTGTGTGTGTTGTGTTGTGTTTTACATTGCTGTGGTTGTTATTCTTTTCCAGAAAGGGGACAGTAAAGCAAGAGAAGAGGTTCTGCGGAGGGACTGAGCAGATGGCGAACATGTCTGTGCCTGCGACCACCGCCCACCATCGGGGGAAGGGGCCGCGGCCGACAGGCCGGGGAGGGGAGAAGAATCTGTCTTGGGGCCAAAACCTTACAGACAGTCGAACAGGCTCACTCATGCAAAGCCCCGGCTTTCCCAGCGCAGTCGGAGGGGGTCTCACACCAAGACTGAGGCACCACGATTCTGTAAAAATCCCGACATCAATCACGATGCACTTCCGGGCCTCTTTTCTCCTCATCGTCAAGTTGAACAACCGGACCGAGACTTTTGTCCAAAAGCCAGCTGGGCCCGAGGAGTCTCTGGGGCTTGGCTGAAAACATTCTGAGGACAATTCCTTCAGAGATGTTAAGGGCAGGGACAGAAGGAGCGAGTCGGCCATACAGCCAAGGTTAGAAGCCAGAGTCACTGCCTTCCAGTCTGTGGCTCCTTCGCCTCTCACCGCTGCCCAGTGCTCTTTCATTCATTCATTCATCTGCCCCACGTCTACTCCCAAGGCACGTGCTGACATGAGAGACATGAGTCTGGCAGAGTCTCTGATCGCAGCGTTGCTCCCAGAATAAAAGAAAAGCCAGGAACACAGTTCATCCTCAGAGTCACGTCTCTGTTCACTCCTATTCTTTTTCTCAGCATCATTTGACTCGGTTTATTTACTCACTTTCTCCATGAAATTGTGGGCCCCACATTCCTGGCTGTCCTCCTGCCTCGCTGGTCACTTCTTAGTGGCCCCTGAAGAATCCCCCTCCTTTTTCTTTTCCTTTTTTTTTTTTTTTTTTTTTGCTTTTTAGGGCCACTCCTGAGGCATATGGAGGTTCCCAGGGTAGGGGTCCAGTTGGAGCTACAGCTGCCGGCCTACACCACAGCCGCAGCAACACGGGATCCGAGCTGCATCTGTGACCTACACCACAGCTCACGGCAACGCCGGATCCTTAACTCACTGAGCGAGGCCAGGGATCGAACCCACAACCTCATGGTTCCTAGTCAGATTCATTTCCGCTGCGCCATGATGGGGACTCCCCCCTCCTTTTCCCTAATTCTAAAGTTTGGACTGTCCCGATCTCAGTGTGTGTACAGATGCCTTCTCTTTTTCTCTCCTCACCATTTCTTCATCCAGTCTTCGGGCTTTAAACACATCTGTACACCGATGACTGACAATACAGAACACCAGCACAGCCTCTCTCTTGAACTACGGTTGGTCTCCTTGACATTGCCACTTGGATGCTGACTAAGCATCTGGAGCTGAATATGTCCAAGAGCGAGTACTTGATCTTCCCTTTCAAACTTTATGCAGCCATGTTTGTCTGTATCTCAATAAAGGCAGTGCTACTGGCCCAGTCCGTCAGGTTAAAAACTTTAGAATTACACTTGACTTCTCCCTTTCTTTCATACTTCCACACCTTATGGATGCAAAGCATGTGCACTCTACCTTCAAAACATACCCTGTATCCAGCCACCCCGACCCCATGCAAGACACATGGGGAACACAATCTCCTGTCTCTCATCTGGATTTTTCCAGCACCTGATCTCGGAGGAATGTATGAGACTTCTGCCTCTGGAAAAGATGGAGTAACAGGGGCCAGATATATGCTTCAGACTGAAATTCACAACCTGTGGCATCCATTTAAAATTTACCAGGCACAGAAATAATTTCCCCATAATGAAGATGAATCAATCAGTCAATCCACATAAACCCAGAACAGACACAAATGTAAAATCACCAGACAGGAGTATCAAAACAGTCAATACAACTGTATTCCATATGTTCAAAAAGTTAAGGAAGGGTATGGAATATGTGAAAAGACCCAGATCAGTCTTCTAAAGGTGAAAACTATAAATTGTGAGATGAAAAATACATTAGATGAGATCAACAGCCGATCTGATACTGTAGCAAAAAAAGGGAGATTCGTGAACTTGAAGACAACACAATAAAACTATCCAAAAGGAAGCACAGAGAAAAAAAGAGAAGCAGCAAAAGAAAGAGCAAAGCAACAGCAAACTGTGGAACAACTTCAAGTGGTTTAAATAGGTGTAGCTACAGTTCACAAGGCAGGGTGGGGGAGGTACAAAGGTATTTAAGGAAATAATGGCTACGTTTTCCAAATTTGCTTAAAAATCCACACATCCACAGATATGAGAAGCTCAATGATATCCAAGCACAAGAAACATGAAGAAAACTATAGCAAGGCACATTATAATCAAATTTCCCACATCCATTGATAATGGGGAAATCTTGAAAGCAGCCGGAGAAATGACACATTATATACAGTCACAAAAGTAAGGAAGGCAACAAATGTCCAGTAATAAAGATAAGGATGACAGCAAGACCGCTCTGCGGGCACACAGCGGTGTCCACGTTGTTATGCTCTGCGTCCCCACACGGCACTGGGGCCGGCCCCTGAAAAGCACTCCATACTTACTGGTGGAAGGAAGGAAGCGAGCAAGGGAGCAAAGGAGGGAGGAAAGAAGACATAAAGGCGAGATCTGGGTGTAGTTCACAGGAATCTCAGAAGACAGCTCAGAAGAGGGGACTGCTAGTAGGTGACACGAGCTCCAGTGGGTCTTCCCAAAGGGTTCTTAAAACCTTCCACGTGACCAAATGGCTCAGCTTTTTTATAGTCCAGGCCATCCTGGCCTTGGAGTCAAGTTAATAGAAGCCAAGAAGTTTTTTCCACAACTGCCAGAGAAGTCTCGGCCAGAAAGCAGTGCTCCAGATACTTAGTTCTGGCCATTGCAATAGAAAACGGTGCCTCCCCTTGGCACCACTGGCAGAGAATGGTGCCAAGGGGTGGGTCATGGGCACCACAGGCGACAGAGTGGTGGGGCAGACAGGCAGACGGTGACAAAGAGAGCCACGACAAAGTCAGAACATGGGGGAGCAAGGGGCTGCTTTTTGTTCATCGAGCAGTTACCACGTGCTACTAGCACTTGACCTAGGTTGAACTCCACTCTCCCGACAGTCTGGCTCCAAAAGCACATTCAACCACAGCGCCAGCCTGGAAGGTGAAGAGAGCCGGCGACTTGGCCGTGAGCACCAAGAGCAGAGCGAGGACAGAGCCAGTCCGGGCACAGCAGGTTCTCAGGGCTGCCTTTTGAGCGTGGAGCTGAAGCTGCAGTGACCCCCTTGCACCCCAGCTGCCTTGAAGCAAGGCTCGCATCACACCGGGCCTAGTGCCTCGACATTTCTAAAGCCCCCAGGATTCCATGCAAATACTTTGACAAGGGCACACAAGGGCCCCATTCTAGGACCTACACATGATCACAGGCACCGATCCCGACCTCACAGACACCGTCAGCCAGTGGCCACGAGGAAGTGTCAGCCCAGTGCCAGCCCCTTTTCTCACCAATCAGACGGCTTCAGAGGCAGGGTGTCTGTCCCCTGGCCACAGCCAGCATCTGTCAGTCCGTCCGCAGAGGGACAAGCCCTCGGGGCTCATCCGCACCCGCAGCCAGCAGAGACCTCCTGGTGGCTCCTGTCCCCAGGGCAGTGGCGGCCGGTGGCGTCTCAGTCAGAGAGCTGCCCGCCCTGCCCGACGCCAGCCGGGGAGGCTGGCAGTGGCCCGGAGGAGCTCATGCCCGCAGCTGAGGCAACCTTGAGACCCTGACCCAGGGCAGCCCTCGCCCGCTGGAGAAGCAGGTGAGGGCTGGATGCCGGGCTGACTGGCTGTGGAAGCGGCTTGGCTGCCCAGACCCAGGAGCCCGCCCCTCCCCAGCTCCCTGAGGAGCCCTCCCTTACGTGGAGCACGCAGCGCCCGGGCTTTGTGTCTGGGGACAGACGCAGAGTCACCAGCTCCCCACCCCCATGCACCTGCCTCTTGGCCTGTTCACAGCCCCGCCCACCTGCCTGGCCAGAGGCCAAGCCAGGGGGAACCTGGGAGAGACCACAGGTACCCAGGGCGGGGAGGGGGGGAGGGGGGGAGGGAACCCACCCCTTCCCCTCCAGGGCTCCCTGGCCTTGGCCTCCACGGGGGGCCAGGCTTGGGGATGGGAAACGGGACGGGAGCCCTTGGGAGGCAAGTCCGGAGACCGGGATTCCAGGCTGGTCCTGGTTCAACAGAGCCCCCTCCATGCACCCGCACACCTCCCACCCCAAGTGCCCCCCCCCCACTGTCCCCCAAGCTGCTGGGAGGCCAACCTGAGATGGAAGACCTGCAAATATTGAGTTCCGGCGTCTGGCAGGGCTGGCGGGGGTGAGGGGCCCGCCCAGTGGATTAGGCACGGCCGGGGGCTCCTCGTTTTCCCCACGTGC
Organism: Catagonus wagneri; assembly: GCA_004024745.2. Taxonomy (NCBI): domain Eukaryota; kingdom Metazoa; phylum Chordata; class Mammalia; order Artiodactyla; family Tayassuidae; genus Catagonus; species Catagonus wagneri. Next base: position 1,001,434 of record PVHT021183599.1, read on the forward strand.
GCACACGGCTTGGGGACCCTGCTCCCCTCGGGGGGCTGCGAGGGGCAGCTTGCATGGCTCCCCTGCACAGAGTTCGGGGCACACACGGGGACACGTGTCGGCATGTGACAACGAGAGCTTGCAAGGAGGCAGACCAGGCCAGTCACGGGGCTTAGCTCTGTGCAGGGGCTGGACGGGGGGACCTGGGCTTGGTTAGCTGCACCCGTGAAGGGTTTTGCCTCTTTTGGGATGGTATCGTCGAGCAGGACTTGTCAGCAAATAGTTTGAAAACTGTAGCTCCCATCGTGGCTCAGCGGTTAACGAATCCAACTAGGAACCATGAGGTTGCAGGTTCGATCCCTGGCCTCGCTCAGTGGGTTAAGGATCCGGCGTTGCTGTGAGCTGTGGTGTAGGTTGTGGACGTGCCTCAGATCCCGTGTTGCTGTGGCTGTGGTGTAGGCCGGCGGCTACAGCTCCTGTTAGACCCCTAGCCTGGGAACCTCCATATGTTGAGGGTGTGGCCCTAGAAAAGACAAAAAAATGTATAAGTGTGTATATATATATATATATATATATATAGAAAACAGAACGTGCTGGCACATAGGGGCCAGGGAAAGTAACGGGCAGGCTGGACTTACTTTCTGCGGGTTTTCCCACAGAAGGCATGCCCTCAAGGCCAGGCTCCTATAACCAAGGCAAGGCCAACCCTCCCTTGAGGAGGCAATTAGGTCAGACTTGCTCCCAGGGGCCAGTGGCCAGAGGCCATCCTGCCAGCCCTTTACTTCCGCCGGGTGCCAGGTGCGGGCAGCCATAGAAGGTCAGCCCAGCCCCGCAAGCCCTGATCCAGCAGGTGGACCGGCCGTGCACCCCTCTAATATCAAGCCTGGGTGACCCATGGGAAGTGTCGCAGAGGAGAAATAAACAATGTGCTGCAGAACCCCTGCCCCACCCCAACCAGGAATGGGTCTCTCCCCTCCCAGACCTGCTCACGGGCAAGGTCAAGGCTTGTTGAGAGCAGGGCTGGGCTCATGCTGGAGCGCTTGGGCAAGGCCAGGGCGGCTTGGCAGGGACATAGCCTCAGGGAACAGATGCTCCAGCGCTGTAGCTTTACGCCCCCACCCCCGGCCACGGAGCCCTGCGGAGGGGCCACAGCCCCCAGAGGCCTCTGGAGGTGGAACCGCTGAGCAGGCACAGGGCAGGGCAGGCCTAGGGGCGCTCGGGCCCAGGCCAGGACTCCACCTTCGCTCACCGGAGGCCAGGAGGCCTTTCTCCAGGGGCTGCCCGGCTGTTTGTTTGCATCTCAGCTAAATTGCTCCCGGGGGTGAGTCTTTGTTTCACAACATATTTCCTACCAGACTTTTTCTGCAAACATGTCTGTGTCCGCTCACACACACACACACACACACACACACATACACACTCACACACACCCCGTCCCGGAGGGCAGACCCCACCCCGCCCTGCAGCAGCCTTCCCTTCCTCTGAGTTCCCTGTGTGGCCAAGTTGGAGCAGAAGAAAGGAGTGGCTTAAGGAGAGGCGCTTGAGCGCAGGGGAATGGAGCGGTGGCCGACAAAGCGGCGGCCCAGGCTTCCTCCGGGCCCTCGGTGATTCCCGGGGCTCCGGGGCCCACCTGGAGGGGCTCTCCCCGGGGCTCTCGGCTGCCCTGACCAACGGCTTCTTCACCAAATGACCTTGACCCTGCTCTCAGCAGAGCCCAAGCTCCAGCAGCGTGTACGTGGGACCGCACAGGGCTGGCAGGCGGCCCACACCTGCTCTCAGAAGTAGCAGGGACGGGAGGACCCCCCTCATCGCACAGGGTCCAAAGGGGGCGGGGCAGGCCCGGAGCAGGCTCAAGGACTCTTTTTGACACACTCACACACGGACACACGCATACACATGGACACACACACACACGCGCGCGCTCGTGTTTATTTTTTATCTAATGACCAACAGACGGACTCTCTCACTTTTATAGGTAGAAAAGCTCTGACACGCCTGGGGGCCTGGGTAAGGTCCAGTTAGCCACTGAAGCCAATGACAATGTCAAGAGGGGGTGCCTGCCCCCTGAGAAATGTGTGTTTATCCCTGGGTCCCAGGGGAAGGGCAGAGCTGTTCTGAGGGCCTCGTGCCACCAGGCCCCACGCAGCGACATCCCTGCGCTCTCAGGCCAAGCCCCGATTCTCTACCCAGCAAGCCGCCCTGTGTGAGGGCCGTGTTACAGGGCTGTGACACAGGGGGAGGGGGTCAAAGCCCCTCCGTGTGGGCCCCCAGGCAGCCTCTGGCGCTGAGTCGGAGCCTCAGCCAGTCTCAGGGGCACCGCTCCTGGCCCCAGCCCGGCCTTGAACTTGCTGAATGAGCCCGGGGCCGTGTTCCCCTTCTCTCTGGAAGTCCGTTTCCTCCTGAGCAAATGGAAACATTTCTGGTCCTGCCCGGGAGATTTCCTTCGACTGAGTCCCTGCTTCGCCTGACCCGGCCAGGCTGCCGCAGAGGGGCTGCCCCACGGGCGATCACTGGCCGGAGCCCCCCCGCCACCACCCCGCAGGGCTCAAGATGAGGAGGAGGAAGGGGCACTAGGCTCTTTGTCCGGAGCGGCTGTCCCCACGTGAGTTCTGAGTGCAAGAAGCTCAGCCACCGGTGTCTGCTGCTATTGCTAACTTTTATTGAGAACATTCTCTGCGCAGAGCCCTGCGCGTGACATTGCAGAAAACAGGGAAGACACAGCCGAGCCCCTGCCAAGGATGGAACAGAGGGAACACGGAGGGCCCCCAGGCAAGATGTGGCTCCAAGATGGTCACCGTGGAGCCCTGACAGGCGGGTGGGAAGCACCTGCCCCCGGCGTTACCGTGGCAACAGGACGCCGTCCTCCTTGCCCTCCACGGGGAGCTGCATCTCAGCCCCCTCGGACCCTCCTGCACCTCCCAGCCGCTGCTGAAGGGTGGGGAGAAGCAGGCAGGGGTGGCCGCGGGAGGGAAGGGAAGGAGGGGGAGGAAGGGCTCCACGTGCCGGTGGCCCGCGTGGAGCATCACTGGCGCATCCACAGCCAGAGGTTGGCGACGCACACGGACACCAGCAGGGTGAAGAACAGGGTCTCCCTGTGGCGCCAGGTGGCGCCCTGGTCCTCCAGGGCACGCAGCCGCCCGGCGATGGCTTGCAGCTGCAGAGAGAGCCCCCCGCACACCAGTGGGGAAGTGTGACCCCGGAGCGGGAAGGGGGCTCTGGACAAGGGGGAGGCCGAGCGGCTGAGGCCACAGTGCGGGGTGTCCACCCAGGCCCAGCTGCCTCGCCCCCACCTTGGGGACCTTCCCGTTGTCTGGAAGAAGCCAGCGCATCCCAACTGTGCCAGCGGGGAGACGGGGTGGGGCCTGAGGACAGCCACTGCAGAGTGAGGGCCACAGGCCCCTGCCTGTCGGGGTCACTTCCTGAGAAGACGTGGACTAGGTCTGAATGCAGGTGACCCGTTGCTCAAACCTCTTCGCACGGCGCTTTCAGCACCAATTTCTCCTGCCCCCCCTGTGTGTTCTCTTCCTCCCCCGCTCACACCCCCCTTCTCCCTTCCGGCATCTCAGGGAGAGAGACAGGGAGCCAAGGGGACTGGGGAGAGGGGAGGGTGGCCGCACTGTCACCTCCGCCACTAGAGGACAAGGCGATTGGCAAGGCTGTGCATTGTCAAGGTGGGCATCGCAGCCCACCTGCCCCCAGGGCACTGGGACTCGGACTCGGCCTCCACGTGGGTCCCGGGCACCCCGACACTCACCTGTCTTCTCATGATCTCCATCTCCAGCCCGTTTAGCTCCTCCAGGCCAATCTCAGCGATCACGTCTGCCCCCAGGTTGCTGGGAAAAAAAGACAAGAGCGAGAGTCAGAGCTCCTGATGGTCTCAGGCCGGGCCCACCAGGGAGCAGGATCGGGGGCTTCACTGGACAGCGGGTCTTTCAGCCTGGGTCCTCCCCTTCCCTGGAAAACAGGTCCTGGGGCCTGAAGACTGGGAGGCGGCCCAGTGGCAGGGGCCCCGAACGAGCCAGGGGCCAGGAGGCGACAGAGCCCCGGCCCCGCCAGCACGGCCGGCTGCTCTCACTCCTTTCCCGGACAGCCAGCCTGCCTGCCTGCCAGGCCCCGTGGCCCGGTCTTGTCCCTGGGACCCTTCTTACCGCTCATAAAGGAACCCCACGCCCTGGAAGACGCCCTCCTGGGGACGAGCATCCTCGTGGTCTGGTTCTTTCGACATTTCCCTTGTCGGCAGCTGGGGCCCCTGGGGAAAGGAACGGTCAGTCAGAGTGGCCTGGACACTCCGTCCAGAACCCACTGGAAGCGCTTGGGAACCCCATGAGTTCGCCACCGGCCATCACCCCGTGGCCACACTCCCTATGGAGTGAGAGCCGGGGCCCCGGAAAACCATAGCTTCCACCTGCGGTCAGGGGTGTCTCCTGCCTTGAAGAGCCGGTGTGGGCTAGAGGAGAAGAACGTTCCAGACCTGCCTGGGTTCAAATCTCAGCTCCAGTTCAAAGCTCAACTGGACTGCAAGTTGCTTGACACACACTCAGCCCACGTCAGGGACCACGCCACCCTGTAAAGTCCTCACCGATACCAAGTCGTTAAATCCTCATCGCGACCCTGCCAAAGGGGTATTGCAATCGGCGCATTTCGAAAGATAGGAAAACCTAGGCACCGAGGTCAAGTCACCTGCCCAAGTCACACAGCTGATAAGTAGCAAAGCAGTAGTTGAAGCCAGGACATTATGCATGCAGAGGTTTTCTTTCCACTATGCTACGATGCCTCTCCTGTTTGACACTGCCTGCCCCTAAGATGCCATTAAAGTCACAGCGAAGACAGATACGTGGTATAAGCATGTGAGAAAGAAGATTGTGGGGGAGGCAACAGGAAATGAAAGAGCTCAACAAGGTTGCAGAATTCTAGGGCTGGGGTGGAAAACAAAGGGCATTCACTGCAGGTCTGGACACGGAAGCATAGTTGACTTACAATGTTGTGCAATAGAAGCCTCTTAATCGCAGCATTTGAGGATGCCCGGTTCACCTGTCGCCTGAGAAGGACCTGCAGCCCTCCTCTGTTCTTAAAAACAACACGAAAGAGCAAGGTGGAGCACTTTCTGCCTGAAGGATTTTCAGAGGAACTGTGCCACCATGCTCCATTTCTTATAATAGGGTGACTCTTCTTTCTCTCAAAAGTGGACACAGATGGGAGTTCCCTGGTGGCTCTGGGGTTGAGGACCCAGTGTTGTCACTGCTATGGCTCTGGTTACAGCTGTGTGCACACAGATGCTAATATGCCTTTTTGGGTGTGCATATGGACAGTTGCACCTCACAGCTATACTATTTTCTTTTCTTCTTCCCTCTCCTCTTCTTATTTTATTTCTTCGCTTTCTTCTTCTTCAGATATCTCAAAAACGGAATTAAAAGGACAGTGGGTATCAAGAAGACACCAAGATTGTAAAGGGGAATTTGATGGCCAGTTTGGACAGTGGGTTAAAGGATCTGGTGTTGCCACAGCTGCAACATAGGTTACAACTGTGGTTCGGATCTGACCCCTGGCTCTTTTCTGCCCTGTGAATTCCACATGCTGCAGGGCAGCCCAAAAAAAAAAAAAAGGGCAACTAGAACTATTTCTACGCTAGCCCCTTGATTTTCCTATAGATTGAGATCGGAAGAGAAAAAGCTTTTTGAGAGACCTGAAGGCAAAATAAGAATGAGTGGTTGCTGTTAGCTGGAGTTTGAGATATATTTAGCTTTTAGCACTTCAATGTAATAAGAGTTAATTTAACAACATTTGCAAATTGATGATCACTTGTGATCACCCATCATATGACAGGTCTAAGTGTCCAAAACTTGTTGTCTTTCTTCTCTTTTGTTTTTAATTTTAAAAACCAACTACTGAGAATTATATACATTGTAAAACATCAGATTTTCATTAACATTTGATGGAGATTAGGGAACGCTATGAATCGTGGCAAATACCAGCTTTCCTCTGTTAATTATTTCAAAATGTTATTTTAGTTTTCATGTACGTTTTAAGGCACAGTACATTTTCCCCCAAAAAGGGCAGAACAGTATGCGATTTTTTCCATGTTGTGATTCTGTCCGAGGCAATAACAGTTCCATTATACCTTTTTTTCTGAACAATAAATAATGAACGAATAGAATTGGTAAATTGCATTTCTTAACTCTAAATGTCGAGATTTAATTTTAAATTCAATAGAACAACTAAATGTGTTAAAAATGTAGTCCTTTGGTCCGAAGGGGAAACATTAATTAATCGGAGATTAACTAACTCCATCAACCACCCCTCCCCAACCACATCCCACCCGTTTCAGGGCATGAGTAGCTTGCCGAAGCCTAAACCAGGGGAGCGACTTGATTTGGCTTCAGCCTTTGGACACATGAAGCCAGTTCAACATTTATGGCTTCTTTTCATTCCCAAGACGTCAGTGACCTGGGACCTGTTTTTATCTTTATTCATTCGTGGGTGGAATCATTTCAGTATTCACTGCAGCCCATTCCTTAGAAGACTCAGGTCTCCTCCCTCTCCAATGGGGCCGCCTTTGTCTGATAACGTTTGCAATGGTTTAACAACCATGATTCTAAAATTGCCCTCATCCAAGGTGAGTGTAGCTGGCCAAATCTGTCACACAACAATGGCACAAGTGATTTTCTGGAGGAGTCAGGTGTCCCTCCTCCGTAAAATGGTGGCGTTTTCCCAGTATGTTGTGGAACAATATGGCCGCCATTTTTTCTAGAGCATTCCCTCAGAAGGTGAATAGGCTTAAGATTAACTGCAGAACAATGGGACTCAGGGGATGTTCTAGAACGTCAGGTCTCCCCCCCCCTCCAGCCAGGTCACCTTCCCTCAGTAACCATTTCAACAGTGTGACAACCATGTTTCTAAAACTTTCAGTCAACCACAGTGAAAGTAGCTTAAAGGATTGGCTACTGAGCGTGAGACTCACACGATCCCCACCAACAGTCTAGTTTTCCTCTTTTCCAACCTGGTTGCCTTTTCCCAGTAACTTTTGCAACAATATAGCCACCATGTTTCTAAAGCTTTCCCCCACCAAGGGTGAATGTAGCTGAAAGGACTGGCGACAATATGATGGCACTCAAGGACTCACTCCCTTCCCTAGAGCCTGTCAGGTCTTCCTCCTCTCCAAAATGGCTGCCTTTTCCCAGTATCCTTTGCAACAGTAGAACCCACCATTTTTTTCAAAAACATTCCCTCACTCATATGCAGTGTAGCTTAAAGGACTGGCTACAAACTGCTCAGATGCAAATGACTGCATTTCCTATTAGCCATGGAGCATAGCAACTCACTTGCGTGACTCTTGTCCCAACCCTAAGAAATAGAGGTGTAGATATATTTATTTGTATGTATATCTCATTTATATATGTTTGTATGTTTTTATATTTTATATACTTCTGCATAGCAATATATTTATATATAGGAATAGAAACAAAATACAGATATATTGACAAAATATAGATATATAGATACACATATAGGGAGATGAATACAGATTATTTATTTATTAATAAAAGAAAGTGTTATTTCACATGCATTAGAGTTTCACAGAGTACAGTATATATGTGTTCCCCAAGCAATGTGTGTTTCAGCATTCTGCACTTTCAATGCTGAATTCCTAGCCTAACAATGAATAATCCTGACCTCTTGTTGGACCACGCGGCCCTCATTTCCCTGCCTACTGCACAGGAACTTCCTCTTTCACCCCTAATCCAACATCTGGCCTCGCCTGACCTTACCATCTTCGGACTTAGATCCCCTGTCCATAGCTGCTACTCTCCAACCCAACCCTGCCACCCTGTACCAAGGTCCCCATACAGTACCGCTCTCATGAACTGGTTGGCAGCCATATTCCAAACTGCAGCAGAGTCAGCAGGCTTTGGATCCGACTTCTGATGGCGCTGAGAAGCACCCAGGGACCGGAATCCACGCTCCAACATTTCTAGGGAGAAGAACAGAGGCCCCAAGGACACTCATAGAGCCTATACCTATGGGCACAGGACACACCAGAAAAGGGATAAGACGTTCTTAGGAATCACTAAACACCCGTTCACTGATATCCACTGGCCAATCCCAGATCTCAGTTTCTTCATCCATTCAAAATGTAGCAGGTGTTTACTGCGGGTAAAGTTCTGGGCTACACGACTAAAGAGAGGGCGATGGCCGGGAGGCAAGGTCACAGCAATCAAGAGACTGACCGTGTGTCTCCAGGGAGAGTGAGGGGGCAGAAAATAATCCCGCCCATGTAGATTCAGATCAAGAGATATGCTCCCAAACACTAAAATCAAGACAGAAGGAAGGGGCTACTTCTGGAAAAGTCGGGAACGACACTACGACAGACACCTGAAAGAGCCCAGCCTGGAAAATTTAGGGAAGCCTTCAAGGCGGAGGGAAGAGCTGTAGCACAAAAGCTGTGAGGAAGGAAAAACCTTGGGATAAGGACAGGCTTCAATGCAGTGTGCGGGAGGTCAGCAGGCCACATAGGCAGGAAATAGCAGGATATATATATCCAGCCCAGGAGGCGACCTTGACTGGATCTTGCAGATCGTGGTAAAGACTTTAGATTTTACTCTAAAGCACAGGAGAAGGTTTTGGAGGGTTAGGAGGGAGAACTGATTCGACTGATCTTATAAACTGCGCCGTGGGAATGTTTTGCAGTAGACACAGGGGGGGCTTGGATGGGGGGGGTAGACAGAGGGACCACGAGTGTGGATCCCCACTTCCTCGCTCACATCATCAATCCAGACACACACATGTACCCCCAATCCATGCAGCCACATACAGGCAGATATGAGTATCTGCCCAGCCACTCACGCACATTTTCCAACACACACACACACACAGGTGCAGATGCCCAAGGGAAGGGACATTTCAGGGGCTTCTCACCTGCTATCAGCACTTGCTCTCGGCTAGGCTCCTGGCTTCTAGGAACCAGCTCTTCAGCCAAGGACATTTCTATCTTCTTGGTGTTAGTGGGGCCTCCCGCCATCACAGCCAGCTCCTCGCTTGTAAGCGGTGGCCGAGGATGCGCAGGGAACAGGGCATGGAGGACGCCCTGGGAAAATCAGCTCTTTGAGGGGTGGGAGCTCAAGGATATGTCTGCACACGGGGGTGGAGCCAGACTCCCCCTCTGGGCTCAGGCCTTGGACCCAGTACTTCCTGTTCCTGCTGTATCTTGCTGGCTGGGTTCGAGGCTTTGTCCCCTGCTACTCTGTAAGTAACTTAGGGGAAGAGATAAGACTTGCAACATTGGTCTATGAGAATCTCCCTGGTTCTTGGGCCACCAGATTCAGCCTCACAGGGGCGCAGGCAGGCTCCATGCTGTATCATTTCTAGAAAGAGGAGCGGGGGCCCAGGACCCCAGAGCCAGCTGGTGGCCAAAGCGAGGTTAGATCTCAGGCCTGTCATGGCTTCTGCAAGGCCCGCTCTGGCCAGTAATTCACCCCCCTCGGAAGGCATCTTCTGCAGAGCACGCCCTGCCTCCCCCAGTCCAGAGTTCCCGGGCTGGGCAGACGGACTTTTGAGGCCCTGGGTCAGACTGGCCAGGAACCCTTAGGGCCAACGGAGGGAAGGGCAGGAGAGTAGGGCCCTGCCTCCAGCCACTAGAGCCCTGGGGTCTCCAGGCCCTGCCCCTCTTGGTCTAGGTCCAAATTCTCCCTCAGTTTTGCTACAGCTTAGACCTCTGTGAGTGTCAGGTGTATGTGTCCACTTGACCAGTCTAAGGTCCCCAGTTATTCCATCAAGCACTGGTCTACGTGTCACTATCAAAGACTTTTGTAGCTGTTTCCCACATCCACAGTCAGTGGGCTTGAAGTAAAGGACGTGCCTTATTCCCGATGGTATGGATGGGCCTCGTCCAATCAGTTGAAGGCCTTAATAGCAAAGAGGTTTCCCAGAGAAGAAATTCTGCTCAGGACTGCAGCATCAACCCCAAAGATTCCAACGTGCTGACCTGCCCTGCACATTTTGGCCTTGCTAGCCCCAAAATGGCATGAGCAAATTTCTTAAAATACAGTTTTCCATACACACACACACACACACACACACACACACACACGCCTACGGATATATACATACACATATGTGCATCCAATTGCTTCCATTTCCCGGAGCCCCTGGGGGAACTGAAGGTTATTTTGTTAAAGAAACCAAGCACAGCTGGGGCCAGGTGGGAGCACTGAGTGAGGAGGAAGCAGGGAGGGGAAGAAGAAGGGAGGAAGGAAAGGGAGAGGCTGGACGCCTTTACGGAGGGAGGGCGGCATGACCTGGGCTGCCTGACCCCCTCCGCGGCCCCACCTGTCCAGCGAGGGGAGCGAGCTCTCCGGAGCCTGACAAAGGCCCTGCCTGCATTCCTGAGGGCCCTGGAGAAGCGCCTCCCAGCTCCAGCGAAGCAGCTGCGATGAAATCCGAGCCTCCCGGAGGCCACCTTAGGAAGGGAGAAGTGTGCTCTGCGAGGCTCAGGAGCCTGGGAAGCAGGAGCTGTGGGTTTCTGGCAGGCTGGGGTTGCCGCACTGAACAAATAAAAACAGAGGATGCCAATTGATTTGGAATCTCAAATAAACCATAAATAATTTTTTTTTTTTTTTTAGCATATGGTCTGGGCAATGTTTGGGACATAGAAAACTGAAAAACGATTCAGGGTTTATCTGACACGCACGTTTAACTGGGTGTCCTGTATTTTATCTGGCAACCTTATGCCCTGCCCATCCTCCCCATGAGCTCCAGATTTGACCTTGAACTAGTCTTTCCTTTGGGCCTCAGTCGCCCCATTGGACGAAGGCGCCAATAATCCCCTCCCTGCATGGTGCTTGATTTTGAGAGCAGTCAAGTCAGCAGAGTGGGACGGACGCCTAAGGCCCCTTGCACTGCTGACCTCAGATCGGAATCCCCTCTGCCTGCCAACAGGCCTTGACCAGTTGGGGCTTCCTGGCCCTGGGGCACGGGATCCAGGTGCATGCAGAAGCACTGCCCCCTGGTGGCAAAGGACCCCATCACTTGAAGCCACGCAAAGAGGATGGGGAGGCTTCCTTCCGAGTCTCCAGGCCCCGATGCCACCCAGAAAATCCTGGCATCTCACCACCCTAGCATGTCTGCTTCTTTTGGATTGCGGACCAGGGAGGGCTGGGCTGGGAGAGATGAAATTTGCTGTGTGACTCTGAACTTCTCCCTTAGCATGTCTCTCTAGCACCTAAAGCTTTCTCTCCAATGCCATAATTTCCTTCTGCAATTGCCCCAAACTCTTACCCCAAACACTCCCAAAGTCCTCCACTGTCTGGCGTGACACCCTCATGGGCCCAAAGGGCTAGAGTGCCCAGGGTACCAAGTTTTACGGGGGCCAGGAGCACGGCCCACGGCCAAGTGCGAGTGGTGGGCTGCAGAGACCTAGACCCCAGTGGAAGAATTCCAGGAGAGTGCTGGTGTCTTCCAACCTGCAAGGGGGGCGGCGGAAGGCGTGCGGGGGACATCTGGCTTAGATGTGTGTGTATATGTTTGCAGAGCGTTTGATACAAATGAGATCATGCATTTGAGGTCCCTGCTGTTCTGAAAGTTACTTTTTGAAGGAAACGATGTGCCTCACGTCATTTTGAACACAGTCCAGTGTTTTTTGCTGCATGGCCGCGCCCCTGTTTATTGACACGGACATGGACATTTGGGGTGTCTTGGAGCCTTTCACTTGGATAAACGATGTGGCAGGGAACGTTCTGGACATGCCCCTTTGCACACACGTGTACTTGTGCTTGTAGAGCAGGCGCCTAGAAGTGGAATCATGGGGTTCTAGGGTTCATGGGCTGACAGTTCTAAGCAATGTTGACCAAAGCCAGCTCCGAAGAAGCTGCACCAAGTGGGACCTCAGCAAGGGGAGGACAGGGCTGGCTTCTTCCCAGCCTTGTCAATGGAAGATATTCTGAAACTTTCTGAAAGGAATCATTATGATGGGTGAAAGATGATCTATCGATCTCATTGTTGCCTTAATATATATCGCTTTAATTATAAATAAACCTGAACATCTTTCCCTGTGTTTATTGATCTTCTGCATTTCTTTCCTGTGAACTATCTGCTGGAGGGCTTGAATTTTTATTGAAATAAGAGCTGTTTTATTAACAGAAAGGGATGGGGGTGAAAGCTCGCCCTCCCTTCAAGCGAAGCATCTCCAAAGCATACAGATCATCTTTTTCCCTAAAGGTGATTGTGAGCATGGGAGCCTCCGCTGGGGACCAAACAAACACAATTAATTGCACCCAAGTTTGTGCTGAAATCTAGAGGACACCCAGCCCCCTTCCCCGCAGAGCAGGTGTTCAGGCTCGGGCTGCTGCCCGTCGGTCCGCCTGTCCGCCCTCGTCCTGGTCCCTCCGCCCGCCCAGCCACCTGCCCCCGCCGATGCCTTCCTCCCACTGGCCTCTCCCAGCTGTTCAGCCCGCCATGCCCTCGACTCAGATTCCCGACTGGCTTGCGGTCTGACAAGCCATGCCTGCTGCCCGCTCCCACCTGCCCTGCAAGCAGAAGTGGGAGACGGTGGGAGCCCAGGCCAGGGATCACTACACCCAGGAGAGACTCTTACTGCTGACACTTCCCTTCCTCTGAGCCTCAGTTTCCCACTCACCTGGAAGATGGGGCTAAAATCCCATCTCAAACTCTATCTCCTGGTTTCAGGGAAGCATGTTGGAGCTAGTGCAGAGCAGGGCCGTTGAGCACTCCCTTACGCTGGGGTTCTATGGAACCTGCCATTCGAAGCCCGTGGACACGACACCCTGCCACCTCCCAGCCCCGCCCAGAGCATAGTCTCAGGCAGGGACAGTCCCCGGCCTAAGTCAGCAAGTGAACAAACAGGCCAGATTTTTGGCTGCAAACCCAGATCTTCCAGGCATCTGGGAGATTCCTCTCCACTTGCTCTTGAAACTTATGGTGCCAGCCCCGGGAAGGAGGGCCACTTCATCCGCAGAGAGAGAGAAGTAAGTGGCAGGACCACCAGGGGCAGCCCTCAGAACCCACCCCTCGCGGGGACAGGGCCATCAGCAGGAGGCTGCAGGCGTATGCTTCCTAGAGCTTTGCCAGCCTATAGAGCCATGCCCTGTTCGCGGCACCTGCAGCCTCTGCTGCTCACCTCAGGGACAGCTCGTCACCTCCCCAGGGCACTCAGCTTGGGAGAAAAGTCTTCCATGCTTGGAGCAGAAATGCTGCTTACACCTCCCGGACTCGGGTCCAGTCTATGTGGAGCAGCTCCAGCAGAAAAGTGAGTTAGAGACACTGGCACAGTCCCGGCCTGGCTGACCGCCTGCCAGCCAGACAGTGCCTCTGGGTCCCTTCAGATCGCCTCCTAAAGGTCCCCCCTCCGAGGGGCCGGCTGGCAGCACAAGTCAGGTGGAGCTGCAGCCGCCTAGTTTCGGACGATTGCGGCTGGCTGGTGGCCTGAGCGGTAAAAGTCGGGACTGTCCTGCGGCGGGGGCAAGAGCAGGACCCAGAACCAAGACTGATGATGGAAAGCCTTCCCTCGGCGCCCGGGCAGCCGGTGCCAGCCGTTCCTGCTGCTCTTCCTCCCTTCTGGTGTCTTCGCTGGCCCCCGGGTCCCTTCCCCCAAAAGCTGGCAGCAGACTCTGAGACCCAGAGGGACCGATTGGTCATCTGTGCCTCAGGAACAGGAAACTCTGCTGGTGGGTGGGGGGGACCCCTTTCCTGATTCCCCAGGGATGGGGTCAGATGAGGTGACATCGCAGAGCCCTCAGCATCCACTTTCCATTGTTTGCACGTCCAGTGAGTGAAATGTGATGCGTGTGTGGGAGTTCCCGTTGTGGCGCAGCAGAAATGAATCCAACTAGTATCCATGAGAACGCAGGTTCGGCCCCTGGCCTCACACAGTGGGTCGGGGATCCGATGTGGCCATGAGCTGTGGTGTAGGTCGAAGACATGGCTCGGATCCCGTGTTCCTGTGGCTGTGGCGTAGGCTGGCGGCCACAGCTCTGATTCAACCCCTAGCCTGGGAACCTCCACATGCCATGAGTGAGCCTCCAGGAAGCAAGAAAGAAAGAGAGAAAGAGAGAGAGAAAGAAAGAGAGAGAGAAAGAAAGAAAGAAAGAAAGAAAGAAAGAAAGAAAGAAAGAAAGAAAGAAAGAAAAGAAGGAAGGAAGGAAGGAAGGAAGGAAGGAAGGAAGGAAGGAAGGAAGGAAAGAAGGAAAGAAGGAAAGAAGGAAAGGAAGGAAGGAAGGAAGGAAGGAAGAAAGAAAGGAAGAAAGAAAGGAAGGAAGGAAGAAGGAAAGGAAGAAGAGAAGAAAGAAAAGAAAAAAATGTGATGCTGTGTCAAATTCAAGAGCACAAGCAG
>PVHT021183599.1:1015853-1123706 GCA_004024745.2 Catagonus wagneri
AGAAGGAAGGAAGGAAGGAAGGAAGGAAGGAAGGAAGGAAGGAAGGAAAGAAGGAAAGAAGGAAAGAAGGAAAGGAAGGAAGGAAGGAAGGAAGGAAGAAAGAAAGGAAGAAAGAAAGGAAGGAAGGAAGAAGGAAAGGAAGAAGAGAAGAAAGAAAAGAAAAAAATGTGATGCTGTGTCAAATTCAAGAGCACAAGCAGCAGCAGTGCTGGGGCCTCCGACCTGGAAGAAGTCACGGAGGAGAGGAGAACCCGAGGTGAGAAAGTGGCGGGGCTTGGCTGAGAGCCGGGTCTTCAGACTGGCAAGCCCAGGTCCTTGCTGGAACAGGAGGAGGTCCAGGAAGGAAACGGCTCAAGAGGGTTCCAGCAGACACCGTCTAGCGTCTTCACCCCAAAGACAGTACCAGCAGGCGGGTCATAACACACATCTCCACACCGGGGACTGCAGGGGGATCAGAGCCCGGGCTCTGCAGTCCAGCTGCCCTCGTCTTCCCACTGTGGGGTTGGAGTCCCAGCTCGTCACTTAGAGGCTGTGTGACCCTAGGCAGTGTGCCATAGTAGAAGCTGGCCTTCCAAGACTCTGTACTCCGGTGGGTTCCCCCCCCACTCGTCTGGCCTCTCTCTCGACCACTGGGCCCAGACCCGGCCTTCATTAGCGTCTCCGTGGTAACTCGAGTCACTCTCGTAATCACGTGCTACAGCCTAGGCCTCCTTTCTCTCTCGTTCTCGCACTTTCTCGCTCTCCCTCTTCCTCTCTGCATGATCGCTCGAGCTAGAACATTCATCTTCCCCTGCCTTTGATGTCGAACTTACAGCACTGGCTTTCCTGGGCCTCCAGTGAGCAGAGGGCGCATCTTGGGGCTGCCCAGACCTCATAATTGCAATTGCACAAGCCGATTCCTTACAATGAGTCCATCTTTCTACATCTGTCTCTACAGAGGCATATATTTCTCTGTCTCTATAGCTCCTACTGGTTCTGTGTCTCTGGAGAACCCTGATATGACCTCTTAAATATTTGATTCGGTGTCTGAGCAAAAGTCTCCCCTCCTCTGGGTCCTGTCTCACCAGCCGAGGCTGAATGACCGCAGTGGCCTCCTGCCTCGTGCTGTTGATCCTGTTAAACCTGTTCTCCATACGCCAGGCAGAGGGACGGATTGAAATATAACAGAGGCCTGGTCACGGCCTCTTGTTGCCACTATGACGAGCATAAAGACGACAAGGCTGAGTGTGGCCCAGAGGCCCCCGCGTGGACGGACTTTCCAAGCTTGTCTTGCACAAGTCTTTCTTCACCTTTTGCTCTGCTGGCTTCTTCTGTTTCCTTAAAAACATGATGACCTCCAGGCCTCTTCACATGCGGTGGACCTCGGCCTGGCTTAACTGTCATCCACGCATTTTGCCTGATGGATATCAACTTGTCCTTCAAGCTTTAGGCTAGAGATGGAATCTTCGGGAAGGCTTTCTCTGGTAACCCCCCTCCACCCCCGGTGCCCCCTGAAAGCCCCCTAGCAGAAAGTTCAACGCACTCTCTGGCTATGGCTTTTCTCACGCCTCTCCCATCAAGCCACGCCCAGAGTTCCAAACAGGCTCCCTTCTGGAGCCCCAAGGCCCGAGTGCCAGCAGGGACACCCCAGGTCGAGGACACTGTGCCACCGGCACCCGTCCCTGTATGCCCGGCCAAGCCCGGGACTCTGGGGTGCTGGGCTCAGCCAGCCCGGCCCCCGCGCTCCTGTGATTAAGTGTAAGCAGCCTGATATGAAAGTTACCAGCCTCTCTAGCTTGTGTTTTTATAGCCCATAAAGCCCAGCAAAACGGAATCCATCACGCGGTCTGAGCTCTTTAGAGAAATCATCGAAAGCCATGGTTATTGGAACTGCCAGGCTTGGGATTCATGAGAACAACGTGTTTTGTCTACTAAAAAAAAAAAATCTGAGGGGACACAAATAGGGTGTCTGCTCTTCAGGCTTTCGGTGCTCGCGTCCTTCTCTGCAGAGACACCCTGAGAAAACTGCTCCAAAGCCCACGTCTGCTCTCCCAACCGCAGCTGCCCTGCGGAGCCCTGCGGCAGCTGTCCCAGGCCTGTAAGGACCGGCTCCAGGCCGTGGCTGGAGAACGGCGAGGTGCCCCTGTCTCGGCCAGCAGCCCAGAGAAGCTTCTCCAGAGTGCTATGATGTGCCCGGGGTCGGGAGAAGGGCCAACAAAGACCCCCAGCCCCCGCCATGAAGAGTGTTATGAGCTGAACTGTACCCCCTTGTCAAGAGGGCATGTTCAAGTCCTGACTTGGATCATATTGGGAGGCGGGGCTTGTAAATAAGGTTGAATGAGGTCTTTGATCCAATCTCACTGGTATCCTTATAAGCAGAGGATATTAAGATACAGACACAGCCAGGGAGTTCCACGTTGTGGCTCAGTCCATTCCAAACCCAACTAGTATCCGTGAGGGTGCGGTTTGATCCCTGGCCTCGCTCGGTGCGGGGGGGGGGGGTTAAGGATCCGGCGTTGCCGTGAGCTGTGGTGTAGGTCACAGATGTGGCTCGGATCTGGTGTTACTGTGGCTGCGGTGCAGGCTGGCAGCTGCAGCTCCGATTCGACACTTTGCCCGGGAACTTCCGTATGCCGCACGTGAGGCCCTAAAAAGAAAAAAAAAGATACAGACACATGGAGAGGGAAGAGCATACGAGGACACAGGGAGAAGCTGGCCGTGTTCAAGCCACGGAGAGAGGCCTCTGAAGAAACCAACCCCACTGACACCTTGATCTCAGATTTCCAGCCTATAAGACTGTGGGACAATACATTTCTGTCATTTAAACCAGCCGGTCCGGAGGACTTTGCTATGTCACCCCAAGAAAAACTCACGCGTGGAGCTGGGGCTGTGACTAGAGAACACAATCAGTCAGCGTATTTTATTTAACGGAACACCGACGGTGAGGCAGGCACTGTGCTGACTTCCGGGGAAGAAGTGGCGAAGAAAAAAGTTAGATGTGACCCGTGTCCGTTATGGGATGGAATTCACACTTGAGCAGGGGCCGGGGGCAGTGCTGGGAGGATGAACAGTCAACAAGAAAACAAAAGCCAAGTGACCTCCAAAGGTGGTGACCAGCAGTGTCATATGCCTGGAGTGACAGTCCGGACAGACCTGTGTTCACGTGACGCGGCTGGCCCCTCCCCCCCGCCTGGCCTTGCTTCCCTCGGGTTTGTTGGGAGGAGGGTCATCTCAGTTGATGCATGCACAGGGCCCAGCATACACTAAGTGCTCAATAAGGGCCAGCCGCAATCATTTCCAAGCAGAGCTCAGAGCTCTCCTCCACTGTGCTTCAGTCCCTTCACCTCGTGAGATCTCAAGCAGGATGGGGGCTGGGGAGCACCGAGAAGAGAGGTCCTACCTTCCCAAGGCCTCATGTATTAGCTCCCTAACGGGCTAGGCTGGGACCCTAAGTGACGGGCTTGAGTGCTAGTTTCTGGCAAAAAGGAGCCTGAAGTTCAAAACCTATGTTCAGAACAGGACTCCATCATCTGTGTGCTGGAGTTTGCTGGAAGAGTCTCCGTGTGACCCCGCGGCATCTACCAGGAGGCTGGCATCACTCAATAAGCCAGTTTGGGGTAAGCATGGAAGCTATAAGGCCTCTCTCTGGCTGCCATTCTTGGCATGGAGCCCCCACATTCAGTCCTCGAAGGAGGCCCTGAATTTCGCTGCCATTGTCTCATGGCTGCCATGACCTTTCCTATTAAAGGCTGGAGTACTTTCATTACTGTGGGCGGGCACAACTTTTGCCCACAACTTCCCGCGGCCCCATCTCACTTCGTACCAACAGCTGGGAGCATTCAGGGCCAAGGCCACGCTTTCCCTGAGGCGGGGCTGAGGCATCGTGCTCCTCCGAACAGTCTCCCAGTCTTGCCAGCCCCAGAACTCAGGAAGCCGAGCCAGAGCAAAGGCTGACTCTAGGGCCTCCATCTACGCGCGGGGCACAGAAGACTTTCTCCCTCCCGCCCCTGCCCCAGCTCCGAAAGCCAGCAAGATATCTTTTCTAGCAAAGGACGCTTCTATGAGTAACCAGGGATCCGGTGACGGGGGAGGTGTCAGCAGATCCTCTTACACGCGTGCGGCAAACTTTCGGACCCAGGACATCTCCGCTTCCCGCTTCTAAACTGGTTTGAGCTGTTTCCTTATCCACAGCCTGGCTTTTGGAAAAACAAGTCTGGCCCACCACCACCCATGCCCCGTGCAAGCTTGAGAGTCAGCAGGGATCCAGGATGGATGAGAACAGGACGCAAGTGAATGCCATTTGCTCTTTATTATTATTGTCTTCTTGTACAGAAAGAGACGAAACTGAACAGCGAAAGTCAACAATTACAAAAAGAGAGCGAGAGAAAAGAAATCAGAAGTGTGTTTGTTGCCCCCAGGCCCCAGTGGAATCCTGACCTATTACTGAATCCAGATCTCCCAGCTGACGTGGGTCAACGCGTGAACACGAGCGCGGTGTAAAGTGGTACCCGAATTAATCCATTTCACAGTAACCATGTCTGTAAGCTCAGCGGCACATATCAGGGTTTCCAGTGTCACAGATTCACAATCACAGAGTGAAAGAGCAGGTGCGTTCAGGCCTGGGAAAGCGGCATCCATAAGGGGAGACAGATTAGGAGGCAAAAGCAGCCGTGGGGGACTGGGGGGCGGGCAAAAGGGCAGGCGCTGGGCAACAAGTCACAAGCTCAGTACAGTGGGACAACTGTGGCGACACTGAGCCCGGGGAGGGGGGGGGCCGCTGTGCTGTTTGGATGTCTTTGTCAGAGAAATTCTTGCTAGGGACAGAGAGACTCACTGCCCACAGCCCCTGAAAGGAAAAAAAAGCTCACTATGTTGGAATATTTGGGGGGCGAATGACGGGAGCGGCCAGTCTGATAGCGAAAACATCTACTTTGCAGACGAGTTAGCAACATATGCAGTCGTATTACTTTAAACTGCGGCTTAGTTCACAAGCTATGGTATTCATAGAGAAAGAACTAGGGATTCGTAATGTCTTGAGCCTTGTCTTTGCAAAAGGTACTCATTTTAAGCTCGATTCCCCTCCGACGCATATGACCCTGAACACTGAGTAACGGGAATAAGAATATTTCAAAGACGTCCACCGAGCGAGAGTCGCAGATTCCATGACTGATCTGAGGTTGCGGTTTTTCTCTAAGTTCTGAATTAGCGGGCTTCCACTTAATGGGCCTTTGCCATAGTCGCAGGCAGTCCTGACATGGAGCTGCGTCGCTTGTCAAGCTGAAAAGCAGCGCAGACGGCAGCTTGGCTGCCCAGCTCCCCGTCTTGGCCTTGAACATGAGGGCACACACAGGACACACAGCACACATACACACACTCCTAGAAAGACAGAGCGTCAGTGACGAAGAGAATTTCTATCCATCGTCTCGCTCCCTGTCTCTCGCGTGGACAAAGGAACGATCTAGAGGCAGTGTTGTTTTTAGTTCTTCCTGTGGGACGCCATTCAGTTGTGAACAGACCCAATCCCAGCCAGAGAGGGACGATCTGTCTCCAACTCCTTAAGAAAAGGATGCTCTCCTGTCCCGGATCCGTCACCTTCAGGCTTCCAGAGACACCAAGTCCAACCAATCGGGCGGATCCCTATTTTCGGAAGCACCCTAAGGAATCCACACTAATGGCAGTGGGATTCGAGCGCAGAGGAGGAGGCCCCTGGTCCCCAGGTCAGATTGCGCAGCGTTGCATGTCCGTCTGTCCATCCGCGTGTCCCCCACGCAGCTGTGCGCGGGCTGCACACGCTGGCGGGGGGGCACCTGCGCGCCCCGCTCTTTCTCTTGTGCTTTCATTTGGAAAACCCCAGGCGATGGGGCGGGGCGAGACCGCGATTCTTGTTTGGAAAAAGTCTTCAAAACGATTTTGGTTAAAAACACGTGACAGTCACCTTCCAAGGAATTCTTTGAAAGCCTTTTCTCTTTTTTTGCTTAAATGAAAAAATGTCTAAATAACGAGCCCTGCCGTTCCCCAAATCAACAGTCACCCATCTTTCCACCGACAAATAAAAGTAAAAAATAAAAAGGCCCAGGAGTGCTCAGATCGCCTTCCGCTGCTGATGTCCAAAGAGCAGGCGTGGAGGCTGGGGGCTCCAACAGGGCGTGAGCGTGGGGGTCCCACAGCGTGGAGCGGCTCCGTGTTCTTCCAAAACCTTTCGTGAAGGGGGGTGGAAGGTGGCGAATTTGGAGGGCTCCAACAGCTAAGCTCGGCTGTCCTCACTCAGGGCCCTGTCACCGGGCTGCCCAGCCTTGGGAGGTGACAGTCCTCCCTCAGACCGGAGCCCTCCTGGTACAAATACAGCCACACACCAGCTATTGTTTCAGATAAGCGTGTGAGAAAAGGCAACGTGCACACGTGTATACAGACACACACACACACACACACACACACACACACACACACACACCAAGTTCAAAAACAACAAAAACGTGGCCAATGCAGGTGTAGCATCTTATCAAATCAACGTCCATACAAAGACAGAGTTGCAAAAGGATATGTACAGGGCATTCGTAAAAGCCAAATGTGCACCACGAGGAGTTCTGACCATTATGAGCTGTACAGTCTGTTTTTTCTACGTCCCAGAGACCACGGTGGCAGCCCCACGTGGACGAACGCTGCGAAGCACCTCCGGCCAGCTGCAAAGGGGCCAAAGGGAGCAGGCGTCCCTGGGCATCCTCCCAGGTCCCAGGAAGGGGGAGAGGTGGAATGCCACCTGCTCAGCACCTCTGGCATCAGGGAGCTCCAGGCGAGGGCGAGGGGGAGGGGCGGAAAGGTTCAACTGGCGGGAGACCGACTCCCACGTAACCTACAGATTTCTAGAAGAATCTTCCTAAGGGCCAACTGCACTGGCCCCCTGGTGCCTCCAGCACTGCACAGGCGTGGGCTCAGGCAGCGTCCCGAAGGCCTGTGAGGTAGGGGAAGGATGGAAAACCCGGCCACGTGGGGGCTTGACTTGGCCAAGCTGATGGCCTCGCTGGGGTTAGGACCCAGGTCCCCTCGCCTGAAGCGCGTTCCTGGCCGAGGGCCCAGGGCGGGAGGGCCTCCAGAAGCCATCGGGGGCCTCTAGGCAGGGCTGCATTCAAAGAACGAGGCCCGAGGCTTGCCTTGGAAAGCTGTTTAGACAGAGAGAAGCTTGTCTTCTCAGTGGGTTTTAAACCGCTGTGGTTGCCAATAGACCCTGGCTGTGCACTCTTTTTGGGCCCCACAAAAATTTGCTACATTTTTTAAAGCACCACAGAGGAAACACGGTTTGGTGCTGAGGCCGGGAGGATGAAGACGGCGGGGTGGGGAGGCAGTGTCGTCGACAGTGTCTTTTGTGTGCTCACCGAAGGTTAAAGGGCGGGTCACCTCTGCCCCACTGCTGTCCGCAGCCTCGCTGAAATGGAGAGGTGGACAGCTCCCAGGCCACAGAAAGGGGTGACTAAAAAGGGACCGGCACCTGGCAATGACAGAGCAAAGCCCAGACGGGCCCTCAACCCCAGGTCACGGGCTTCCTCGTCACCCCCACCAAAAAATTTCTCCAAAGGGACACTTTAGGATCCTCTCCCCAGGCGGGCACCATCATTAAGGAGAAATCAGCCATTCATCTCAACAGACCTATTCACGAAAAGGCTAGTAGCCTACAAGGTCAAAAGGCGAGAGAGCGCAGCACTGAGAAGGCCAAGTTCATGGCTTTAATCACCCTATGGGCCAAGCTCAGGAGGAGAAAACTTCAGCTCTCTGGCCCAGCCTGCCCCCCAGCCATTCAAAGACCACGGGTGCCTCAGGCAGAGTGTGTCCTCCCTGGGCTAAGCCCGGGCTTGTGCCAGTGGGTGGCGGCTCCAGCTCGGCTGGTACCCGTCCCTGGGGAGCCAAGGGTCAGGAGCGTGGGGTGGGTGTTGGGCGAGGGGAGCGTCACAGATCCGTGCCACTGATTTCTCTTGAACCCCTATGTGCGGCCCAGGTGACAGCGTTTTGGTGTGCTGTGTTCGGTTATTAGTCTTTCTGGTTTTGTCCGGTCCTTGTCCTTGTCACAAGTGAGCCAGGCCATAAAGCCCAGGGCCAGTCACGGAAAAGGGGCGCTGAAGGGCTGGCTTCTCCCCCTCGTCTCTGCAACGAGGCTTCAGACAAACGGGTCTCCAGCCAGCTGCGCGGCCCCCCGGGGGGAACGCGTCTGGACATTCCGGCCACGATCAACTCAACAGGGTGATTCCTTTGGCATAAGAGAAGCCAGTCCCTGACAGGAGGACAGGATTGGCAGGGGCGTGGGGGTTTCTGGAAGAGCTAGGCTCTCTGGCTTGCGGCTCCTCGTTCCCCCCGACCCCCCACCCCGCGGCCGCGACGCATGCGTGATCCCTGCCCACCCCTCCACCTGTCTCCGACCTCTGACTTCCCGCAAATCCACGCTTGGGAAATTATTTGGCAACGAGGAGGCTAAGGCTGTTCTGTGGTGGCACAGTCTTTTAAAAAGTTAAAAAGAAAACAGGAGACCCCGGAACGAGGCTTTCACGCTGGACGGGACACCCGAGTCCCCCTACTTGTCTGAGCCAGGGTTGGCGGCCACTATCTCCTCGTACTTGGGGGGCGGGTCACTGTAAGAGACGCTGGCCTCCTCGCTGCTGCTCTCCTGGGGAGCGGTCACCTCCTCGTAGGACGGGGGCGGGGTGGCGCTGGACAGTCTGGAGAGGGAGAGCTCAGGGAGGTACAGGGTGCTCTCCAGGCGGACCGTGGTCCTGCCCCCCCGACTGGGCCCCAGCACCACGTGCGGGTGGCTCCCCGTCTCCCGGTGCCCCGAGGACTCGCCCTGGCTGTGCACAGTGCCCCGGTAGACCATGACCCGGGGGAGGCTGTGTCCCGCGCGACTGGCTAGGTACCGGTTCTGAGCGTACGACGGGCGATGCCGGGTGGCTTTCTGCAGCTGGCACCTCCAGATGATGAACAAGGCGATGACGATCAGCAAGGCCACCCCCAGGAGGGGCACGACCACGTACATGGCGTCTGAGCTCTGCGCCGGGTCTCGGACAGAGTAGACGGCATTCGGGTACCCCTTCCAGAACTCCATCTGCGGAAGAAGGGGGGCGGCTTACACTTACACGCCGGGGCTCCTGTCGCGGACGAGAGGCTGGGGGTTACGTCCAGCGGGGCCCGCGGCTGCCCCCAGTCTGCCCCTCTGACTGGCCTCTGAGAGGCCGCCGGACGCACCGGGGACAAATGACAACACTCCCAAGTCGGGAGGCCCCCGAGCCAGGCCGATGGGGCTCTAAGGGCTGCTTTCTGTTCTTCTATGGCCCCAGTGGCTTCCGGTGCGTCCCAGGTCCCCGGACCTGCTGGTGTTATTGCTTAGCCCACCCCTGCCCCCCAAAAGCCAGCCTCCAGCCCCGGGCAGTACGTGCCGTCTTCTCTTTGTCCTCAAACACCTCCTTGACCTCCTCGTAGCTGCAGATCTCCTCCATGCACTCCCGCTCGATGGTCCCCTGGCGCAGCTCCTCCAGGAACTCGTTGGCACGAGGGAACCGCTTCAGGACCGAATGGGCGTTCTTGGCCTCCAGAAACACTGAGGAAGAGAGCCGTGCTCAGGCCTGTGTGGTGGGAGGGGGGCCGAGGCTCCTGCCAAGTGGACTCAGGCCAGGGACCGGGGTGCGCGGGAACGGAGGGAAGCGAGCCGGAGGCAGCAGGCAGGACGCCACCGCAGACACGGCTGGCCCTCGGTAAAAGGGATGGAAGGAGAAGATCGGAGCCCTTTTCATGAGCATATGCTCCCCTCCGAGGCTCGTGCTGGTCACCCATTCCACAGAGCCCAGCAGACGCTACCAGGGAGGCGTCCCTCCACCTAAATGGCTCTCTGTGCCAACACACGGCCTGGCATCAGTAGCTTTGCCCAAGACAGTCTGGTGCAAAGCCAGGCTGCACTGGATCAGGAGACTGGACGCAAGAGAACCTGAGAGTGCCTCTGGGAAGGCAGGCGGCAGGGTCCGTACGGAGAATCTAGGTCCCTGTCGACAGGACACAGATGACTCCGGCCAGCTTGTCGCTGACAGGGAGCCATATCTACTTGTATCCAAGGGGACACCCAGTTCCAGCTGAGCGACTGGCCTAGGATGAGCTGCACTCCCCCGTGAGCCCGAGCTAAGAGTTTAGAGGATGAAGCAAGAGGTGACATCTCCTCCTGGCGTTTCCCCGGAGCGGCCCAGGTTGCTGTGACCCCCGGCCAATCAGACAGAGGTCGCAGGAACGCCCCCAGAGAGACCCGCACCTTTCCCGCGAGCGCCCAGACACGGCCCTCCGCCCCTGGGTCCGGGCCCCAAACGACTCACCTGCCATGGTGCTCCGCCAGATCCAGTGTCTCACTCGCCTGGCAAAGGAGAAAAGCAGAGCCGTGGAGAAATGCCACTTCAAAACCCACAGCGCACCCCCCTGGCCCTGACGCCTGCCCACACTGGCCTGGTCAGAACTCAAAGCAAGCCTTTCAGCTATTTCCTCCAAGAACATACTCTGAGGGTCCGGACCCAAGCGCTGACTTTTTCTTTAAAGAAAGAAAAGCTCCTACAGGCTGAGTCTCCTCCTGCTACACTTTGCGGTGGAAGGGACCTCATGGAGAAGGGGCGCTTAGGTGACGTCAAGCAAGTCAACAGTGACAGACACAGGACCTGTTTGGGGAACTAAGTTTGCTCGCGATGGCAAGTCCCAGATACCTCTAATGACAAGCGCGGTCCCTGAAACCAGGTGGCATGTGTTTAAGAAGCGAGCACCGGCCACGCTTCACATGGCAGCACCACAACCATCTCCAAAGTCATGGCCCAAGCCCAGATGACCTGCAGCAGGGGACCTAGACCCTGGCTGACGCGACCCAAACTGACCCACTAGCTGGACAGGAGTGTGGCCTCCGTAAGCTCAGGAATTACCCGGCTCACACTCCCCCCCACACCCAGGCCAAGCCGGAGCACCAGCCAAGCTGTCCACATCTGGCAGCGATCACCCTGCTGCTCCCTTCCCCAAGTGGAAGCTCCGGTTTTCCAACTAAACGCTCGTAAGACACAGGAACCCACTGTGCTACCCTTTTTGCCTAGGCTGCCAGGAAGTTCAGTGGTAACACTGACCGTGAATCACAGGTGCCCTCGAAACCCAGCCGTTGAGCACATGCGTGTTTCTCCCCTGTGACAGGGCATACACTTTTCTATTTATGTTTTCAATCTTATGTATACCGAAACTCCACCTTCTAATCCTTTGGCAAACAGGTAGAATACAAATCATAAATCAAATTAAAACCGAAAGAAAAGCCGCAAATCTAACAGCCACCATGGAAACACCCTGTTAAAAGGAAGCCTTTCTCTTCTGAATGCCACAACAATCCCACCCAAAATGATCAGCACGTGACTGTGCCAACGGATGGGCCTGCCAGCGGGAGAAAAGTTGACGCTCTGTGTGTTTATAAGAGAGAAGGTGGAATAGTGTCTCAAAATCTTGCTTCCATTAGGGACCTCTCGGACGGTCCCCTAGGGCCAATGCCAGTCACGTGTCTAGGGTGTGGGTGCGGCGCGTGGGACCGGCCAAGGTTCTTGATTGAAGAAAAATGGAGCTGCGAGTCATGGATTGAAAAGGGTGAGTAGAGGACTGACTAATAAGTGACGTTAGAAAAATATCTATCTCGCGGTAGTGTTGTTTTTTGAAATTTTGATGTGGAGACATTACATAACAGCTCCCGTATAGCTACGCCTTGTCCCGAACACACCCGGCTGTGGTGCACGCGTGCACACCCACACACACATCACAGGCCCCAGTGTGTCAGCCTGACGCCTGCCTCAGTCGGCAGTTCATTTTTAAGCCTCTGACAAGCGGGGCACCCCCAAAACAGCTCCCGGGCAGGGCCCACTCCATTAACAATTCTGTAGCCACCCTCACTGCTGCCTCTGCTGCTGCTGCTGCTGCCACGAGGCCCCCCCCCCTTCCCCAAAATTTAGCGCCTGCTCCTTCCCCTATAAATACACCATCAATAGGCCGTTACTATGGCAACAGCGAGGAAGCGCGAGGGCTCCACGACAGAGAATGCTGCTGCAGTAGTCACGCATGTATATGTCCCCTCCTGCCCCTGGTGGATACTGTAAGGCTGATTGGAGGCCAGTGGAATTTTTAACCCACTCCCCACAGGAACACAGCTGAATCCTGAAGGCCCGGAAAGGAAGGAAGGCAGGGACTGGCCAACCGCAAAGACCTTCCTCCACCCCACCCCGGGGGCTGCAGCCTCTCAAGTCGCAGCACTCTGGGACAGAGCTCCCAAAGTCCCTCGCCCGGGGCCTGGCAGCCATCAGGGCACCCAAGTGCCCTAAGACGTGGCCTCAAAAACGCTTCTCCAAACCCCAGACCTTTTCCATTTCCCTCACTCAGAACTGAGCCCCAGAAAAGGCTCCTGAGATCTCCAAAGCTCATGACTCATCAACCCACCGGTGACACGGAACGCCCAGATTATGCTCCAACCCAAAGTCTGGGCCCTCCTCCGTCCCCTTTCCACTCATGCCAGCCCCGAAAGTGCCTGTCCTCGCTCCCTGTCGCCCGCCACCAGTGCCCGCCACCGGCGTCCTGCCCAAGAATCCCTGCTTCTGGCCCAGCAGCACTCTTCTCCCGGGGCTGCTGGAGAACCCCCGGCGCCTTGGCCCGGACGGGCCTCCAGATCCTCCCCCAACAGTGCCCAGCGCCCGGCTCGGTGGCCCTGGACGCGGAACCGTGCCCTCGGGGCTGGGGCGCCCAACCCCAGCGGCCTCACCGTTCTCCGGGCCCAGGAGGCGGCCGCCCTGTTTGCGCACGCAGCCCGCCACCTCGCTGCGGCGCCTCTTCCAAGCAGGGCCCCTGTCCCCGCCCACCTGCTCCCCGTCGGCCAAGCCCCCCGGCCCGGCCCTGCTGTCTCCTCCCTCCCTCCCTCCCCGCCCCGCTGCCCTCCCGCCGCCCCGGGCGCCCCGTGGCTCAGCCCGGCCCGGGCCGAAGTGCGCCCGGAGCTCCCGCCCCGCTCAGCCGGACGCCCGGGCCCTGCCCATTACCTCGGTAACCCCCTGCCCCTGCTCTCCTCTGGGGGTTCCGCCGCTGCCCGCCCCCCGCACCCCGCCGCGCCAGGTCTGGCCTCGCGCCCCGCGCCTGGCGCGCCACCCTCGAGCGCCACGACCACCGTGCCAGGCCGCGATCGTCGCGTCGCACCGCACCGTGCGCGGGGCCGCCGGGCCGCGGAGAGGAGGACGGGGGGCGGGGGGCGACGAGAGCCGGCCGACGGGGTACGGAGGGCGGGCCGGCCGGAGAGCTGGGGTGGAGGGGCGGTGGCGCGCACCGAGCACCGCGCGCCCGCGCCCCACTCCGCCGGCGCCGCCCCTGCCCCCGCCCGTGCCGCCGGGGGGCGGGGCCTGGCCGGCGGGCCCGGGGGCGCGCCTGGGACCCTCGGCCAAGGGCGCGGGCCCAGGCCGGCCCCCGGGGCGCGGGCCCTCGGAAGCCCCGCGCCGCAGCGGGCTCGGGCGGCCTCACCCCAAGCCCGCGCGCCAGGCGTGTCCGCGTGGCCCAACCCCCCGACTGTCCCCTATCCCGGCTCACCTGTCATTCCGGCCCGCCCGCCCCGAGTGCCTGCGGTGGAGAGAGGGGCGCGGGCCAGCTGCCCGGGCCGGCCTCGTCAGGGCGCCAGAGGGCCTGCAGAAGAGGGGCCGGGTCGAGGCCTGGTTCCGCCAATGACTGGGTGACCTTGGCTTCGTCACTTACCTCCCCCCTACCCTGCCCCCCACACACACACCGGGGGACGGCAGGCTCCTCTCCTGTGGAATCTGGGAAATGGGGAGAATCCCGCCGCCCTCGCGGGGCCGCAGGGAAATCAAGGAAGAAATGGGCTGGGGAAACAAACTGCCTTTAGCGCAGAAAGGGGAGAGGAAGGAATCTGCTGGCCCTGCAAGGGGAGCGCTGGCTGGGGGTGGGGGGCCCTCGGGAGGCCGCGCTGTGGGAGGTTCAGCATGACGGGACAAGATGCTGGTGGCAGAGAGATGACACTTGTCCGGGAGATGCGCGGGAAGAGGTGGACAGCTAAGAGACGGCAGGACCGCCCTGGGGGAGCGCTGCCGAAGCCCCCTGGGAGGGCCCTGGGCGGCAGGCTGGGCTTTGGCGGCCCTTTTTGTTCGCACCTCTGGAGTGCAGCCTGGCACTGGTGTTTGGGGGCAGAATGAGCCTGAGAATGCGTCCCCAGGGATTGCTCCCACCCCATCTCCGGGCAGAGAAACTCCAGCTTGCCCGCCGCCCTGAGGTGGGGAGTGGGTGGGATAGGGAGGGACCTGTTTCATCACAGTGATGGTGGCAGGGCCTGTGCTCCCACAGGAAAAATCGAATTCACCTATAGGGATGAGGAGGGGGCTCCTTTGGGGCCCAAAGGGCTATGTACGTTTGAAATGCACCCTCAGTTCACAGGGTGAGAACCTGGGTCCTGCTTGGCGGGGGAAACTGTGTAGGGCTCTTTAAGAACTTCCTTCCCCGTGAGTCTGCTGTCCACCCCCAGGTCCCCATCCTGATCTTAGCGACCGCTGTGTCCACAGAGGACCCCACACAGCTTTCAGTATGGAGTGAAGGTCCCTGGCTTCCACCACCCCCAGCTGAGCTTCTGGCTCCAGCACAGCCTGGCTCCTTCCAGTTCCCTCTCTGCCCAGAGTGCCTTCCCTCCCACCGCCAGCCTCTGTGCACTTGTATTCATTCCTCCCAAATAGCTCGGATGACATCTCTCCTCTCAAGGTCTTGCGGATTCTCCAGCCCCGCCTGTGTTGACTGTTCCACTCTCAGCGCTTTGTCTGCAGGGACCATGGCGTGGGGCTCTCTGTGGATGCCGGGGGGTGCAAGGCTAAAGAGCAGCGCCTCCACAGCGTGCTGCCTGCTTCAGCTCTTGGCCGCGCCCCCAGATCAGCTCTGGGATCCTCAGCAGGTGACCACGCCTGTCCACGTCTCAGTTTCCTCATCCGTCGAATGACAGTGATGATAACAGTACCTGCCTGCAACGGCAGGGAGAAGGGCCAACCGGGTAATCGGGTCAAGCGTGCCTGGGGCTGAGGTAGGAGCCTGATACCTGTTGTGGCTTTTGCCTGCATCCAGCTGTCGCGTGCATTTGC
The DNA here is from genome assembly GCA_004024745.2 of Catagonus wagneri. Classification (NCBI taxonomy): domain Eukaryota; kingdom Metazoa; phylum Chordata; class Mammalia; order Artiodactyla; family Tayassuidae; genus Catagonus; species Catagonus wagneri. The sequence continues at coordinate 1,030,967 of PVHT021183599.1, forward strand.
TTGCTCACGCGGGTTGCACACTTGCCTCTTCTACCTTGAGGCCAGGGACGTTGTCTCTTCGCGTGTCCCTGGCGTCCAACCCAGAGCCTTGTCCCCAGCAGGAGAGGCTGGGCTGCAGTGAGAAGCTGGGCTGGGGCTCAGCCTTCAATTCACCGCCAAGGTACTGTCCCCAACACCACCAGCCGCTCTGGCCCCAGCATCCTCCGTGTGGGGAGCCTGAGTCCCGGCTTCCTCGGAGGGCTTTCTCTCCCTCCCCAGGATGGCTCCAGGCACTGCCAAGGACTGGCTGGGGAAGGCTGCAGCCTCTCCCCCCAACCCGGGAATAGTCCCCCTCTGCAGTTCAGAGCTTCATTATCTGAATCCTGGAGAGGTGTTCCGGTCTTCCTGTGAGCTTTCACTCCCTCCGCTCCGTCTCCATCGTGTGCAGCGCGCAGTCTCATTGCTTTGTTGAGTAAACACACGAACACGTAGTCAGGCATCTAAACCACATGTGTAGGGAAGGGTACTAAGGATCGTGGGAAGACCCAGCCCCCTAAACAAAAAAATATATGATACAGTTGCTAATAAAACAAAAGGATGGCAAAAGGCAGATCATATTTCAGTAAAAATTCCCAATACGGTGCAAGGAGACAGACCTTCCACCCCAGCTTTATTCAAACTTCTAACCTGTTTCCATTTCTGATCCAGATCCGATCTGGCAGGACAAGCTTCATGGCTGCTGGCCCTGTGGAGCTGGGACAGGGTCCAATGCCTAGAAAGTTTCCTGATGTTTGGCTCAAGGTTCTGCTGTCACCATCTTGAAATTATTAATACTCTTTGAGCAACAGACCTGCATTTTCGTTTTTCATGGGGAACCTTGAAGTATACAGGTGACCTTCCCATCTGTGACATTCCCGACGTCAGCGATGCTCTCGTCCCGGGGTCTCAACCACCCTCCCAGTCTCCTCTCCCCCCTTCTGCAAACCTAGGCCGGTCTCTCCTTTCCCCACCCTCCGCTGCACTGACTCCGTCATCTTCCTCCACGTGGCCTCTCCCTTTGGCTGAGAGAAGCACCCCCTTCCAACTTCATTCATCCCCAGCATCTCGCTCTCTACGCCACTGTCGCCCATCCCAGCATCAAACTCTCTAAGAGCTCTGTTGCCGCCACACTCTGATAGCTTCACCCAGTCTCAGCCCATTCCTGAGCCTAAACACCAATCCTTACTCCACAGGGGTCTCAGGCCATCTCTGTGCACTGATCAACAAATGAATCCAGTATTATGGACTGAATCACACACACCCACCCCGTTCATATGTTGAAACTCCAATCTGCCTGGTGTCCTAATGAGAAGAGTTTAGGACACAGACACACGGAGGGGAGATCCGTGAGGACACATGGAGAACGTGGCCATCTACAGGCCAAGGACAGAGGCCTCTGAACGAACCAACCCTGGAGACATCTTGATCTCAGACTCCTGGCCTTCACAGCTGTGAGAAAATAAATAAATGCCTCCCGTGGAAGCCACCCAGTCTGGTATTTACTCACCCCTGCTACGTGCCAGGTACTGTTCTAGGACCTGGGATTAGAGAAGCCATCCAAACAAAAACTCCTACCCCCGTGGAGGTGAGACAAGAAAACAAAGAAGTCAAAGTCACAGGACATTGGGTGATGATCGATGTGATGGAGAAAAATGAAGCAGGGAAGTGGCTTGGCTCCGTTGCCATCTTCTCAGTGGGGTCTTCCCTGACCACTGTATGTAAACGCTCCATGTGCCGATGCCAGGGCTTTTGCTTGTCCCAGGGTCAACCAAGAGGCCAGTGTGCTCAAGTAGAGCAAGTGAGAGAGGAAGATGGTTGAGGATGAGCCCAGAGAGGCCATGGTGGGGGTGGCCAGAGATGATGCCGGGCCTTGGGTTAGGGACTATTGAAATATCCATGCGGAGACAATGGTGGCTTACAGCAGGTGATGCAGCGGAGGTGGGGAGTTAGGGCAGATCCTGGGTAGATTTTGCTGGTAGAGTTATGAGAATTTGATGACAGGTTGGTACGGGGCTATGCCAACGACAGGAGTCAAGGACAGCTCTCAGGATTTCAATTCAAAAGAATGAGAAGGAGAGAAGTACCCTAACAGATTAAGGAAAACAGCAGTGGAGTAGGTTGGAGAGAGGAGTCTGGAGTTCAAAGGCAACATCAGGGCTGGAGATATAATGGGAGAATAATCAGCATCTAACAAGTATTCCAAGTCATGAGACTGGATGAGATCAACACAAGAGTGAGGGTAGAAAAACAACGCTTGGAGGGGCTGCAGCTGAGAAGGAACCAGCAAATGAGACCAGGAAAGGGTGATCAGTGAGGCAGGGAGAAGGCAAATCAAGGTGGAGCCAACTGAAGAAGGCGTATCAAGGGGAAGGAGTGGGATGGACTGGGAATTTGCACTTAGTAGATGCAAACGATTAATTAATTTATTATTGTATTTATTACTTTATTACTTTATTTATTTATCTTTGCTTTTTAGGGCCGCACTCACAGCATACGGAAGTTTCCAGGCCAGGGGGCCAATCAGAGCTGCAGCCGCCGGCCTACACCACAGCCACAGCAACGCGGGATCCTTAACCCACTGAGCGAGGCCAGGGATCGAACCCGCATACTCATGGATACTAGTAGGATTCGTCACCACTGAGCCACAACGGGAACTCCTACGCTATGACATTTAGCATGGATAAGCAATGAGATCTTACTGTACAGCACGGGGAACTATATCCAGTCTCTTGGGATAGAACACGATGGAAGGTAGTATGAGAAAAAGAATGTATATATGGGTATGACTTGGTCTCTGTGCTGTGCAGTAGAAATTGGCGCAGCATTGTCAATCAACTATGCTTAAGTAAAATAAAAAAAGGAGCAATTACTCAATCGCTCAAATGCTGTCGACTGGAGAACTGCATCTAGCAATTTAGAGGCCATCGGTGACCTTTAAGAGCAATTTCCAGGGAGGCATGGGGACACAAAGGCAGATCACAGTGTTTTCGATCAACAGTGGGAAAAGAGAAATTGACAGCAGTGAGTAGTGACTGACAGCTCTCATGGCAAGTTGCCCTGCAAAGGAGAGCAGGGAAGTGGGACCCTGGGGGTTGTAAGGATATGAGGGGACAAGATAAAAATATATATTTTTTTTTAACTATGGGAGAAATGACAGCAAAGTGATGAAGCGAGTCGGCGATGCACAGATGCAGGCAGGTGAGAGAGGTGATGGCGGAGGAGCTCGGAGCAGTTCTCTTCTGATGGCTTCTGTTTTCTCAGTGAAACGGGAAGCCAGGCCACCAGCTGAGAGGGGGCGGGGAGAGGGGTGTCAACAGTTTGATGAGAGAAGGCTTGAAATCATCTTCTGGGAGATGGGGAGGCTGGATGTTCCACGGGAATATAACATGATGGCTGGGCTGCGTTAAGGGCTCACTTGAGGTTTAATGGCCATTGATTTAAAGTGAAATTACTCAGCATGTGCGCCTGGTTTTCTCCAGCCACGTTCCATGTCACGGATGCAGACCCAGAGTAAGTAGGTGGAAAGTTGGGTCTTATCAGGGTTGAGTTTTACTAGTTGAGTACAAAGACATGACAGTGTGACAGAGGAGTCTCATGGGGCTTCAAGGGAGAAATTAGGATCGTGGATCATGGATTTTAGCTTGGATAAGGAGGGAAGGGAAGGTGAGAGTCAGGGTTAGGTGAAAGAGTGAAAAAAAAAAAAAAAGCAGTAGCTTTGTTGGCTGAGGGTCCTGGTGGGGCTCAAAGGATTGTTGGAGTTCCGGTAGCACCCAGAGGAAGGTGCTGGCTTTTGGAGATTATGGTAGAGAACAGATCAATGGACGGACAGACCAGGGGTAGAAACATCTAGGCCGTGTGGAAATCTGCAAGAATGCGCATGGAAGCAGTTCTGTCACCGGACCCCTAGAAAGGCCTACCTTCTCCCCAACCCCTCATTCCATTCTTTGGCCTATTCGTGAACTTGAGGGACGCCCCATTCCTGAGCTTCACCTCTTCCCAGAGCTTCACGCATCCTTCAAATTCACCTGTCCTGGAGGTCACCCCACCTGAGCCTACATCCTAATGAGAGCCACACCCCGTGTCCCGATCCATCTTCCCTTCCTTGCGTCCGGCCCCATTTTATTTACTGAGCACCTGACTCTTACCTTAGCCTGATTCTAACCCTGACCTGGTGGCATTGTCACCCCAAGGCAGATCATGGTGACAGTATATAGCTTCGGTCACTCCCCTGGCGCTGACCTTCACCTCCTTCCTAGGTTCAAAGGGCAGCCTTCCCGCTTGCTAACCCTGTGTCCTGGGCAGGTGACTTTACCTCTCTAGGCCTTAGCTTTCTCATATGAAAAATGGGAATGATAAGAGATTTCACTTTCAAAAACCTTTGTAAAGACCGAAGGAGGGAGTTCCTGTTGTGGCTCAGCGGAAAGGAAGCCGGCTAGTATCCGTGAGGACGCGGGTTCGATCCCTGGCCTCAGCCAGTGGATTAAGGATCTGGCGTTGCTGCGAGCTGCGGCTCAGAATCCCGCGTTGCTGTGGCTGTGGTGCAGGCCGGCAGCTGTAGCTCCAATTCGAACCCTAGCCTGGGAACTTCTGCATGCCATGAGTGTGGCCTTAAAAAGAAAATAAAAAAGACCAAAGGAGATGATGTGAGCGAAGGGTTTAGCGAAGCGCCTGGTTCAGTGGGGCTGTCCAGTGCTACCTACAAAACCACACCAGTCTTGGGCAAATGGCCTGGCACAGTGCGTGCTTCTGGTTTGATTTCTTTCACCCAGCCTGGAGATCGGCCTTACTGTCACAAGGAAAGTTCGGCCCTCACCAGCGTCACACCCAGCCTGAGGTCTGGAACATTCCCAGCAAGCCCTGATGTTCTTTTGACAAACTCGGGCAGAGGAATTGGGACAAGGAGAGAGGCTGTTGACCTTGAGTTTGCAGGACTAGGGCCGTCAGAACCACCTCTGCCTCCCCAACTGGTGCTGGACTGCCTCCCGTCTATTGGCTCCGGTGCTGAGAATTCAGCTCCATGTGTCTAAGGGTTTGAGGGTCCAACGTTCTGCCTGACATTAGAGGCTGGTCCTTCTGTAAAGAGGAAGGAAAAGATCTGGAGTTCCCTTCATGGCTCAGTGGTTAACGAATCCGACTAAGAACCATGAGGTTGCGGGTTCGATCCCTGGCCTCGCTCAGTGGGTTAAGGATCCGGGGTTGCCGTGAGCTGTGGTGTAGGTCGCAGACGCGGCTCGGATCCCGCGTGGCTGTGGCTGTGGCGAAGGCCGGTGGCTACAGCTCCTGTTAGACCCCTAGCCTGGGAACCTCCATATGCCGCGGGTACGGCTCTACATAAAAAGGCAAAAAAAAAAAAAAAAAAAAAAAAAAGACAAGGAAAACAAAAGATCCCTCAGTGACTGACAGGTCCCTGGTACTCCTGCCCTGCCACTTCCTGCCCTTCACTGAGCGATGGTTTTCTCTTTGGTCATCTAGCCTGACCAGGGGTAGAAGAACCTCAGGCCAGTATTTCCCAAAGACTATGATGCACCAGAATCATCTGAGATTCTTTTTAATCGTGGCAATTCTCACGTCTTGCTCGGGATCCCAAGACAGTAAGCCTGGCTGGGAGCCCAAGGTCCGCCAGCTTCCCCCGCATCCCGTGTGCCAGCCGCTATACGATGTGCATACACGGCTCCGGGCGAGCCACCCTTGGCAGAAACGCTGCTTGGATCCTGACTTTTCTGCTTGGGAAGTGCCCCAGCGCCCACTCCCCTCATACACACCCACCCCCCTCAGCAGAGGACCAACCTCAAATTTGGGATGTCAAGCGAGCAGGCACATGAGGCATTCAGAAACCCGAGGAGCCAGCAAGAGTACCTCAAGACCTGGGACCCGTACTCAGTGTGAGTGGGGGCTACCTGGGCTGGCCAGCTTGTCCTGGGCTGAAGAACAAAACCCAGGGCTGGGTGGCCATCATATAGCTCGTCAGAGCCGCACGCCCTTTTTGTCCCAACACACGCACACGCGCACGCACACGCACACGCACACCCTGAGACAAGAAGATGCTTTAGCACATAAGCTCCCAGGGACCTTGGCCCCAGGGCACCTCCCTCCCCCTGCTGTCCTCTCCTGGACACTGAAGGCACTGTGGCCGCCGCCACCATCCCTGGCAAGCACCTTCCTTTCCTCTCTGGATACCATCATCACACAAGTTGCCTTGACCGTGCTTGAGGGCTCCAAAGTCAAGTCCAAATACATTCCTTGCCCTGACTCTGATGACTGGAGGTGGGGCGCCAGAATCACGCCAGCTTTCAGAAGGGATTGAGGCACCTGGAGCCACTGCCTTGGCTGGAGTGGTCACCAAGCATCAGAGAGGGCACAAGCCACCAGCCCTCTGGTCTTCAGGGCTCAACGCTTTGAGGAAGAGGATGCTGATGAAGAATGGAGAGGTCAAATGACAACTGTGGTGCTCAGACCACACACCGCCCGAGCCGCAGTGGCCTGCGTGCTATTCCGTGAGCACCAGGAGCACATTCCTGCCTCAAGATGTTTGCACCTCTTGTTCACTCGGCCTGGAATTCTCTTTGTCCGGAATGTACAAAGAAGAGTTCCCGCTATGACAGACTGGGTTAGGAAACCAAGTACAGTGGCTGGGTCTCTGTGGGTTTGATCCCTGGCCCAGCGCAGGGGGTTAAGGGATCCGGCATTGCTGCAGCTGCAGCGTAGGGCACAGCCGTGGCTCAGATTCAATCCCTGGCCCAGGAACTTCCATCAGTCGCACAACCTCCCTGTCTTATTTCCCATCTGATTACAAACATAATACGCCGCCGTTGTGGCAGTTTTAGAAAGGACCACTCACAATCACACTAGCCAGAGAAAGCTGTTATTACAATTTGTATATATTGCTTTCCTGATTTTCACTCCATAAATCCAATTTTACATCATTTAGTTTATGCGATGTAAAGAGTTTTTTTAAATGTACTTTGTTTTTGTCTGATTGCAAAAGTCACAATACACACAAAACGTTAAGACCGCACACACACACACACATAAAGTAGAAAGTTAAAAATCACTTGCTTTCATACTCACAAAGGCCTCATCCACCCTCGACATTTCAAAAAGATGACTCTTTTCACCATTTTAATGTTTTCATCAGTTAACATGTCAATTTTTAATCTGCCCAGAATTGAATTTGGTTTAATACTTAAGCTAGCGATTAGCTGTGTTTTCCTGATTGTTTAATCTGTTCGCAAAACATCGTCATTTCTCCATCGGGGTTGGAGAGAAAGGGCGGCTTAGGGGTCTCGATCCCTTAAAATATCTACTAAAAGTGCCCTCCCTGGCATTTATTTGATATGGCCACCCTGAAGATTCTTCTCCAGAGCAAGTCTGGAACCACAGCTATGCCACACTGATAGAGGTTTTGGTCCAGTGCCTCAGTCTAGCCCGTCTCCTCCTGTGGCGGTCACACGCTGTGAAGACCGGGATGGCTCTAACACGCCTGTCGTGCAGGCCGGGTCAACTGCCCTCTCACCTCTGCCCCCAGTCCTATCTACTCTCTCTCCGTAATTTCACGATTGCTCATTTACTCTTCCATCAGAACTCTGGGAGAGTTTCGTAAAGTTACAAAAGAAAAATAGCACCCATTGATATCATGGCCATAGCCGCATTCAATTTATGCATTCAATTGGGCAGAAACTGGTATCTTTACAGTATAAAGCTTTTCAATCAAGCTCATGGTATTTCTCGTTAGTCTTCTAAATTTTACGTGTTGTTCCTCAGCCAGGTTTTCTGGTTTTGTTCCTATAGGTTCTACATATTTCTAAATATTTTTTGTATCGTATGTATGTATGTAACATATATGTTAATAATATGTTGTATATAGTATACTGTGTATACATTACATGATACGTTATATATACTACATATTATATGCTAACATGTTAAATAATGTGTGTGTGTATATTTATATACATGTATTTGTTGCGATCGAGAATGGGGTCTTTTTTTCTGATTAGCTATTGTTGGTTTACGAGAAAGGTGCTGATTTTTGTAAAATGATTTTGTATCCATCTGCCTTGCTAAGGAGTTTCTTAGTCATCTACAGCTGTTCACGTAGGTGATCATGGAACTTTTTTTTTAATGATTTTTACTTTTTCCATTATAGTTGGTTTACTGTGTTCTGTCAGTTTTCTACTGTAGAGAAAAGTGACCCAGTCTCTCTCTCTCTCTCTCTCTCACACACACATATTTATGTATATTCTTTTCAAATAATGATAAATGTGTCTCTTTCTTTCCAATAGGCCTCCTACTTATTTCTTGTTCTGACCCCACTGCAATGTCCAGTTCTTGGCCTTCATGGCAACACCTACAAGGATTCACTATGCACAGCAGTGTTCCATTTAGCACTGGTTCAGATACATAGAATATATCTGAAGAATTCTTTTATTCCTAATTCACCACTCTTTGTTATTTTCAACTGAAATGGAAATTGAATTTTATTAAATAACTTATTTGCAGTATTTTTAATAGATACAAATAATTTCATTATATGGAGGTTTCAAGATGTACTTAATTCTTCAGGGAACTGAAGGCTCAGGTTTTTTTCTGTTGTTCCTTATTGTAAATGATGCTACAAATCAATGTATTTATAAAGAAGTAAATACGCCTCCTTTTTTTTTTTAACACGAGCAGGAGGACCAGCCAGTGACCCAGACCGTCAAGCATCTCCTCGGAACTTGGTGCTGGGGCTGGAGTCTCAGCTCTTTAGGAAGAGACCCTTAAGCGATCATATCCTTTAACAATTTTACTGCTAGGGACCATAATTCTGCTTTTAAGAAATAGATCCAGCAGCGAAGTTTTAGTGATCTTTAGAGTGAGTAGGAGGTAGCCAGTGCAGAGTAGTCTAGTTTTTCTCTTTTAGACTTCTATTCATTTTTCAGCTTAATTCAGCTCAATAAATAACCATTGATAAATAATCAGGGATGATGTGGATTAAAGACAGATTTTACCTCTGTCTTTTCATGTGAGAGAAAATAGGCATCTATTTCTTAAAAGCAGAATTATGGTCCCTAGCAGTAAAATTGTTAAAGGATATGATCGCTTAAGGGTCTCTTCTTAAAGAGCTGAGATTTTACTCAACAAGGTTATTCCAAATTCCAGTGCCTAAAAATATTCATTCCTTCTCTCTTTTGCCATCGAGAACAATTGTAGTGTAATTGTCTTTGCAAAGGTAATTAAAATATTTCATTGTTTCAATTTATGTGTTTATCGTGCTCAATTTTTCACATGTTCATTCACCATTTTCCTTTTCTTTGCTGTGAATTATCTGTGTGTTCTCTTTTCTGCTGCAATCTCACCGTTTTTCTCAGTGGTTAACACATGCCCTTTGCACATGTTTACACTCTTGCTTGCCTTTTACTGTTGCTTATCTGCTTGTTTTTCCTTTGCGATTCTTTACATTTCTTTTAAACACAGAAAACCTTATCAGCCCAGGGATCAGAAAGGTATTTCATACATTTTTTTCTTAGTTTTTTTTTTTATGACTTTATAGCTGAAGGAAAAAATATATCCAGAGGCCCAAAAAGGGTGGAAGCACATAGAGTTAGGTGGGCCTTTGCTGTGGAGTTTTCCTCTCCCCGTTGGAGACCTCTTTCTCCAGCTGGTGGCATTCATTTGGAGCTGTACTCCAGTAGGAGAGCCTGCACTGAAACTCCCCTTCAAGTTAGAAAAGGTCTTGCCATCATTTTGGGGTTTTGTTGTTGTTGTTATTTTGCCTTTTTTTTTTTTTTACCTCCACTCAACAAACCACTACATGCTTCCATTAGAACATCTCCATTTCTTTCACCATTTTTCTTTTCGGTCTTTTTAGGGCCCCACACACGGCATATGGAGGTTCCCAGGCTAGGGGTCTAACAGGAGCTGTAGCTGCCAGCCCTCACCACAGCCACAGCAACGCGGGATCCGAGCCGCGTCTGCAACCTACACCACAGCTCACGGCAACGCCGGATCCTTAACGCACTAAGCAAGGCCAGGGATCGAACCTGCATCCTCATGGATGCTAGCTGGGCTTGTTTCCAGTGAGCTACAATGGGAGCTCCACTTTTTTTTTTTCAATGTAATGCTTGTCCACCCTATTTCTTTATAGCTCAGAAGTATGCGCAGAAGCTAATTAGTTATTTATTCAATATGTTTAAGTCCATTTCTTCACTCATGTATTCAACAAAAAAATATATAAATACACATTGAGGTAATATGTGTTGTTATGAGAGTTTATGACAAGGGCGGGGATTTTAGTTAAAATATTGTAGTAAGATTCAACAAGAAAGAGGAGGTGTTCCTGTTGAAAATGATGCATTGCAAAGGTGTATCGTTAATCGCAAATGCTATGATCACTTGCTTAGAAAGCTAAAGATGATGATGATTAACTAAGCAATCTTTTGAGCAATGGAAGAGATATTTAAACCGAGACCTCAAGGGAGACAGGGAGTCAACCATGGGAGAGGGTGTGAGGGGAGAAGCATTTCTGGCGGGACCCGTAGCAAGTATAGAGGTTCAAGGCACAGTACTGCTCGATGTTCACAGGCCGTAAGGGAGACCAGTGCGGGTGGGGCGTGGTGAGCAAACGCTGGGGGCAGAGAGCAGATGACTTCAAAAAGAGGGCAGGGGCCAGTCTATGCAGGGCCCTAGAGGACATTGCAAGGGGCTCAGAAGCTTTCTAAAGTGCAATGGACTGCATTGGGGGTTTTAAGCAAGTGACACGATCAGTTTTCTATTTTGTAAAGACCGTTCTGGAAGTGAGGTACTGAACGGACTGTAAGGAGCAAGAACGGAAGTAAGAAGACCAGCGAGGAAGTCACAGCAGCGAGACACGGGAGAGATGGCAGTGGGAATGTTACCGATAAAGAGCAGTAGATGGATTCCAGACAGATGCGGGTAGAGCCATCCAGATGTGGGTACCGAGCGCATGTGGAGAGTCGAGGCAAAGGAAATAGTTCAGGCTGATCCCAAGTTCATTAGTACCACAAACTGGATGGTTTGAACACAAGACATCTATTTTCTCAGTTCTGGAGGCTGGAAAGTTCAAGATCAGGTTGCTGGCACATTTGGTTCTTGGTGAGGGCCCTCTTCCTCACTTGCAGACGACAGCCTTCTCGGCACACCTGTCCTCGCATGTGGCCTTTCCGCTGTGCGAGCTCAGCGAGAGGAATCCTCCATGTCCTTTCCTCTTCTTATAAGGATACCAGTCCTATTGGATCCGTTCCTGACCCTTCGGACCTCATTTTAACCTTAATTACTTCCCTAAAGACCTCATGTCCAAATACACTCACACCGGAAGGGTTAGGGTTTTAATATATGAATTGGGTGGGGGGGGGCACGATTCAGTTCACAACAGTGGTTTAAATGAGAAAAAAAAATTTTTTTAGGGCCTCACCTGTGGTATATGGAGGTTCCCAGGCTAGGGGTGGAACTGGAGCTACAACTGCCCGCCCACACCACAGCCACAGCAACGTGGGATCCGAGCCGCAACTGTGACCTACACCACAGCTCACGGCCACGCCGGATCCTTAACCCACTGAGCAAGGCCAGGGATCGAACCTTAGTCCTCATGGATGCTAGTCAGATTCGTTTCCACTGAGACACGACGGGATCTCCCTAAATGAGAAATTTATTATCTCACAGCTCTATAGGCTACAAGTCCAAAGTTTCGGCAGGGTTGGTTTCTTCCACGGGCTCTGAGAAAGAATCTGCTCCAGGCCTCTGACCTAGCTTCTGGGGACACGGAGACACATCACTTCAACCACTGCCTCCATTTTCACACGCTGTCCTCGCTGTGTGTAAGAACTTCGGTCATATTGGATGCGGAGCCCACTTTACCCCAGGGTGACCTCATCTTAACTAATTATGTCTACGGTGACCCTATTTCCTAATAGGATCCCATGCTAAGGCCCCGGAGGGTTAGGGCTTCTCCACATGAATGTTTGGAGGACACAACTCAGCCCGTAACATTAAACCAGAAATGAGGATTTAAAAGCCAAGTCCCCCAAAACTGAGTTCTTCTGCTGAGCATATGAGTAACACCTCTACCCAAAATGAGTGTTCCTCAAGATTGAGGTGTAGCAAAGAAAAGGGGGGAATTGAAACTGAGCAGAGCCCTGTGGGGCTCCTGGGCACACAAGCCTTGCTGTGTCCCCCACTTCTTGTTTTTAGGGAATAAACTTCAGCCTCCAAGACCTGCCTTGAGTTCCAAAGGGCAGTTTCCAATGGTTGCTGATCAGGGAAGAACAGTCAAGAGACAGTAGTGCAGCCTGGGGGCAGGTCCTGGTTCCTCCTCAAGGAACGTACATAGCAATATCTTTGAGTTCTTCCACAGAACTGAAACCCCCAACAAATGGAAGGTGTTAATGAAGCATTCTTAATTCTGGAAAGAAGACCACCAGACCACTGAACAATGGAAGCTTGCCTCTACCCAGTTCCTTATCGGCAAACCTATTTTTCATTCCCCAGACTATAAAACCACCTCCCAATCTCTCCTAAGGGAGGCACGGTTTTTGAGGCATTAACTTGCTGTGACCCTCCTTTGCCTGGCAAAGCCATAAAGCTATATTTTCTCCTTCTCCCAAAACTCTTGTCTGAGTTTCTATTCGGCACCGGCGAGCAGAGGCCAAGTTCCAGCAACAACATCAGGTTTCTGACTTAGAGAACTAGGTGAACGAGAGCTTCCATCTCCTGAAAGAGGAAAGGCTATGCGGCTGGCAGGCTTGTGGGGATATCAAAAGATTTTGAATATATTAGACTTGAAAAGCCAATGCTAAGTTTGGGGGTACAGAGTGGGCTGTTGCACATCTGAGTGTGGTTCAGTAAAGAAAGGTGGGGTGCTGTGGGATGAGGTGTGCGGGTGTGATTTACAGTTAGGGGACTCAGCACTGTTGTAGAGCAGAAACTGGCACATTGTAAATCAATTATACTTTAATGTAAACATCAAATAAAGTTATGGGACTCAGTGGGATCACCTAGGGTGTGAAAAGAGATATAAGAAAAAAAAAAATCCAAGACCCAAGTTTTGGAGTAAGGAGAAGAATCGGCAAAGGAAGAGTGAGAAGGAGCTGCCAGTTAGGTGGGAGATGTGGAAACAGAAGCGAGAGGTCATAGAATCTAAAAGAAGCGAGTGTTTACAGGAAGGGTTGCCCAGTGTATCAACACCTCGGAGAGCCTGGGTAACACCAGGGCAGAGAGGCGAGGAGGGAACTTGACAACACGGCGTTCATGAGCGACCATGAGAGGAGCTATTTCAGTGGAGATGGAGGAACTAGGTGAGCCTGGATTCGAGTGTGTTGATGACTGCGCCTGGAAGAGAGAGGCCTTGAAGACAGTACCTGCGGGCAAGTGCTTTGAAATGGAGCAGAACAATGTGGCACTTTCTGAAGAAGGACGTGGGACTCGAGAGATGATTTTTTTTTTTTTTTTTAAGATGAGAACTAGGACAGCATGTTTGCATGCTGAATAAACTGGTCAAAGTACAGGGAGGGGATCCAATGACGCTAGACAGAAGGAAAGGAGGAAAGCTTGATTATAGAGGAAGGCAAGCCAATCTGCTTGGTGATGGTGTGATGAGGGCATTTCCATACCATATGTTCTGATTTCTAAACTGAATATGGACAGGGCCAGTAGGAGGGAAGTGGGAGGACATGGAGACTTTGGGAAGAGCGCAAATCACCATTCTAAGAATGGACCGGAAAAGCGCAAAACACAGATGTTCTTTTGAGCAGTGAGGGGTGACCTGGTGAGGCTGGAGATCATACCTCAACAAGGGTGTATGATCTGCCATCTTGGGTGATTCCTTCTGGCAACACAGAGATACTTAAGTGCAGGCATACAGAGCACAAATAGTTGGGTTCGTCTAAGGTCGGGGATTTGCCAGTCACAACTGTGAAAGAGGGAACGACGGGACAGGATCATGATGGATCATGACTCTGAGGGCCCTTGGAGAGGAGAGAAGGGAGATATACCAGGAAGCAGACCAAGGGCTGGACTGAAGTCTGAAGAATAGGATTCTGTGCGCCATGGAATCTGGCCCAGTGTAGGCGCTCAGGAAATATTAATTGAATTGGTGACAAGGGAGGCCACTGGAGAGCTGCAATACTGCAACCACACACCAGGGGGCAAGAGACGACAAGAAATGGGTCAGCCCAAGCCCCACCTAAAGTTTGAGGGCTGTGTGGCTGGAACTCCAGTGGCCCTCCCGCCTGCTGGGAGCCTCCCTTGACCATGGGGGTAAATGATGCTGCCTGTGAAGGCTGGAGTCCACTGTAGGCATCACCAGGTAGCTGGTGGCGGAGGGTGTGGGGCAGGAACAGAAGAAACCACAAGCCCAAAGATGGGGATGAGGGAACCTCCTTCCATGTAGACCTGACCTGTGCTCTGAGCAGGTCACAGGAAACAGACTCTCTGTGTTCCTGGGTCTCCTTGGGCACAGAGAACTGCTACCATTAAGCCCAGCCTAGGTGTTGGCCCTGAGGAGCCATTGCACCTCTCCGCTGAGATTCGTACCATGATATATAGATTCGCACGCTGGTCCCAACCTAGAGGGGACCTAGAGCTACTTGCCCAGGACAATGCGGACCATCCAGTCATCTGCTGCTCTGTTCACTCTCTCATTTATTCACACCTCACCTGCGCCCCTCCTGTGTGCTATTGGAGGAGACAGCCAACAATGCCCAATAGGATAGCTCAGGAGAAAGGGAGGAGTCAAGGCCAATGTCTGACTGTGGGCGTGGGCGACTGAGGGGATAAAGGTGCTTGTTCCTGAGAGGTGAGCTGGTTGCCCAAGATGCTGAAGGGCCTGTCTTGGGCTGCACTGACACTGGGGTGCCTGGGGAGGCCCTGTGGGCAGACGTCCGGGATGCCTGCTTGAAAGCTGAGCAGAAAGGACCCAATGGTACTGGGTGTGTGTGGGGGGTATGTGTGTGACGGCAACAAGGAAGGGACAGCAGTATCTGTAGTGTTGTCTGTTGTCTCTGGGACCAGCCACCAGCCCCTCTGTGTCTTCTTTAGGCTGAGGAGGGGGGCACGGGGCCAGATTGCCAAGTCACAGACTGACATTTTTTGCTCAGTCACCCACCCATCAGTTCCTCATCCAGGAGGGCTCCTGGTTCTGGCCCCATTTGAACAGGCTTCTTATCCTTGATCTTATGTTCTAGCGAGTCTGCAGAGGCACGTGGAGGTAAAATGACTTGCCTGGGGTTTCAGAACAAGTGGGTGGCCGGTAGAAGCCTAAATTCAGAGTTCAGTATCTTGCCTTCCTCAGCACCGCTTCCTGGATGGAGAATGGCGGGGCAGCACTAAACCGGATGGCCCTATCTCCTTCCGGGTCCCCGCGGTCCACACCCGCCCCTCTGATCACAAAGTCTGGCGTTGCCGGCAGACCACAGGCTCCAAGGTTCTGGGTGTAAGTCTCCCCGGTGAGCTGAGCTCTTACCCGGAGCCCTGAGCCCTGCTCTCAGCTGCACTCACGCCCCACTTGGGCTGAACCTCCAGCCCCCCCCCGCACCTGCTCCCCCACCCCGGGGCCCGGCGGACTCACCTCTAAATACATTACACAAACACTTGAATGCGAGATTCTAAATGCTGCAATTTGTCTGTCCTGTCTGTTGACCTTTGCCTCTATGCCTTTGACATGTTTTGATTCTACGCGGTTGCAGGTTTTGTTTCATCAACAAGGTGACCGTGCGGTTAATTACCCTTTGACCTTTGGGGTCAGGGCCTCCATCTGGGCAGGAAACATCCACGGCCCCAGGAGTTTCAGGTCTCTGGGCATTTAGTTGTCACTGCCAATTCCCCGTGCGTGCCTCCCCCACCTCCCCAGAGGGGTGTGCCACCTTGAGTGCAGTGCCTTGTCACCCACCAGGCACCTCCCCCCAGTCCCATGGGGAAGTGGCAATTCAGGGGCCAGGCGTGCCCCTACTGCAGGTTCTGCTCACCCTCATCTCTGAGTCCCCTCCTGGGGCCCGCCCGGGGCTGGGAAAGTGGGCTGCCTTTTAGCCCCAGGGACAGCCTGGCCATCGCCGCTGCAAGAAATTTGCCCAAGAAGAGTCTGGAAGGACCTCGGCTGTGAAACCATTCGCTGGTACCTTCCTGCTCTTCCTGCTCAGGCTAGAAGAGGCAGCGGGGTGGGAAAGGCAGAGCTGGGAGGCAGGGCCACTCTGGGGACAGAGAAGAGGGCCCAGTCCACGAGGCAGGGAGGCCAGGGCTTGTGTCAAATCCAGCGGTCCCCCGAGGCTGGGGACAGAGTGTAGGAAGGACAGAGGGCTTACCCACGAAATCAGAAAAGCGCTCCAATTACTTCCTGTGCCCCGTGGGTCCTGGCTGCAGTCGGGGTTCTTCTCACGGTGCTCGGAGCCCGTTCTGAGGCGGGAGACTTCGCCTCTCACGCTGGGCTTTTGGCAGAGACGAACACACTCACGCTCCAGAACCTTCCTTGTTGGCTGGGGCTGTGCTGTGTCCTGTGAAGGCAGGCTGGGAAGATCATGGACCAGGGCTGGGGTTTTAATAACACTCTTCCGTCTTTATTATCAGAGTCGTTTGAGACTAGGAACATTTATAAGTTTTTGATGACATAAAAACCACATGAATATTCAGCAGTTGAGTCTGTGCTTAGAATATTCTAGTAAGTCCAGCCCGAGTCTTGCTCAGTGACGAGGCTGTGCCGCCCACCTGGGGAGGAGCTGGTGGGGCAGGCGTCTCGGCGGCTAGTCTGGAAGCTGTGCCACGTGCCACCGCAGGGGCATGGCTGTCGTGTTCTGTCAACTCGCTCCAGGCAGGGGACACCAGCTTGGCTTCATGCTGGGCATTGGGGGGAACAAATCCTCACCCGGCCACTGTCAGGGCTTGTGGGGTGACAGTAAGGTGACGACGCTCTGAGCCATCGTGGTGAGGGGCTGCCCTCTTGGAACCTTGGGGCTGCTGGTGGCCGCGTCGAGGGAAGGCAGGCCAGGCTCTGGGGTCCTAGACCGACTGGGTCTGGACCCACTTTTGCTCTGGCCACTCTGTGCCTCTGCTTCTCAGGCCAGGCAGGTGGGGTGAGAGCCAAGGCCACAGCTGTCCCAGCAGAGGCACACAGGCAAGGCCAGGAAACTCTGGGGACAGGCAGCCCTCGTGTCCCAAGCCGTGGAGAAGCGTGTGAGTGGCTGTGCTCAGGGCCTGAGGCCACCCAGGAAGAAGAGCCGAGCGGCCGAGGCTGGGCTGCTGGGGGCGGGCGTCCTGGGAGCAGGGCTTTTGCTTTGCCTCTGGATGCGTGCTCCCCGCCCGCCCCTTCCCTGGGATCTGCCGGCTCTTGCGCTCCCAGGAAAAGCTATCGCCTCCCTCTGCTCCGTCTCCCACACCCCAGAAGAGTCTGAGAGTAGAGGCGAGGTGGCTCGCCCTAGTTGTGCTGTGCGTGCAGCCTGTGAGGCTGGAAGGGACAGAAAATATTGGGCCCGAGTAGTGCCGGGTGCGGAATCCATTCGAAGATTTCCCTGGTGAAGCTTGGAGGTGTGGCTTTGGATGCTTGTCCCGTGACGGGCTTCTTGACACAAGTCATGCCCAGACTTCCCTCCTGCCCTGGGCAAGGCTGGGATGGAGCCCACCCCTCAGTTCACCGTCAGAGCCCAGGCAAGCCTCACCCACTTTTCACCCCTGTGTTGCTAAAGCTGCCCCTCCCCCTCGCGGTGACACTACCAGCCTTTGGCCTGAGAGCGGACAACTTTCTCTGGGGCTGCAAACGTCAGGAGACGCTCTGGACCTGGGGGATTAGGGGAGAGCCCATACCAGCTCAGCCCAGTTAAAGCCGCTGGTCTGCCCGGGCAGCCCAGTCTAAGGTCTCGGCCAGGAGGGCCGGCAATGCCCAGAACTGCCTAAGAGAGCTCGGCGACAGTTTGACTTCAGTGACATCCAAAATAAACTCACAGCTGCACCATCCTGCATGCCAACACTGGTTTCTGGGCTTTTAGCCCCTGTGCCCCGGCCGCTCCTTCCACAGGGATCCCTAGAAAAAAGCAGGCCAGGCACCTGCCCCTCTGACTGTCCGGCAACCCGGCTTGCAGGCCAAGCCAGAAGATAAGCAGGTGATGGAGGCAGAGCCTGGGGACCCAAGACCTCCCCAGCTCGGGATCGTCATCAGAAATCCGGGAATGGCGAAGCCAGCCTAAGCTGGATCAGATCGGACAAATCCTGGCCCAGGAGCCCCTTAAACATCGAATTCAAATAACAACCGCAGTAGAATTGCTCCTGGCTCTGGCTATGGAAACTACCGATGCGGCACCGGAGGCCTCTGAGCTGCCCCCAGGGTAGAAGGCCAGGCTCCCCCACCGCAGGGTCTAGCAGGTAGTGCCTGACCCCAGAGCCCGGGCCGCTGTGTGTGCCAGCAGGGCAGTGCCTCTTGCTCATCGGTCATCACTCTCTTTAACAAGCGTGGCATGGTTTTGTACACATGCGCTCCTCCCCGTGCCGTCTGGCAGGACCGGGTACTGTTGGCCTCTGACCTCCCGAGACGAGGCAGCAGGTGCAGCAGCCTCCGGCTCACGGCCTGGTCTTTTAAGAGGCAGCTGCCAAGGCAGCAGCAACAGAATCCCCGCTAGCATCCCAGGATGCCAGCCCCTTCCTCTACTTCCGTCTCCGCTGGGCAGCCCATGAGAACGGTCTACACAGAGTGGGTAGTCCCAGGACAACTGGGTTGGGCCTCGGATACCAAGACGTCCAGGGCACAGGGGACAGGTACCATTTCTAGGCTCCAAAAAGTCAGTTACAAGGTCACAGTGAGTTGGAGTAAATAACAATTTTTATTAGGCAGCGGAGCT
This sequence comes from Catagonus wagneri, assembly GCA_004024745.2. Lineage (NCBI taxonomy): Eukaryota > Metazoa > Chordata > Mammalia > Artiodactyla > Tayassuidae > Catagonus > Catagonus wagneri. Next base: position 1,049,797 of record PVHT021183599.1, read on the forward strand.
GTGATTATTTTAGCACAAAGCCCCTCTGCTGAACCAGTTCCAGCTTCCCACAGTTGGCTTGCTCTTCCCCGTGGGTTTTCCCAACATGGCCTTCGGAGCAGGTGCAGGCCTCGATCGTCAAGGCCAAGGCCTCGGAATTCTTGCAGCTTCAGATGGAACGGCTTCTTACGAGACTGCTAACAGTGCTGGAGAATGTTTCTTGGCAGAGAAAAAGGGAATTCAAACTGGAGCAGACTCCGCAGCCAGCCCGCCAGTGGCGGAACAGGTGTGCGCGAGGCTGGTCGGGGCAGGTGGGGACAGCAGTCTCCTGCTGTGGCCTGGCGGCTGTCGCACACCAACACACCAAGGACCCCCGGCTGCCCCTGTGGCATTCGGAGAAACAGGTTGTCCACTAACAATTACAAAGAGAACTTAACAGGAAAGAGAACAAGTACCCACCCCACCCCGTACCCCTGCCTCCTGGTCAGCCCGCCTCGCCCTCCGCTCTGCCGGCTGGATGTGAAAGCACAGCTCTATTCATCCAAGTCGGCCTGCTCGGCAGACATGAGGCAGCTGATTTCTTCTTGGACGGTGTCTCTGTCCAGAGAGCCCTGGACTTCTGCTTCAGGAGTTGGCACCTGCTGGGAAAAAGGGGGACGAGGTGGGTCCTTTGCTGGAGTCCCCGGGCCCGTCTGACAGCGGTGGGTGGGTGGGGGTCCCTTTCGTTCAAAGCAGCAGGCTGTTGGGAAGCACGTGTTTGGAGCCCCAGCCTGCAAGGTGCCGCCAGAGCCTGGCCCTGAGGAAAATGGGCTTCGTCGCTGCTCCTCTCTGCCAACAGCATCTTGGCTCAAACAGCAGCAGAAGCAGGCCTGGCCTCTCCCAGACCTGTTTTAACGCTAAGCTGCTGGGTCCCGTGTCTGGCCCTCCCAGCCCGGCTCCACCACCAGCCGTGGGCAGCCGAGACCTCAGACGGTCCTCCCGACCCCGATCTTTGGGCCCTGCCCTCACTCTGCTCAGACGAAGTGACTTCCACGCTGAGCCTGACTGGCCGCCGCCTGGCTCGCTTACACCGGGTGACAGGGAGAGGTAACAGCCCACTCTGGGCGGTGTGTGGGGCAGGATGGACGGTGGCACAGATGTGGGGTACAAAAAGTGGGCTGTGGAGGTCTTTCCTGCTTCACCCACATTGTCCCCTCTGGGCCCTCCCTTTCCCACTGGCCCCGGGTCTCTCTCAGCTTGAGGAAGGGGCTCGGCAGAGTCTGGCTTGGTCACTGAGCCCCAGGGTCCACTGACCGTCTGACCTCGTGTAGGCCAGTCCCTCAAATGGGTCAACTTTCTGGAGGGCTGGTGGCCCAGTTGGTCAAGGTGTCAAGGTGTATAAGTGAAATGGATCATACCTTTTTTTTTTTTTTTTGTCTTTTGCCTTTTTAGGGTCGTACTGGTGGCATATGCAGGTTCCCAGGCTAGGGGGTCCGATCAGAGCTACATCTGCAGGCCTACGCCACAGCCACAGCAATGTGAGATCTGAGCTGCGTCTGTGACCTACACTACACCTCATGGCAATGCCGGATCCTTAACCCACTGAGTGAGGCCAGGGATTGAACCCGCAACCTCATGGTTCCTAGTCGGATTCATTTCCACTGCGCCATGATGGGAATTCCTGGATCATACCTTTAGCCATTTAAAATATCCAAACTCCTTCATGCTGCCTTAGTTGACTGTTTTTTTTTTTTTTCTCTTTGTTGTTAGGTTTTATAAAAAGAGGTTAAGGAGTTCCCGTCGTGACTCAGCGGAAACGAATTTGACTAGCATCCGTGAGGACATAGGTTCAATCCCTGGCCTTGTTCAGTGGGTTAAGGATCCAGCATTGCCATGAGCTGTGGTGCAGGTCACAGCCACAGCTCGGATCCTGCATTGCTGTGGCTGTGGTGTAGACTGGAGGGTACAGTTCCGATTCGACCCCTAACCTGGGAACCTCCACATGCCAGGGGTTTGGCCCTAACAAGACCAAAAAAGAAAGAAAGAAAGAAAGAAAGAAAGAAAGAAAGAAAGAAAGAAAGAAAGAAAGACAAAAGGTTAAACTCTATTAAGATTTCTAAAGTCAGAAATGCCAACAGCCTTTGTAAGGTTTGGAGTTTGTGGTTCCCAGGGGTCACGCTGGGGGTGGACCTGGGAGCAAAACCTGCTACCATCTTGCGCGTAACGACCCTCAGATCTGCTGGAGCTTTGAAGTGTGGATTCAGCGCATGGAGCATGGGGGAAGGGTCCGGGCCCTTGCAGAACCCCCAGACCGGTCTACCTGGGCCCAGGTGGTGTGGTCCTCCAGGGTGCACTCCTCTCCAGAAGGCCAGGCAGTCACTCGGAGGCGCAGGTGATGCTGCAGGTCTTGGGGCTGTTGACAAAGTCGGAAGTGATCCTGGGGGGTCTCCACAGTGGTTAAGGTTGATTCAGAACTTAGGGAAGACTGAGGAAAACTGGTAGAAGAAAGAGTCTCCAAATTTAGGGGGTGTGGCAACAGTGGCAGTGGACTCAGGCTGGGTGCCTGCTGGTCCTCAGGAAGAAAACTGTAATGGAAGAGACATGGGACAGTGATGTGGATCTAGAGACGAGGGCCCAGGAGTCACTGTCCTACTCATCGGTAGGTGCTCAAGGCACCTTTGGTTTGAGGGGCTGAATCAGGATTCTCTTGCTTGTATCCTCACTTTGGCCTGAATAAGACTCAACTGGCCAAAGCAAACACAGAGAAAAGTTAGTCACTTGTATCAAGTGAGTTTTGATTGTATTACTTGGACAGTCCTAGTTCGGCCACCATGGTGCTCTCTGTGGCCTTGTGCAAGTCACTTCACCCCACCCCGAGGTCAACGACTTGCCCTTTGTCACTAAAGAAAGAACCTAGTGGCTGAGAGGCGCTTCAAGGCCTGTTTCCTCGAGTTGATTCTGATGAGCAGGCCAGTGGGAAACCTGGCACTGACCCACCCCACGTGTCAGGTCACTGGTCCTGAAGGAAGGCTCAGAAGGAAATCTGGAAAGTTCTGGAACACCTGCTCAGAGAAGTGGCATTCACCCAAAGATAGTTGCTGGCCACCGACTCCGTGCTAGGCCACCTTGCATTCGCTGAGCAGAGCCTTCGTCTGCCATTTGGGACCGAAGATCTCATCCCTGGGCAGAAAATGCGTCTGTGTGCTTACACTGCCTCCCAGGGCCCGGTCCTTTCGTTTTCTTGTTCTTTAGGTGTCCCGTGGCAACCCAGCAACTTCTTCTCACCTGCTTCCCCCAGATGGCTCACCAGTGCCATGGGGAGCCCTTTGCCTGGTCAACTGGGAAGATCGCCAGTGAAGTGGCAGCAGGAAGCTGGGAGCCAGGAGTTACTCAGCCGGGGACACTCCCTACCGACACCCCGTGCCGTGAGACCGGGCCTGGGTGCATGAGGCAGGCGGCCAGTGGCCATGGAGCAAGATGAGTGGGGGCACGCCGCTTTGAATGAGGGGACTTGTGGCACTCCGTGGGCAAGCGACCCACGGTTTCAGGCACGGTGTCTGGCCATGAGGGGAAAGCAGTGACCTCAGCCCCCTGGTTACCATTCCAGGCACTTCTTACCTAGGACTCCCGTTTTCCTGACCCCCGACGTTTTCATCACCTAGTAACCCGGCAGGAACAGCGGTGCGCTGGTTCTGCATAAACATCAGCGTGTCTTCAAACATGGGCAGAGAGAGGCCAGTCTGGCTGGGCAGGCATATCTGCACTGTCTGGTTGTCCACAATGAAATCAGGCTTCTGGGGCTGCTCCTGCAGCCTCTCGTCCTCCACCTGCTGCTCCTGCTGGTGCAGGTACCGGTCTTCCTCTGGAAAGAGCAGCTGCATCACAAGGAAAGAGATAAGAGTAACTTGGGGTCTGCCAGAGCTCCTGGGCATTGGCCACGTCCTCTCCCTTCTCCCAAAGCAGAAGAGGACAGTAAGCCTGCCTCCCCGGGTGTGGCGGTCTGGGTGACTGTCTACTTTGGTTTGCAGCCATGCTCCTGGCTGGGAGAAGCTGAGGTCCAGAGCATGCGTCCATGGACGTGTGCACGTGTGTCGCCAGGTTTTTTTCTCTCTCGGGCAAATGAACTGCAGCCAAGGGAGTAAGTAGCCAGCACCCCCCTCCCAGGAGAAACAGGTGAACCCACATTTTCATGAAAACGAAATCTCCTTTCAGCTCCGCAGGTAGAACAGGCTTTCCATACCTGAGCAGAGATGTCACGGGGCTCCTCAAGCTCCTCCAGGAATTGGAAAGACCGAGATGAATACGAACCACAAAAATACATCTCCTCCTTGAGATCCAAAAAAGAAGTCTCCATCGGCTCAACGCGTTGTTTCTTGGCCACTGGCTCCAAAGACTGGAGCTCAGGGCTCCGGACGTGGCGCAAGGTGGATGGCTGCGTCTGAAAAGACACAGTGTCACCAAGGTCTTATTCAGGGCCCACGCCTTTCCTGAGGGCATAAGACGCACTGCTCATGGAGCAGGACTGCCTACAGGCAAGGCTACAGGCAGCCTTGGCTTTGTATGAGCCACACTGGCCACTGCCAGAGCCTGGCTGGGCCCCTCTCAGCTCATGCAGCTAAGAGAAAAGGGGCAAAGCCATAGGTTTCTGCTGAAGATGACTCCAGAGGTCCCAGGCTACCCTGTGGCAGCAGTTGTCACTACTAGCAGGCCCTATTGACTCAGTCCTTGAAGACTGTCCGGGTCCCCTTCTCCGTTCCCTTCTGCCACTTACACAGAACTGGTATCTGACCTGAAACATGGAATCCTGCATGGCCTGAAGCTGCTCCTTCAAGATTTCCAGCGCATCCCTCTGGGTTTTGATGTCAGCCTGCAGCATCTGACTCTTCTCCTCCAGCTGCTCCCTGAACTTCTTCATCAGCTCCATCTCTCGTCTTTCGAGGTATGATACAATTGCCGGCGGTAGCTGTAATGACTGTGGGGGAGGAATCGCTTTTGATTCACATACAGGGCCACTAGGTCCTCCAAATTCTACCACACAGATTTTTTTTTCTCGTTTGAGGGCCGTACCCACGGCACATGGAGGTTCCCAGGCTAGGGGTCTAATCGGAGCTGCAGCTGCCAGCCTACACCACAGCCACAGCAACGCGGGATCCGAGCAACATCTGTGACCTGCACCGCAGCTCACGGCAATGCCGGATCCCAGACACACTGAGCAGAGCACAAGTGGTCATCTGAAAGGAGCCTGGGTTGGACCCACTTGCTGATCTTAGCAAGCCTCCCAAAGAGACAGGAGGCGACTGGTGCTCACCATGGGACACAGATGCTAGCATCAGCCATTTGGGGGAGCTCATTCTGCCATGTGGAACTTGTGCTGGCAACTGCCATTTTGGAATGCTCCCTCTAGCTTCCCAGCTCTAGGACCTGCCCTGACCACCATCCTGTTGGCACCAGTATTGGGATGCATCAGGCCAAGCAAACAACCAAGTGGGAATGCTGGCCCCAGCCACCAGCAGATTGGCTGCCTTAGGACCACCTGAGCTCCCAGCTACCCCTGGACCTCACCCCACCTACCAGAGGGCTCAGGATATGGACGTGTCCACTAGTGAGCCAGCACTAGCCCCAGGACCTCCTGGGCCTCCCACCATCCATTAGCCGGCCAACATCAATTCAGAGACCCCAAGCGCTCTGCAGCCAGAGGCCTCAGGACTCAGCTCCACCCTCCAGCAGCTGGCACTAGCCCTGAAATCCCCAGGACCCCAGCCCTGCCCACCAGCAGACAGACACCAGAAGGCACTGGTGAAAGAAACTGAAGATGACATGCACAGATGGAAAGTTCCACCATACTCATGGATAGGAAGAAGTAATGTTAAAATGACAGTACTACCCAAGACAATGCATAGATTCAGTGCAATCCCTATCAAAACACCAATGGCATTTTTCACAGAACCAGAACAAATAATTCTAAAATTCATACAGAAATACAAAAGGCCCTGAGTTGCCAAAACAATCCAGAGGAAGAATGGAGCTGGAGTAATCAGACCCCCTGACCTCAGACTATATATCACAAAGCTACAGTAATCAAAACAGCATGGTATGGCACAAAAACAGAAATTTATATCAATGGAACAGGATAGAAAGCTCAGAGATAAACTCACACATTTATGGTCAATTAATCTACAACAAAGGTGACAAAAATATATAATGGAGAGAAAACAGTCTCTTCAATAAATGATGTTGGGAAAATTGGACATGTACATGCAAAAGATTCAAATGGGACTACTTTTTCACAACATGCATAAAAATAAATTCAAAATGGATTAAATGGTTAAATGTATGACCTGAAACCATAAACCTTCTAAAAGAAAATACAGTAAGCATGCTCTTTGACACCAGTCTTAGTAATATTTTTTTGCATATGTCTCGCCAGGCAAGGGAAACAAAAACAAAAATTAACAAATGGGACTACATCAAACTACAAAGCCTTTGCAAAGCAGGAAACTATCTACAAAACCAAAAGGCCACCTATTAAATGGGAGAAGGTATTCGCAAATGATATATCTGATATTGGCTAATATCCAAAATATACAAAGAACGGATACAACTCAGTATCAAAAAAAAAAAAAAAAAAATCCAAACAACCCCAAAATAGGCAGAGGATATGCATAGATATTTTTCCAAAGAAGCCATACAGATGATCAACAGGCATGTGAAAAGATGTTCAGCATCACTAATTGTCAGGGAAACTCAAATCAAAACCACAATGAGCTACTATCTCACACCTTTTAGCATGGCTATAATCAAAAAGACAACCAACAATATAAGTGTTGGCGAGGATGTGGAGAAGAGGAAATCTTCATGCACTGTTGGTAGGAATGTAAATTGGTGCAGTCACTATGGAAAACAGTATGGAGATTCCTCCAAAAATTAAAACTAGAACTACCATTAAGACCCAGAAATTCCACTCCTGGGTATTTATCCGAAGAAAACAAACACAGTAATTAAAAAAGATATATGTACTCCTATGTTCATTGCAGCACCATTTACAATACCTGATATATGGAAGCAACCTAGGTGCCCATCAATAGAAGAATGGATAAAGAAAATGTGGTACATATATACAGTGGAATATTACTCAGCCATAAAAACTAATGAAAGTCTGCCATTTGCAGCAATATGGATGGACTTACAATGTATAATGCTAAGTTAAGTAAATCAGGCAGAGAGAGACAAATACTTTGATTTCACTTATATGTTGGAATCTAAAAAACAAAACAAGTGAACAAATAAAACAGAAACAGAGTCATGGATACAGAGAACAAACAGGTGATTGCCAGAGAGGAGGGGAGTAGGGGACTGGAGGAACAGGGGAGGAGATTAAGAAGTACAAACTTTTAGCTGCAAAATAAATAAGCCACACGTATGAAATGTACAGTGTGAGGAACGTAGTCAGTAATTATATATTTTTTTACGGTGACAGATCATAACTGTACTTATAGTGGTGATCATTTTAAAATGTATAGAAATATCAAATCAGGGAGTTCCTGTTGTGACACAGCAGAAACGAATCCGACTAGTATCCATGAGGATTCGGGTTCAAGCCCTGGCCTCGCTCAGTGGGTCAGGGATCCAGCATTGCCGTGAGCTGTGGTGTAGGTCACAGATGTGGCTCAGATCTGGCGTTGCTGTGGCTGTGATGGAGGCTGGCAGCTGCAGCTCCAATTCGACCCCTAGCCTGGGAACTTCCATATGTTGCAGGTGCAGCCATAAAAAGCAAAAAAAAAAAAAAAAAAAAAAAAAAAAAAAAAAAAAAAAAAAAAAAAAAAAAAAAAAAAAAAAAAAAAAAAAAAAAAAAAAAAAAAAAAGAAAGAAAGAAAAGAAAAGAAAGAATTATGTTGTGTAACAGAAACTAACATAGCTTTGTAAGTCAATTACATTCAAAACAAACAAACTTGTAGAAAAAGGATCAGATTTGTGGTTGTTACCGGAGGAGGTGGGGAGTGGGGAAACTGGATGAAGGCAGTCAAAAGATATAAATTCCAAGTTAAAAGATAAACAATTACATGATGTAATGTACAGCATGATAAATGCAATTAACACTGCTGTATGGTTATATAGGAAAGCTGTTAAGAGAGTAAATCTTAAGAGTTCTTATCACAAAGAAATCTGTTTTCTATTTCCTTAATTTCATATCTGTGTGAGATGACACTTATTTGGTAATTATTTCATGATGTAGTAAATCAAATCATTATTCTGTAAACCTTAAACTTTTACAGTGCTCTATGTCAACTGCATTTCAATAAAACTAGAAGGAAATAAAAAATCCAAAGGCAGGGACACATTTTAGAGAAATAAGAAAGTAGATAGCACTTACGTCTCAACTGATTGGCTGAGGTTGACAGTAAAGACGTGAGTTTCTTGGAAAAGAACTATCTGTCAAAGCTGTAAGCAGGACATAGAAACAACTGTTGCTTGCCTTGACCGGTGCTAGCCAGTGTGAGTGTGTAACAAGATGAGAGAGCCATAATCCCAATAGTAATGATGAGCAAAAGGTACACAGACATGGCAACTGCTAAAGACAAAAAGAAGGACCACAGTTGTTTCTAGGTCCTGCTTACAGCTTGGAATAAAACACTATATGTGTTATTTTTAATCCCTTGAAAATTGTCCCATTGTCCTTCTTTCGCTATATAACATAGATGATAGATAGATAGATAGACAGATAGATAAATAATAGGTAGACAGACAGACAGATAGAGATCTTCCTAGAAGAAAGCAATTCCGGACCCGAAGAGACAAAGCCCACAGGTTACCACATCTGTCCTGTTACCCAGGCAGGAATCTTCCTCTGCTGCCCCTGGCAGATGAGCTACCCCCCAGCCTTGGCTCAAAACTTTCCGTTGAGGAGGAGGGGTTCACAACGCGGGGAGGGAAACTAATCCTTCTAGAAGGGCTTCCTTGAAGGGAGCAAGAAATCTGCCCACTCTGAGCTGCTGGATCTCTGCCAGAGAAGAAAATCTCTCAGCTCAGCAGTGAAAGGGGAACCACAAGTTTTCAGCGTAACAGGGACCTAAAACCAAAGGTGTTTCTACAGAATTTTTCTTTTAAATAGTTCAAAGAATCTTCATACTGGTCTAAGAACCCTGAAAGGCAAGCAGACCATTTCCAGGTGGAGAAACTGAGGCTCAGGGATGTGCCAAGGTCACACCACTGGGGCCAATGTCAAACAGCTGTTATCTAGCATCCATTTCCTCTCATCAGGAGAGGGTGCCTTTGGCATTGGTAATGAAGAGACTCATCTAAGGCTTGGTGATTAACGCATACAATTCCACATAACAGACCGTAAACTCATAATCTGGGCTGCCAATCCTGATTACAATAATCCTGTCTAATCTAAGAGATGATCACCGAAATCTGTGATTATGTACACAGATTTAGGAGTAGAGGAGCAACAGAGAAATTCATCCAATTGTTTTGATGTGGCCTTGAACCATACACTGGTGCTGACAGTTGAAGGTTGGGTATATCTAACATTCTGAAAGGGATCGCTTAACCTAGTACCGATTCCATCAAGGACCCTAGCTCACGGTGGGGAAGTAATGGTGTGGGCAGGCAGGACAGTCACCCTCTCACAAGACAGTTAACATCCCCCACAAGTGATGCGGAGCACAGCCCTTCAAAATGCCACCTTTTCTTAGTAGTTAAGCTTCCCATATGGCTCAAACTTTCTCTCAAGCACAAAGTGTCTTTGCATATTTCACATTAAGAGGAGAACAGGACTTGGCACTACCTAGAAAAACTCCCATCTCCCAGTTTGTTAGGGCACTGGATTCTCAGCTGCATCCGAAAATTCAGTACAACAGAAAAGGCAATTAGTTTAAAAAACCAGAGTGTGCTAAAAGTGAAACTGAGCACAAGAGTGGAAATTCGGGGCTTTGCAGGGTTGGCGGTACAGACAAATGTGTGGAGCAAAGCTCCCAGAGGGTACCTCATCACTGATGCCAGCAGCCGTGCTGGAGGACGGGAGGGGCTCCTGCTCCACCTGGTCCTCCTGTGCCACATGCTCCTCATGGTCCTCCTGGTCCACCTTATCCTCCTGGTCCTCCTGGTCCTCCTGGTCCATCTGCTCATCCTGGTACACCTGGTCCTCCTGGTACAGTTGGTCCTCCTCGTCCTCCTGGTCCACCTTATCCTCCTGGTCCCCCTGGTACACCTGGTCCTCCTGGTACACCTGATCATTCTGGTCTTCCAGGTACAGCTCGTACACCTGGTCCTCCTGCTCGCCCTGGGACACCTGGTCTTCCAGGTACAGCTCGTACACCTGGCCCTCCTGCTCGCCCTGGTACACCTGGTCTTCCAGGTACAACTCATACACCTGGTCCTCTTGCCCATCCTGGTACATCTGATCCCCCTTCTCCTCCTGGTACAGCTGGTACACCTGGTACACCTGACCCTCTTTGTCCTCTTGGTCCTCCTGAACATACTGATCTTCCTGGTCTACCTTGTCCATCTGGACCACTTCATCCACCTCTTCCTCCTCATACACCTGGTCCACCTCCTCCATCTCGTGCATCTGGTCTACATCCTCCATCTGTTCCACCTCACGTTCAGATTCAAAGCTCTGCAAAGATGACGTAGCTGGAGAAGAAAGGACAGTGAAATTTATGATCAAAAAAAAGGCAAAAATACTAACACTATCAAACATATTTCTCTGTTTATTTTATGTAATAAGTTATAAAAACATGAGAGTCCATTTTTATTACATGTTAAGGATCAGATGTGCCAGGTATCAGGAGTAATATAGAACATTACTGAAGATCTGTTCATATTTCCAAATGAAATAAAAGGAGGGAATGTCTGACTTTACCTCCACCCACCCAAGCATAAGTGGGCACCCAACACATGAGTGTTAAGTGTCTCTTCATTATAAAATTCTTTTGACTCTGCTTTTGGAATTTGATACTTTCCAACTGATAAAGCCAAATCAAACCTATTCATCAATCACTTCTGAAAAACTAAATTCCCCAGAATGTGGGATTTCAGGAGAACTTGAAGTCCTCTTGGAAGTGTTATGACAAGACTTTCCTTCAACGACCCCAAAAAGCAAAGTGGATAAAATCATTTGAATATGCAAAATCGCAGAGTCATTTCAGAAAATAGTTTGGCAGTTCTCTTCGCACATGCTTCCCATATGGCCCAGTAGTCCCACTCCCAGGAACTTACCCAAGTGAGTTAGAAATTTCTATTAACACAAAAAACCTCTATGCAAATACTTACAGTAGCTTTATTTATAACCACCCCAAACTTGGAAACCACCCATATGTCCTTTATCAGATGAATGAATTAAAAAAAAAGCCACTATGGCTCATTCATAAGATGCAGTACTTCTCAGCAAGAAAAAAAAGGGACAAACCATCGATTCACACAACATGTATGAATCTTAAACACATTTTGTTAACAAAGTCAGACCAAAAAGGCTAGATATGGTTTAATTCCATGTACATGACACATTCTGGTAAAAGGAAACCAGAGATGGACTACAGATCAGTGGTTGCCAGAGGAAAGGGGACAGAGTTTGAGTTCAAAGAGGCAGCACAGAGGAATTTGGGGGGTGGCAGAACCATCCTGCTTGGCTCTGTGGTGATGGATATATACCTCTTTGTCTTTGTCAAGAACCGTACACCCCAAAGAGTGGATTTTACTGTGGGCAAGCTAAATTGCTCTTGTGTGTTTTTATACAATGATATCTCTGAAATGTAGTTAATATTGAAATTTCTGTAGTAAATATCACTGGTTTTGAGAGACTATCCTTTGCCCTTTACTAACAATTCTTTTTATAGTATAGTTTTTAAAAACAAGAGGTTTCTTTGGACTGTAATTGCTATGACATAGCAGAAAAGGCTGCATAAATATGAAAAGATAAGAGGCTGCTCCTCCTAGGACTGAGGTCTAGCACCAATCTTTAGATGAAAATTAAATGTGGGAGATTTACAATGTTGTGTTACTTTCAGGTATACAGCAAAGTGATTCACTTATATATATGCACACACACACACATATATATATAAACACACATATATATTCTTTTTTAGATTCTTTTCCATTATAGGTTATTACGAGATATTGAGTAGAGTTTCTTGTGCTATACAGTAGGTTCTTGTTGATTATCTATTTTATACATAGTAGAGTATGTATGTTAATCCCAACCTTCTAATTTATCCACCCCCCTTTTCCCTTCTGGGAACCATAGTTTGTTTTCTATGTGAGTCTGTTTCAGTTTTGTAAATACATTCATTTGTATCATTTTTTTGATTCCACATATGATATTTCAATAAAAACCCTTAAAAATTAAAAAAAATAAATGGGAGATAATAATACAATTCCCAAGCACTTGACCCATCCATGAGATATTCATTCTCATTGCTCTCAAGTCATTATCTCCAAAAATTTACAGAAGATGAAGAAAGTTATAATTCACTCTCATGATTTCACACCATTATAAAACAAGAACACTATCTTCATCTGAAAAACTGTAACTCCTCTGTAGGCCACTTTTTCTGCTGATAGTCCCCACCCAAATGTCCGCATTTACCCACCTGACAATTCAGTTGTGCTTTCCAAGGAAGATGTACAGGAGTCATAAGATGTATCTGACTCCATGTTAATTTCATAAACAGATTCTTGTGGTTCATACTGCTCGCCTGCTACCATGTTAACTTGATCCTAGAAATTTCCAAAAGGGAGGGAGAAGATGACGTTTCAACTTGGAAACAAAGGGATCTAGAAATAGCGGGAAACACGGGCAGAACACAAACTTTGAGGCATTTCACATCATTTCCAATATTGCTTCAATAAATCGAATACCTAACACAAAACCATCATGAAACATGTACTTGAAAAAAAATTGCTGGAAGATAACAAGCAAAGATTATGAGTGCCACATGTTATCTGATGTCAAAACCGAGACGAGAAAAGAAACACAGTGTAGATGTGCTTTTAAAAACACAAGCATAAGAAAACATGTGCCAAAGACTGCGGCAAACATATATGTTTCAGAGGTGTTGGCAAGATGCTGGTGGGATGCAGCGAGGTGGGAATGCTGTAGGAGAAATGCATCCCCATTGATGGGGCCATTTTTCTAAAGGTCCTGCACATGCAGCCCAGGCTTAGAGAAAGGGAAGGACAATTGGGGGCTATTTAACCACTACTCAGTGTTTTTACGCAAATTAAAGTAAAAGCATAATTAGCAAAAGTACCTTTACTATACAATAGTGGAGAGATGGAAATGGCCCTGAGAGCTTCTAGTGCCACCTCCCCATTTGACAATGTCAAAGAGAAGAAGGTCATACAGCAAGTAGGGAGCAGAGTGAGAGCTATAATCCAGTGACATCAAACCCTTTAGCGCCCCTTTCCCTAACCCTGCCTGGTACCTCAATTTAAGCCATTTGCTGCTTTCACCCATACATATTATATTCCTGTTTAGTGATCCACTTCTGTTTCCATAACAACTGGATCCTTTCTACGTAGTTTGGGGCTCACCGCTCAGATGAAATTTAAGTACCTGGTTTATCAGTGAAATCTCTTACATCTGCCTAAAGATTGTTTGCTTGTTTGTTTGTTTATTTGGGACAGGATTAAGACATAGACCCATGCTGATTTTTCCTCAAGGAATCTGTTTGTTGGAGCACACTCGTCCAGATCAAATCCCCGCATTTGAACTTCAGGAAACCAGGCAACTTTACTGTTCAAGTATACTGTGTTTTGCACTCTTCCAAATAAGCAATATGTTGCTGGGAATGTGGCAATATTTTTACTATTTAGAAAGAATTCTGCTGGGGTGTATTCATTGAGATGGGACATGACCTCTCTCTGTCTTCTTGCTTCTGCTTTTTATCACAGCCATATATCAATTTAATCACTAGCTCCTTGCTCTCAAGTATATACATTTATATTGATGATTTTCAATATAAATGTATATACTTGGGCATGAAGAGGTCCATTTTTGTCCATTCATAATTTTTAACCTATCAGTATAAATGCAGTGAGCTTAAATGATCTTAAATGACAGAATGATGTGCAATTACAGTAATCAGCTTGGGAAAAAAACAAAAGAAACCGTTTTGGAAGTAGAAAGATACCAGCCTAAAATGCAATGAGGACTAAGGCCTGAAGACAGTCTTTCAAGAGAGGCAGCTAGAAGCTAAAAAGAAAGATGAAATGAATGTGGGGACAGGAAGGCAATCCTAAATAAATTCAAGAGGAGTTTTGGATCACTTTTATTCCATAATTGTTTCCATGAACTGTATGCTAAAGGTCAGCAATGGCTTCCAGGTCCTAAATCTCGGGCTCACTTCTGAGTTGTCAACCTACCTAATAGATCATTCCCTCCTTCTGGAAATACTTTCTTCACTGGTCTCTTCCTCTCAAGTCTCCACTGCTGATTCCTTCTCTTGTCTCTAACCTTAACCCTGCAGGTGCCCCAGGCTTAGTCCTTGCTTCTTATCTCTATCAGTACTTACTCCCTTAGGGAGTTAAGGATCTGGTGTTGCCGTGTGCTGGCTGCAGACGTGGCTTGGATCTGGCGTTGCTGTGGCTGCGGTGTAGGCCGGCAGCTGCAGCTCCAATTGGACCCCTAGCCTGGGAACTTCCATGTGCTGCAGATGGATGCGGCTCTAAAAAGAAAAAAAAAAAAAAACACCAGGGACACGTCCACCTCGAGGCCTTGCATTGGTTTTCCCTCTTCTTCAGTCTCCCCCCAGACACCCCCGTGGCTAGCTTTCTTGCCCCCTTCAATCTGTTGGATTCCCAATCCTTCTCATCCTGTAAGCTCCTCTAGAACGAGACTTTTTTCAGTTTTGCTAACTGATATATCTGCTCCCCCTCGCCCTGAAACAGTGTATGTTACAAAGGTGTTGAATAAATATGTGCTCAATGAATCAATAAATGAATCTAAAATAGTGTTTAAAAAATAAATATGTTTAAAATGTTCAGAAATATAAAGAAAAGGAAGTCATAAAACAAACAGTGGGACAATGTAAGAATATAAAGAGATATGTTTTGAAAGTAGATGTTCATTGTGTAGTAAGAAACACAGGTTTTGAGACCAGGCAGGCCTCAGTGTGAATCTTGGCTCTGCTACTTATTGTGTGACTTTGGGCAAATTACTCAATAAGAAGAATCTAAGATTCACCATCTGTAAAATTGGAATAATAATGCCTCAGAGAGTTACTGTGGGGGTCAAGTACCTAGCTGACCTTCTTAGACCACTTTCTGGACACTTTCCTAAGTATCTGTTAAAGGAACACAATTAAGTGTCTACCATACAGTAGCTGTAAAATCAATGGAAGATACTTCCATGATCAGTCCCTAAGCCATGTTTGCCCTGCCTCCTCATTAACACAAGCAGCTTGGGCAGAGTGCTTCCAGGTCTGATGTATACTGTGGCTCTCCTGTCCCACTCAGCCCCTGGTACGCGCTCAAAGCCAGCTTCTTCTGAACTGCCTGCTACCTCCAGGCACAACGGATCTGAATGAAAAAGCAACCTGATAATGTACAAGCTCCAACTTTGCCAAAATGCCCGTGTGCGGCAACACTGTCCAGGAGCAATAGATCTCTAGGGACGGATGCCAGAATGTCAGTGGCAGGCAACATGAGTCACCTAAACTCATCATCAAAATAAAATATTTGGGACAGAGGCAATTAGGAAGAATTTGCTTTGCACTGGCATCGATGCTACTACTTAAAGCTACACTGCTGTCAAATGGTGGTTTTGTGGAAAGAACTCTGTTCTTAATATATTGCCTTGCTCTCAACTCTTTGCCAGTTAACAGCTGCTATCGACAGAACATACTTTTTTGAACACAGCGTTGTCTATAGTAACAGCTGACAGAGCTAAATACGACAATCCCTGGGAGGGGCCAGTGTATGCTTTGTGTGGTTTTCTTCATGTTTCTTTTGCTTAGGTTTAATTGAGATCCTTGGATCTCTGGGTTTATAGCTTTTATCAAATACTGACAATTTTCTGGCCATTACTATTTCAGATATTTTTCTGTTTCTCCCTCTACACTTTAGAGACTCCACTGACACATATATTTGGCCACTTGAAGAGTTGCTCACGGCCAATTGATGCTATATTCTTTTTTTCTTGTTCTTTTAAAACTTTTTTCCCCTTGGGTTTAATGTTGGAGAATTTCTATTGCTTTGTCTTTAAAAGCCCCTAATTTACTAAACCTGCAATGTTTAATCTCCCATCAGTCCCAATCAGTGCTGTTTTCATTGCTCAAGTTTCAACTTGAGATTTTTCCCCATCTTCTATATCTCTAGTTAAAATTTTGAATGTATGTAATACATACGTTAATATTCCTGTCCACTAACTCTAAAGTCTGCGTTTGATCTGAGCGAGTTTCTACTGACTGGGTTTTCTCTCCAGTAAGAGTCACATATTATGGCTTTTTTTGAGTGTCTGGTAATCTTTGACAGAATGCCAAATATTGTTCATTTTACCTTGTAGGGTACTGGATAATTTTGCATTCCTATAAACATTCTTCATCTTTGGTCTGGAATGTAGTTAAGTTACCTGGGAACAATTTGATCCTTTTGGTCGTGCCTTAATGACTTGATAGTCAGAACCAGAGCAATAGTTAGCCTAGTGCTAATTTTTCCCCATAACTAAGACAAGACCTTTCTGTGTACTCTTAGAGCTCATTCCTGCTCATCATGAGGATTCCCAGTGGAGCTGGTAGAAACCGGAAGTATTGCCTGCCCCGTATGAATGCTGGCACGCTTCCTTCTAATCCTCCTGGGGTTTCTTTCCCCTCGCAGATCTCTGGCATCCTCTGCCCATGCAGCCCTCTCCCCTAGACCACCTGTACTCTCACCCCAACCTCCTCAACTCAGGAATTCCACTGGGATCCCTACGCGTTCTCCCTCTCAGCCACATGGCTCAGAAACCCACTAGGTATTAAACTATGGCAATGGTAAGGCTCACTTCATTCATTTTCCATCTCTTAAGTGTCCCCGTCCTTTGTTGCCTGATGCCCATTATCTTGAAAACTGTTATTTCATATTTTTTTTTTCTGTTTTAGTTTTGGGCAAGGAAGTCAGTCTGGTCCCTGTCACTCCATCTTGACAGGAAACACAAACCCTCCAGTTTCATAGTATATTGTACAGTTACTGAAATGATTACTTTGGGGACAGTAGAAAGATGAAACTTAGTGATAAGCGAAAGCCAAAGGGAATGGACTACCAGAGAAGCTATCATCATGACAAGTGAAAAATAGATGTGATGGTAGACTGAGACTGAATGGAAATAAGCAAAATTAAAGAGCCACTGTACCAAGTGATAAGATTATGAGTTCCTTTAAAAAAAAACCCTTACCTTTAGATGTTATAATTACTTAGGTTCTATAAATTTTATAAAATGAGAATTTCTTAATCCAACTTTCCCCAAAACACTAAGTTGAAGGATTGGATTCTTAGCACACAGCACACTACAGCTCCTGGGTAAATATTTATTAACTGATGAAGTCAGGCTGTCAGCTGGGTAGATGGCCAGAGCTATATGGAGGTCTTGGCCTCTTCCCTAGCATAACTGAAATTAGTGTGTGTGCAAACAGAACATTTCTCTGTTTCAATTAACCTTCTTCTACTTAATTTCCTCACTGTTTCACACTGTCTTGAACAGAATGTTAGGTTAAGCAGAGGTATGTCTGCAGAAGGGAGCAAGTTTTGTCTACATGGAAGTACCTTGTTGAAAGAGCAAGAACTGGAAAATACAATCCAAAAACCAGTACATCATAATTACAATATGTGTTCACAATGTCTCCGTGTTACAGAAGAACTTAAATACTAAAAAAACCTGCTGTTTGCATAGTCCCCAGGAACATGCAAATCCTTTCAGGCAAAATCACATGGAAGCCTGAAAACCAAATATTCCACACATCCGACCTATCGATACGGCTCTTGAAATCCCTTTGCCAGATCTATGAAGGGATCATATATAAAAATAATAGAGCACATGAACACACAAGGTTCATTTGTGCATCTAGTATTTATGAGCACCTACTATGCGTGGCCAGCCTTGCTCAAGACATTTGGTGATATGTTTATGAACAAGACAGCCCCTGTTCTCAAGGAAGCTTCGATCTATTCAGGAATACGATCTATTAATAAGTGAGTTTCCTTTGAACATTACTATATCCTTATGAGGTAGCCTGGCAGAGACTATTAGCACTCTCATTTTACAGATAACAAAACTGAGGCTCCCCATGGTAAAATGACATTCCCCAGGATACACAATGGGTAAGCGGCAGAAGCAGGAATTGAACCCTTTTCTTCTCATGTCTAGGTCATCTTTTCTCTGTAGTACTGTCATCACGGCAGTGAACCCGCCTAATAGCTATGTTACATGTACCCACGGAGTGGCAGGAAAGGTGAAAGACTACCCATTGGGAAGGCTTTCTAGGATGCTTTTTCTGTTCACCTGCAGCTATTTTTCTTGCAGTTTGATCTTATCTCCCAGACTAGAATTTAGATCACTGAGGGTAGACCCAGGTTTCATATTTTATTAATGTGGATCCCTATAGGATTTTCTAGAGTAACGTCAAGTGAATAGATAATTGGATGATACATCCAATGGCTTAAGGAAAGGATGGGGGAACAATCCAGATTAATCAGGAATTGGATTCTGCCCAGTGGCAGGCGGGTCAGTAACCTTTAATTTCGCAATACACTCACACATCAAAAATACCTTGAACAGTGTCTGGCATAGAGCTCAGCTTAATTCTTTTTAAAGCTACTACAGGGACCATTCTAAGCATGGCCATTACTAGCTCCCAATAAAAAAAGGCTACAAAATGGCAACTGTGGAACTCTGCTTGTGTGAAATGCCCATATGGGATACTTCTTGAAATTAACACCTTTCTATGTAAGTTATGGGAAGCAGAATTTGTCACCCCAAAATATGTCTCCTTGGCACAAGGATTATTTTGAGCTGGATATTTTTAACAAACAGCAGTCTCAGGAGAAGCTCTGAAAACCAACAGAAATTACCCTTTTGTAAGAGATATTTATATTTTCAGAAATTTGTAAGGGTGTCTCCCTTTCTGTACCGGGAAGAAAAGGATGACGAAGTTTCCAGAAACTCTTAGTGCAGAAGGTAAGGACTTAAATCTGCATGACAATCTTACCCTTGCTCACTGTCTCCCCACAACATCACATCTTTTATCTTTAGCTGAAAAGGGTATTTAAGGGGATAGCTTGACCCATTTGGGGGAGTTATTCAGTACTCCTGAGGCTCTCCCATGTATACAGGAGAGGTACATGTTATTAAACTTCTGTGTGTTTTTCTCCTGCTAATCCTGTCTTTTTATTACAGGGGCATCTCAGCCAAGAACCTAGAACAGTAAAAGGAAAACTGTTTTTTCCCCTGCGCTGGCAACACATATTAACTAAAGAATCAACACGGTGGGAATAAGGGTCCAAGCTTTTACTTTCTGTACTTAATGTACCTACTTCTGAGGCAGGATGATCGGGTTCAACATACAGCAGTCCCAATCTAGAACTTCTTCTTTGGCCTTCCTTCTTTTGGCTTTCTTGGCTTCTATAAACAGGTGAAAAGAGAGATGGTAAGCACATCTCACTTGCCATTTAAATCTAAATTCTCTATTATGCAGGAAATATAAGGTTGTTAGAAAAAAACATGAGCCCAAAATGGCGTCACTCATGCTAAAGCCCATGATACCAAACCTAGATTTAATACCTGACCTCATTATAATTCCGGACTTCACCAGAAATGCAGTCTTTTTTGTTGTTGTTGTCTTTCTGCCTTATCTAGAGCTGCACCCGCGGCATATGGAGGTTCCCAGGCTAGGGGTCTAACAGGAGCTGTAGCCGCCGGCCTTCGCCACAGCCACAGCAATGCGGGATCTGAGCCGCGTCTGCGACCTACACCACAGCTCACGGCAACGCCGGATCCTTAACCCACTGAGCAAGGCCAGGGATCGAACCCACAACCTCGTGGTTCCTAGTTGGATTCGTTAACCACTGAGCCACGACGGGAACTCCCAGAAATGTAGTCTTAATCGACCAGTCTGGAATTTCCTGGTCAGCACCAATGAGGTCATCTGTCATGTGGACCCTCTCTATCCCCCAAAGAAAGAAGAGGCAACCTGAAGGATAAAACCCCTGCCATTACCTTTCCCCACAAAAGACGTCCTAGCTTTAAAGTAATCCTCCAGTTGTGAGATGGGATGCTACCCAACTCATGAGTTGCCTAATAAAGCCAATTAGATATTCAAATTTACTCAAAGTTTGTTTTCCAACAATTCAAACAAGGGAAAAAAATCTCTTCTATTTTTCTTAATGTATAACATCATCAACATTTGAGGTGTCACTTTTCCTACAGAGAAAGTGGTTCTGTACCGTATCTATACAGTAAGCCATCTGGACCCTCATTAGAATGAAGTTTGCTGCAGATCTCAATGCCTCTTTTTTTTTTTTTTTCTTTTAAGGGCTGCGCCTGAGGCATATAGAATTTCCCAGGCTAGGGGTCGAATTGGAGCTACAGGTGCCACCTTACACCACAGCCACAGCAATGTGGGAATCTGAGCCACGTCTTCGACCTACACCACAGCTCATGGCAACACCAGATCCTTAACCCACTGAGTGAGGCCAGAGATGGAACCTGCGTCCTCAGGGATAGTAGTCAGATTCAGATTCGCTTCCACTGAGCCACGATGGGAAACTCCCTCAATGCCTCTTTTTGATAATGGTGAGCAAAGTAAGCTTTTTGAAAAAAGAAGCCAAGGTATATGAGTGAATGTTCTTAAATTTTAAATCAATTGCAATTACAAAAATGCCTTCAGGTGAAATTTAATTTTGTTTCCTGTAATTAAAGAAACTCTTTCTCTGGCTCATTAACAATTAATTTCTATCAAAATTAGAATTTTGATGCCCAGGGTGAAAATGCAGCTTCATGGCACAGTCAAGTCTAAATACTAGCTGGCTTTTCATTGACTAAGTTGAAGATGAGAAAGAAAAAGAAAGTGGGAGAGAGAGAGAGAATATAAATGAATAACCATCTTGTTTTTAATACTAAGATTATTTTTTAAGCTTCAAATATTTCATAACTTGAAACTGAGCAGTTCCCTGAAGGGCCTTCACAGGTATAACAGCCCCTCCATATCCCCCACTTCTTGTTTGTAGAAAAAAGCTTTGGTCTCCTAGGCTTCTCCTGAGTTCCAAAGAGTAGACTCAAGCAGTTACTAATTAGGGAAGTGAGGGAATAAAGAAACAAAGGAAAAGCAGTCAAGCAAGAAAAATAATGAGAGTTTAAATTATGGTTCAGCAATAAAACAGAGTCCTACTCCTCCAGGAATACGGAACAAGCTGATGCATGTCTTCGAGTCATTCTGCAGAAACTAAGACCCCTACCCAGGTGGAGGAGGGACATCCAAGCTGACAGCACGTGGGCAGACTTCAGACTAGTTGGAACCAGAGGGTTGATGGTCAGGATTCCCCAAACAGGAGTTTTTGCTGTGCCTCGCAGTGGGTTAATGATCTGGCTTGTCTCTGTGGCATTGCTAGTTGCACAGTAGGTTAAGGATCCAGAACTGCCGCAGCTGTGGCATAGGCTGCCATGTAGCTCTGATTCAGTCCTTGGCCCAGGAAATTCCGAATGCAGCAGGCGCAGGTGAAAAAGAAGAGGGGGAAAAAAAAAAGATTCCCAAAGCTTAGCCCTGTTACCTCACCACCAACCAACCAGAAGAAAGTCCACAAGCTGCAACCCTCACCCCAAATGTTGCCTTCTTTAAAAACCCTTCCCTGAAAGCCATCAGAGAGTTCAGGTCTTTTGAGCATAAGATGCCCATTCTCCTTGCTTGGTGCCCCTGCAGTAAACGTTATACTTTCCTTCACCACAACCCAATGTCAGTGGGTTGGCTTTGCTGTGCATGGGCAAGTGGACCCAAGTTCAGTTTGATAAGCAACCGATTATTTGTTATGGAAATAATTTCTGTTTTCAAGAGTTTTCCATTATTATTATATTTGTTACAGTGGTCTGTGATCAGAGATTTTTGATATTAATTGTTTTGGGGTACCGTGAACTACATCCAAATAAGAAGATGAACTAATCGATAAGTGCTGTGTATATTTTCTTTTTTTAGGGCCACACCTGCTAGGAGTCGAATCAGAGCTGCAGCTGCTGGCCTATACCACAGCCAGATCAACTCGGGATCCAAGCTGCATCTGGGACCTACGCCACAACAGCTTGTGGCAACGCCAGATCTTTTAACCAACGAGCAAGACCTGCATTGTCATGGATACTAGTGAGGTTCTTAACCTGCTGAGCCTCAACGGGAACTCTGCTGTGTATGTTCTGACTGCTCTACTGACCAGCTGTTCCCCAGCTCTCTCGCTCTCTCTCTCTCCTTGGGCCTCCCTATTCCCTGAGATACAACCACACTGAAAGTAGGCCAGTTAATAACCTTACAAGGGCCTCTACACGATCAAGTGAAAGAAGAGTCGCACATCTCTCACTTTAAATCAGGAGCTAGAAATGACTGAGCTTGGCGAAGAAGGCACACTAAAAGCTGAGAGAGGCCAAAAGGTGGACCTCTTGTACCAAACCGTTAGCCAAGCTGTGAATGCAAAGGAAAACGTTTTGAAGGAAATTAAAAGTGCCACTCTAGTGAACGTATAGACGGTAGGCAAGTGAAACAGCCTTATTGCTGATGTGGAGAAAGTGCTCGTGATCCGGATAGAAGGTCAAACCAGCCACAACATTCCCTTCATCCAGAGCCTAACGCAGAACAAGGCTCTAACTCTTCAATTCCATGAAGGCTGAAAAAGGTGAGGAAGCTGCAGAAGAAAATTTTGAAGCTCGCGGAGCGTGGTGTTCATGAGGTTTAAAGAAAGAAGCCATCTCCATAGTATAAAAGCGCAAGGTGAAACAGCAAGGCCTGACGTAGAATCTGCAGCAAGTTATGCGGGAGATCTAGCTCAGATCATCAGGGAAGGTGGCTACACCACACAATCAATTTTCAATGCAGACGAAACAAACAAATTGGAAGAAGATGCCACCTAGGACTTTGATAGCTAGAGAGGAGAAGTAGGTGCCTGGTTTCAAAGCTTCAAAAGACAGGTTGATTCTTTTGTTTGGGGGCTCAGCAATTCCGCTCCTGAGCCTACATCCAGAGAAAATCATAATTCGAAAAGATACGTGCACCCCTATATTCACTGCAGCACTATTTACAATAACTAAGATATGGAAGCAACCTAAATGTCCATCAACAGATGAATGGATTAGGAAGTTGTGGTACATATATACAATGGAATAATACTCAGCCCTAAAAAGCATGAAATAATGCCATTTGCAGCAACATGGATGGACCAAGAAATTATATTGACTGAAGTAAGTCAGACAGAAAAAGAAAAATACCCTATGAGATGAGTAATATGGAGCTAATGCAGCCGGTGACTTTAAATTGAAGCCAGTGCTAATTTACCATTTGGAAGATCCTAGAGCCCTTAAGAATGATGCTAAATCTACTCTGCCTGTGTTCGCTACAGGGAACAACAAAGCCTGGATGACAGGACATCTGTTTACAGCATGGTTTACCGAATATTTTAAGCCTACAACAGTGTAGTTGTTCTGACCTACTGCTCAGAAAAAAAGATTCCTTTCAAAATATGACTGTCCACTGACAATGCACCTGGTCACCCGAGAGCTGTGATGGAGATGTACAAATGAGATTCGTGTTGTTTTCACGCCTGCTAACACCACAGTCATTCTGCAGCTCACGGTTCAAGGAATCATTTCAAAATACATTTCATAAGGCTGTGGATGGCACAGTAATTTCTCTGATGGATTCGGACAAAGGAAATAAAAAACCTGGAAAGGATTCAGTATTCGAGATGCCAGTAAGAACATTTGTGATCCACGGGAAGAGGTCAAAATATCAACATTCACAGGCGTTTGGAAGAAGCTGATTCCAACCCTCATGGATGACTCTGTGGGATTCACGACTTCAGTGGAGGAAACCACGACAGATGTGCTGGAAACAGCAAGAAAACTAGAATAGGGAGTGGAGCCTTTGGATTTGACTGAACTGCTGCAACCTCATGATAAAACTTCAGTGGATGAGGAGTTGATGCTTAGAAATGAGCAAAGAAAGTGGTTCCTTGAGACAGAATCTACTCCTGGTGAAGATGCCGTGAAGACTGCTGAAATGGTGAAGACGCCGTGAAGATTGTTGAAATGACAGCAAGCAATTTAGAATATGACATCAACTTAGCTGATAAAGCAGCAGCAGGGTTTGAGAGGACTGACCCCAGTTTTGAAACAAGTTGTACTGTGGGTAAAATGCTATGAAATAGCAGTTCATGCTACAGAGAAATTGTTCACGAAAGGAAAAGTCAATCAGAGTGGTACACTTCATTGTCTTATTTTAAGAAATTGCCCCAGCCTCCCAAGCCTTCAACAACCACCACCCTAATCAGTCAGCAGCCAACAACATCAAGGCAAGACCCTCCACCAGCAAAAAGATTACAACTCACTGAAGACTCTATTACACACTTAATAGACTACAGTGTAGTGTAAATATAAATTTTATATGCACTGGGGAAGCAAAAAAAATTGTGATTCATTTTATTGTGTTATTTGCTTTACTGCATTGGTATGAAGCCAAATTTGCGATATCGCCAAGGTGTGCCTGGAGAAATGAATAGAACAACTGGATAATTCTGCATGGTTTCAAAAAGTGAATACTGATCCAATGGAGAAAAATTTTCCATTCTTCCTTTTTTTTTTTTTTGTCTTTTTAGGGCCACACCCACGGCATATGGAGGTTTCCAGACTAGGGGTTGAATCGGAGCTGCAGCTGCCAGCCTACACCGCAGCCACAGCAATGCCAGATCTGAGCCACGTCTGCGAACTACACCACAGCTCATGGCTACACTGGAGCCTTAACGACTGAGCAAGGCCAGGGATTGAACCTATGTCCTCATGGATACTGGTCAGATTTGTTTCCGCTGAGCCACGATGGGAACTCCTGAAATTTTCCATTCTATATTTCACAGGACATGGCCAAAAACTTCATTTTACTTCTATCATTTATTTATACTGGTAGAAAATTATGAAAAGTTTGAAACATATTTTGGTATCAAAATAATATTTAGGAAGTATTGATTTAAATAGAATAAGCAACTAGTTAATGAGCTAATTCAGTCATTTGTGTGCATGATGGCGCTCCAAAATGTCTAACAGATGTTTCTCACTGTTGTGACTTTCAGCATCGCGTAACTTAGACATAAACAGAGTTACTTATAAATTTAATCCTACCCTATTTAAAGATAAGATTCTTAAAATGTTATTCTTTACATTTCCAGTATTTTCTGTCTTTAAATTTACAAGCCTGTTTAGTCAGTCTAACAGAATGTTCTCTTAGTTAATAATAAGTGTCGGTATTTCTTCAAGATTGTTCTTCACATTCTATTCTTTCTCTCTCTTATCTCCGCTGCTAACCATATTTTGTCCACTGGCCTCAGCTAGGGGCAGTGCCAACATCTCTATTTCAAAACCTCTCCCTGACCTGGAGACCCATAGGTCCGACCTCCTTCAGGACGTGCAGTCTGTCTGTCTAACAGATGCCTCAGCTCAACGTGGTCCGAGCAGATACCTCTGCTTCCACCTCCTCTTCCTTCTCTTCTCCCTCACCTCCTCCTTCAGTGTCTCCTAGCTTGGTGAATAGCTCTACCCTCCACCTGGTCATTCAAGACGAAAACTTGCAATGTATCTTTGACTTTTCCCTCTTAACTCTCTCCTTGTATCCTCAGCACCCTCCACAATGAAGAGCACTTACTAGGTGTTTTCATGAATATGTGCTGAGTACATAAAAGAACAAATAAGCTGACCAGTCCACTCATTAAAACATTCGCACATCCCTCACTCCAGGCCTACATGGCTTGACACAATTATTTCCAAGGACCAGCTGAGGCACCCATCTGTTCCGTAAAAGCAATTAAATGACTCCATATTGACTTCTGAATAGCAAACATCTTTATACCTGAGATAAACAGAATGTGAATGAATGTCTGATATGGTAGCACTAACTACATGTGGCTAAATTAAAGTCAAAATTGAATGCAATTTAAAATTTAATTCTTCAGTCACAGCACGCATTTTAACTGTTCAGTAGCTGTATGTGGTGGCTACTGGCTACTGTGTTAAACAGAACAGATTAAAGAGTATTCCTGTCATCACAAAAGGTTCAGTGGAACAGTTTTATACTCAAAAGATGCAGTGGGAGTTACCGCACAAGACACAAACTTGACAACAAAACATTGGATTTAGGTTTTGCTTTAAATCCATCGGCTTGAACATCAAAAATGTAAAATAAAGAAAAGCAAAGTTTTCCCAATTCTTCCATGAATTTATATTTCATCCTTCTCTATATGTCAAAATAGATGGCAAATATCTGACTTCAAATCAGAATGTACATATAACAAATACACACATCCGTTGTTCAGAAAAGCATTGAGGAGTCTTTCATACCTAACCAGTCACATCCGTTGCTGGTCTCTGGTTCGGAACAGATACAAATGGAACTTTCCTTTTCCAAACTGCATCAGTTAATTTTCAAAAAGAAAGAAAATGATCAAAGTACACTCTCCTACGTGTATTTACATGAAAAGAACACTTTCTAATTCTACGAAGAAAAGTTCCTTTGTCTCATTATGTAAAATTTCAAAATGTTACTCTGAAATTGGGCCCTTAATGTTTTTCACTCTCTCTCCATTTTAAATCTTTTCCCGAGGTTTGATATTCATTGGTAAAGTACTCAACACTGTTGAATTACTTTAATGGAAGGTTGTTCTTGGCTCCAAAAAGCATCGACTTCTACTTGCTATATAAATGAAACCGTAAATATGAAAAAGACGTCCAATGAATACTGTCCTTTCATACGTCAATGCAGTACAAACTAAGGTGTGTTTTGAATAGTTGTGGCAGAGAGTCAGGAAACTGATGACAGTAAAAATATAATCCTAAATGTCTCTGCTTGTTTAACTTACAGCTCGGATGAGCTAATCTGAAACGATGGAAGAAAGGAAAATCAGATTTCCCTTCTTGGTTGCAGGTTATGACCAAAGTTTGAGGAGCTACTGTTTAAAGATTATCCTAACCTAAGCTGGTCTGTAGGCCCACGGAGGAAACCCTGTACCTCTCCTTGTCTGAAATGTGAAATCTTGAGTCAAGTTGTGGGCATCCTTTTTTTCTTTCATGTCCAACTGCATCTCGGTCGTCCCTGACAACTGTGCCAGTACCAGCATCTCCAGAGCCTAACTCTCCCCAAGAGTCAAAATGCTCCCTAGTGTTTCCTTAGGGATTATGCCTGTGATGGCCTCCTATTTTCCCAGCCACCACCATTGTGCCCAGTATGTCAGGGCTGCCATGGAAGATAGAGAGAATGTGTGGTCACCCACACGTGGTTCAAACCTCAGCTTAGATACTTCCTAGCTGTGAGACCTAGATCAAGTCTCTTAACTTCCCTGAATCCCAGTCTCCTGCTGTTAAAGTGAGACTCATACTACATACCTTGTAAGGGGCTTGTAAAGATAAAAAAATATTTGGAAAATGCGCTTTGGTAATCTGTACAGTCCAACATGTTTCTGCCAACGCCCTCATTAGTCTTTCTCCCTTGCCTGGTTCCATATGCCTCTAAGTTTCTTCTCCAATGAAATATACGGTTGGGGATGTAGAATAGTGCAATTTGCTTTAAAATAGTTCTTTGACGATTTGAATTCTCTCCCCTGGAAAATGTGTCCCTCGGGGATGAGTTCTGCATGAGCTATCATTTATTCCTTCAGGGCCAGGAAGCAGACTCTCCAGTGTTCACACAAGCAGACTGGGAATCAAGAGCTGCTGTTGCTGGAGAGCCCGCCCCAGTGCCGGGGGCTGAGAATCCGACATTGCTGCAGCTGTGGCGTAGGCTGCAGCTGCGGCTTGGATTCAGTCCCTGGCGTGGGAATGTCCATGTGCTGTGGGTGTGGCCGAAAATGAGAAAGAGTTGACCAATACTCTCCTTTAGGAGAGGAAGAGGGGTGTTTATGGTGACAGGACACTGCATGTGATGCACTCTTATGAATAACCCTGAATGAATGTACAAACTGATCCCTCCAAACGCAAAACAACTACTCTGCCTTTTTCAATATTTCTCCTCTTTCAAGATAACACCTTGCAATAAACAAATCATTGGAGAATGTCAACCTAATAGCCTTACATTATCCGAAGATGGAACTAGTTTATTTCAGGAAACTTATCCAAAGGCAGATAGGCAAAGGAGATGATTTTGATCAGTTCAGAAAAATTAATAACTTGAAGTCAGCATTCCATCATCACTTTCAGTTATCATATGGCAACTGCTAACTAACTGTACACCCTACCCACCACCGATCTCACGTCTGGCAGGGGAGGTACCATCACTTGCTGAGTCCCTACTGTATGGTAGGTACCGTACAAATATTATCATTTTGGATCTTAAAATAACTCAATGACATGTCCTGTTATTATCCCCACTTTACAGATGAGGAAGATAAAGCTCCATAAGATAAATAATGTATAAGGTCTATAAAAAATTAATAAGCAGAAACTTGAGTTACATCGTGTTGGTGTTGGGAGAGCAGAACGGGGCACTGTCACACCCTGTGGGCATAGCAGGGCATGACAAGAAGAAAGGCCGCTGTTCTTTCCTGGCAAGGACCGGCCAATGACAAGTGCAGGCCTCTCTGTTTCCCAGCGCCCTTCCTGCTCCCTTTCCCCATAAAAGTGTTCTCCCTCCCTGGCCCTGCAGGGGCTTGTCGGGGGCTCACCTGGCTGCAGACCCCACACTGCCCTTCTCTGCTGATCCCACATAAAGCCATCTTTGCTAGAGAATCATCTGCTGGTCTCTTTGCTGCGGGTCAGCCCTTTACTTGCCCTCGCAGGAACCAAAGACCCTCGACAGTTCAGGGACTGGTGAGCAAACAGCGGTGGTACCCACACAGAGACCGTTGTCGCTCTCCGCTTTTCTCACCAACCCTGGAGTCAGAAGGTGGGTCTCTCCTGGATCTCGGTTTACGTCCTCTTCGCATTTGAAGCTCTCTAGGCTTTATTGAGGATCTATTTTAAGGTTTCACTTTCCTGGCAAAGGCCTTGTCCTGTATGGGAGCATTTGTCTGGCACTTCGGTCTGAGCTTGAGAATTAATTACTTCAACCAAAGCTGGCTGAAAATGTCTTTGGCTGAAAATGGGATCAGAAAGGACCTGCTTCAGTAATACCAGGCAGGCTCAACCTTTAGCCTGTTCCTTTGAAAGGACTGATTTTTTGCAGGCTGGTTAAAGGAAAAGGTCTTCAGCCTGGCTCCCCCAAGATCAAGCTGTTTCCTTAGGATTGGCTGGAATTAGCTTGTAAGCTATTTGAATTGAGCCATTTGTGCTGTAAGGTGTTTATGCTGGTTGAAAACTGTTCTTAAGAGGAAAACCCTCTAGGAAATGGGTTCCAGTTATCTAAGCATTTTGTGGGCACCCCACCTCTGCCTACAGAGACTCCAGCCCATCTGGATGAAAAACCCTTGCTCCTTCCTTAGGCACACTTCTAACTGAATGGACTGACCTGACCAAAAGCAATTTAGAATATCAATGGCCAGGATGGAGAACTTTGGAAATACCCAAACTTCGTTTCCTTAAAAACAAATTGGACTACAATAGCTCAAAAATCTCCAGAACTGAACGGAATGCTGATTTCGATTGGTATTTTGAGGCTGCCTCCTGGCAAAATAAAATTTTAAAATTGACTGAAACAAACAAAGGATTAAAGAAAAACCTCTTGATGTTTTACTAAACAATAAAACCCCTGGCACGATTTTATGGGATGAACTGGATGGCATAGCCTTCAGAGCCTTAGAGTTTGGTGAACCCACTTACCCTTGGGCATCCTAATGGCCAGATTCCCTTTTTTTCCTACTATATATGAAAAGGAAGAGAACTCACCCCAAAACACAGATGACCATCTATCAATACCATCTGCAATACCATCTATCAGGGTATTACAACCAGCAAGTGGACCCTGTGTCATGGGGGTACACCCTTGCCTTAGAGCCATGATGGCCACTGCCCTTTTAGTCAAAACCACTGAGGAAATTGTTGTGGGAATCCTTTTAACCATTTTTGCACCTTATACAAATGTATCCTATGTACTACATACTATCCTGTGTATCCTAACATAGGATAGTCTGAATTCCAGACTATCCTACGTTAAAGGCACTGGCAGTTTTCAGATTGAAGCTCTGGAAAAAAGAATATGTATTTTCTAACCCACTACTCCATGGTCAAGAAGGACAGAGGAGGGAAATGATTGGGCTGTGTGTGTGTGCGCGTGCATGTGCACAAGGGTTGGGAGATAGGCAGACAATGAAATAAGACGGCTTAAGAAATACTCAGTTCTTCTCTCAGATTCCCTACTCTGAGCACCACATCTTGCACTGCTCCCTGGGCAAAGTGCAAAGAGGATTGGTGCCCATGAGAGGATGACACGGGGTCTGTAAGCCAAAAGTGCTTTCCCAACAGCATCTTCCATTCTTCCTGCTCAAGACATGGACATGGATTCTTGTGGCCTTTCAAATCAAATTGTTTGTGTGGGCTGATATAAATCTGATATAAAATTGATATACCTGCAGCTAATATATCTATGCAGATATATAACTGATCTTACGTAAAATAGTTCAGATGATTTTACATATTAGAATATGAAGACTTAAAGCAAAATGTTGAGTTTCAACTACTTAAAATATGGGATTCCTTTTAAAAATATTCTGGTAGGTAATTACTTTTATCACATAGCTAAGAAAACTGGATCCTTATCTTAGTTATATGTTAAGAGACTTGGCTTCCAACCAACCACTCATACACGACTGATACAAGGGAATAAAACTCAAATGCTCCAACCCTCATGTATTTCGATGTTTTACAAAGGATGAAGTCCAAATGGGAAAATTTCCACCAAAGGCTTACTCCATCCATTTCATAGAAAACATCACTCTCTAAAGGGCCAGTCTGAACTTCTCTAATGTGCTTTTTGGTTACACCAGTTTTCCACAAACACATCAAAAGAGGAAAAACATCTAATGGCACTCAGTGGTATTTCCTCACCAGAATGGAAAAACAAGAAATGCACGATATTCATAACACTTCGAAAGTACATACAAATCATCAACATGGTAAAACTCCTACTCTGATGTTCCCTGTACCTCAAAGGGCAAGTAATCTATGATAAGAAGCCCGGATAAATATTGCTCTAATATCAAAGAATAAAAAGAAAACAGATAAACACCAATTAAACAAAAACCCTATCTATTGCTATGAAAAAATACCACAGGCCATCAAGAACCAAAAAAACTTTTTTTTAAAGGTTTTATCATCCTGAAAAGAATATTGCTGTTATTGGCCTCTTCTGAACAGCATAGAAATATTAAGCAAATAAGAAGTCACCTTTAGAATCCGATTAGTGTTTTTGTGGTCTGCCCCTTTTCAAATGTAGAGAAGGCAACGTATAGTGTTGGTTGGTGAGTCACTGGAACATGCCTGGAACCCAGCCTGAATGCCAGCTGCTAACACTAAAGACATTCATAGGCAGAGTGAATGTCAAGGCTACACAGTTCTCCATCATATATTTGTGGAAAATTCATTCCAGGAGAAATTCATAAATCAGGCTAGAGACTATACTAAGACCAGCATTGTGTGGTAAGATATAAAGAGAGTTTGCTCTGTTCCCACTAGCCACTAAGCCTTTTCGGCTAAGCCTTCCCTCAAAGCGCCCCATAGAGTGTATGTCCTACTCTCAAAGTATTTGACAAACTAGAACTGACAGCTCAGATGTGTTTTTGTAGTTCATCTGCTACCATGGTTACTTTCAGGCATCATTATTTTCATACTATCAAATACCTGATAATCAAAAATATTGCTCTATTATCAAAAATGCCCTCCAGCATGCAATGGTCTAAAAACTTTTTTTTTTAATTAAAGTTCATCACTTTTCAGTCAAAATGACTCCCTCCAATGTACCACATCAAAGGAAGGAAATGCACACATTTCTACATCTCAAAGCAGAGCGAGACCCACTTCTTTTTAATACAGCCAGTGGTTCCAGAGGCCTGGCCTGGGCACATATGTTCATGGTAAGGTTTTGCCAAATGGCCCATGTTTTATTTGGCATCCCAGTCTTCCTACTTTAAAATCCCCTCTCTTACTCATTCCTTGAAGGTAACATCTTGTGTGTTTCTTCTGTCACTTTTATAGGACTACTACTCAGCCAGTTGTGGAAACAGAGCAACAGAAATCAGTCAAGTCCCAATACACGTTAAAAGAAAAGTAACTTCTTATGTGTCTTTCCTACTTTGCCTAAGTGTTGGTTGTGCAGATATGAGCTACGACTTTAAATATGCCCTTCTTTTCCTGTTTCACTCTACAAGTCAGACCCCTTAGCTTCTAGTGGCAAGGTGGACGCATAAGTTAGTCACACGCTTGTCTCCTAGAATTCAGAAAGTAAGTTAGTTGAATAAGATGAGCTACTTTCGGAACTGAGAGAGACACAGGCTGAACGCAGTGTGGAGTTTTTGCTTCTCTAGCAGAAGAGCTAAGTTAGTCCCTGTGATCACAAGGGAAAGTGGAGAGAGGCGACAGGAAGGAACTGGTTCCCACATGGGGAGGAGGATGTGAGCACACAGAGCAGAAAGGGAAGAGGCATTTTAATCCGTGTAGAAAACAGGAACAAAGGTATAGACAAAGAGGTTACATGGCATCTACACGGCATGGTGACTTTATTATTGTTTCTGGTTTACTTGTCCACCTCCACTAGGCAGTGAGTTTTGTGAGGGCAGGCACAGTGCTGGACCCTGAGAACAGAGTTTCATGTAGTTTTACAGTTTCATGGGGAATCCAGACAATGACATATAGTCCAAAGATAACTATATACAGCTACAAATCGCAAAAAGCATGACAAAGTAAAAGGGCAGGGTGCCAGGAAAATAGAGCCCAAAATGGACCTAAGAGACAGCATCCTGCCAGCCACGTGACAACATAGCAGAGGAGTATTTCAAGTTGAGGCCCAGTACAGCTGGAGCAGGACAGATAAGAGGGAGTGTGGCCCAAAATGAGATTCAAGGACTAGGCAGGTATGAGAGCAGTATGTCTCACAGATCACACAAAAGGATTGTAGATTTTATTCTAAGAGTGAGGGGAAGCCACTGAAAGCTTTTGGGCAGGCGACGGACAAGACCATATTGCAACAAATGATTTTGGAACCATCAGACACCCATGTGCTAAAAAATATGAACTTCAATCTAAAACTCACACTTCATAAAAATAGACACAAATGTAAAACTCAGAACTATAAAAGTGCTTAGAAAAAAAAATAAAAGAAAATCTATGTGACCTTCGCTTTGGCAATAAAAGCAGAACCCATCAAAGAAAAAATGGTAAAAGTATCCTCCTTCAAAATTAAAAAATTTCATTGTGCAAAGACACTTAATAGAATGAAAAAAGAAGCCACAGGCTGGAGAAGGGACTTGTACATCAAATAATTGACAAAGGAGTTATATCCAGAATACACAAAAAATTCTCAAAATGCAATAAGAAAACAAACCACGTAATTTTTTAAATAGGCAAAACATTTGAATAGTAAAATGAAAAGATCCTTAATGTCTATATATATATATATATATATATATATTTTTTTTTTTTTTTTTCTTGGCTGTGCCTATGGCATGCAGAAGTTCCTGGGCCAGAAACTGAACCCAAGCCACAGCAGTGATAATACTGGATCATTACCCTGTTCAGCCACCAGGGAACTTCCTCAACATCTTCAGTCATTAGTGCAATGCAAATGAAAACCATTAATCAACACCCTAGAGAAGTGAAATGAAAATTTATGGCCATAAAAAGTTGTACACCAATGTTTACAGCAGTTCTATTAATAACTTCCAACCCCAGCAATAATCTTGTTGTCCCTCAACAAGTGAATAACTAAAGTGTGAGACACCTATTCAATGAAATGCAACCGAACAATAAAGAGGCATTGATGCATGCAACCACTCGGACGTATCTCAATGGAATTATGCTGGGAGAAAGAAGCCAATCTTTTTTCACTTTCTTTTTGCTTTTTCAGCCACACCCATGGCATATGGAGGTTCCCAGGCCAGGGACTGAATCAGAACCACAGCTGTGACCTACACGGGAGCAGTGGCAACGCCAGATCCTTAACCCACTGCACCACGGCAGGAACTCCAGAAAGAAGCCAATCTTGAAAGATTATGCACTGTATGACTCTATTTATATGACATTCTCAGGAAGACAAAACTATAGGGATGCAGAATAAATCAGTGGTTGACAGGGGTCGGGGTGAGATGAGATAGAACTGAGTATAAAGGGACAGCACAAGGAACTTTTCGGGGTGGGATGGATCTGTTCCTCATCTCGAGTATGGTCATGGTTACACAAATTTATGCATGTACTAGAAAGCACAGAACTTTACATCAAGAGAAAACAAATCAGTTTTACTGTATAATTTAACAAATAAATGTTTAATAGTTTAAAAATGAAAACGTGTCCACAAAAATGCTCATAAAAGAAGGTTCATTGCAGCTTTGCTCAATACTAACCACAAACTAGAAATAAATGTTCATCGAAAGGAAACTGCCTAACGAACTGTGGTCTATGCGTGGAATAGAATAGAATACCCCTCAGCTACAAAAGGGAATGACCCGCTGATACACATGACATGCTGCATGCCGGGCACATTGAGTTTAAGAGAGTGGACTCAACAGACTATGTATTATATGGTTTCATTTTTATGAAGTTCTAGTAAAGGAAAATTTAACCTTTAGTGAAAAACATCAACACGGGTTGCTTCTAGGTGGGGGGGGGGGGGATAACAAGGAAGGGGTACTAAGTGAGGTGAAAATACTGAATGTCTTGATTAGAATGTGGGTCCCGTGGGTTTGCGCACTTGTCAAAATTCATGGAATGATATACTTAAGATCTGTGCCATCCATTAAATGTAAACTTGACCTTAAATATGTAAACAATATGAACTCAACTGAGGAGGTTTGCTTTTCACAACAACATGAGTTGGCAACCCTACAACTACTTTCTGTGCATTCTAGACTTGAGCAACTAAGTAAATCTATTGAGGATAAGGGGGTCAGTCCCTCTGACAAGTGGAGAAGAGTGTTGCCAAAGTGGAAATGGGAAGAGTGGAATGAACCTCATGGTGTTGGCTTAGGCTTGCAGGTATCCGTATGAAGTCATGCCTTGTATTATTTTATACGCACAAATACGCAAAGGTATACATACATATAGATGGGTAGATACGGAAATAAATGTAGATATAGATTTTTATGCCTATGTATATGTGCATTCGTTTCCCCCCCTTTCAGAAAGCACCTTGCTATGCTGGAAATTCTTTCTCCAACCTGTGCTCACAGGCCATGACAGAACCATCCCATAAGGATGGAGGTTTAAAGTGTACTGGCTTGAGCCAGAAAAGGAGAAAACCTTAAATGAATAGAAAAATAAAAATGTTGAAGAAATCACCAGACATAGATTTCAAGTCATGTCCATAAGCCAGGTTCACAGGTAGCCTTTTGCACTTGATGTCTTTAGAGATCAGCAGGAATTGATCATAGTTTTAAACTGTAACTATTCTATATTTGGAAGTACTTCCTAATTGATAATAACTTGACTTTGTACAGTATTTTACAAAGCATATAGATTTCATTTACTTATCAAGGCAGATAGACCTCATTTCCTTATTTCATCGCCATACACATTCTGCAGTAAATATCCTCATTATTTATAGTTAGCATCAGGCTTAACGAAGCTTCTCCAAGATCGCAGAACCGGGAAGTGACCAAGCGAAGAGAAAAAAGTAACAAATATTACAGCTTACAAAATCCCAATCCCAGTATTTACCCGAAGTGACAGGAGGCGGTGTAGACTAGGATCAGCCAAGCAGCCTGCAGAGGAAGAGCGGGGAGCATGGACTGAAGAGCCAGGGTCAGGGCAGACGAGGCCAGCATGGCGAGCCCACAAGCGCAGGGCCCGGGGGACCTGCTCACACTTTTCCCCCCGACAGCTGCTCACGCTGTCCCGGCCGGACGGCCCCCTGGCCTTCCTGAGCCTGCTGCAGTCACACGGGCTCCCCAACCACACCTGACACTGCTCCTGCCTCAGACACTGTGCGCCTGCTCTTCCTTCTGTCTGCAATGTTTCCCCCCAATTCCACACGGCTCGTTCCTCCACTCCTGTCAGGTCTTAACTAAAAAGTCACTTTCTTGCTGAGACTTAGCTGGTCACCATATCTATTCTGTTAACCATGAGAAATCCATCAGAAATTGCCAATAATGCATCTTTTTTTTTTTTTTTTTTTTTTGTCTTTTAAGGGCCACACCTGTGACATGCAGAGGTTCCCAGGCTAGGGGTCGAACTGGAGCTACACCTGCCGGCCTACGCCACAGCCACAGCAACGCCAGATCAGAGCCACCATCTGTGACCTACCTACACTGCAGCTTGTGGCAACGCCGGATCCTTAACCCACTGCGCGAGGCCAAGGATCAAACCTGTGTCCTTAAAGAGACAACACTGGGTCCCCAACCCACTGAGCCACAACAAGAACCACCGCACCATCTTGTAAACTAAAAGAAAATGTCAATCACATATGGCAAAATCCAATACAATTTAATTTCCCCCTACAACCCTCCCTATCTCTCTTCAATGCTTAAATATTTTCCCTCGGTCCTCCTCGCTGTCCAGCCCACTCTAGTCTACTGGTTGACTTTCTTTCTCCTCCACTAGAACATAAACTCCAAGAAGATACGGATTTTCGTTCAGCGCTGTATCCTCAGAGCCTAGAGCAGAAACACCCACACGGTAGGTGCTAAATATTTGCTGTGTGAATGAGTTTGACTGGGCTGGGGTGATGAGAGTGGGCGGGCTAGAGATCTAGTGGTGGAGAAACCAAAGCAAATGGCACGTGTACAGTGATGTACAGAGACCTTCAAGATGAGGCAGCTGCGAGGAATGAAGTCAGCTCAGTCTGGTAAAGAGGCTCCGCACAACCAAACCTCCCTAATGAGCACCATCGGGCATTTTTGCAAAATCCTCTTCACCGAAACAAGTTGAAAGGGGAACTACCCAGGGATACTCTTTTTGGTGCAGGTACTGACAAACAGAGTCTCTCTAGGGACCCCTTCCAGCAAAGGTCAGAGCCACAAGAACCCTTGGAAACCCTGGCCATTGGATTCGCCAGTGTCGTCTACTCAACTTTTGGGTGAAAAGACGCTATCTTTGTAAAAAGCGTTGGGGCTCATCGGTGTAATCTCCTTCCCCCCTACTAACTCTTCCTTTCCTCTAAATTTAAGGTGAAATTAAAGTTTTCTCTCAGAAACATCCCCAATCAAGTACTTCCAAAAGACTCCTTGAGTTTTCTCCTTGCAATCCCACACCAGCCACAGCTCCTAAACCCAGCGTCCTAACAGAAAGGAGTCCAGGACAATCTGAGGCCCCACACAGCCCTACAGCTCAACCAACTGCATGGCTTTGGGCAAAGTGTACGTGACTGCATTTTCTCATGCTACAGTGGGTCTAAAATCTGCCTTATCCATTTGTGGATAGTGAGTGGATAAACATGAAATCCCATCATGAAGAATAAAGTTCAGAATGCATTTACATGAAGATGATGCTGTGACCGAACTTAAGGTCTCATGTCTACCCACAAACTGAAAGAGGAGCTCGGTGCTTCCTGAGTCCAACAGTAAGAAGATGAGAAAGGGCTACACAGTATTCAGGGATGTGCCTGCCCCTCACCAACTCTGAAGAGTTCCTTGCTTCTTTCTGTATTCAAGTGAGACCCTCCACTCCAGGGCATGTGCAGCTCTAGTGGAAAACCCAGCTGCTGAGTCCCTCTCCTGAAATGAAAGATTCTTTAGCCTCAAACCTAAAACATACAAGGACAGGACATCTTAAGCAGACACAGCCCCTTTCTTGTAAACATTTTAAATTCCCCTCTTTTGTCTTTCTTTCATAAGCGCACACAAAGCTTTCAAGCCTCTTAGGAGGATGCTACTGGCAAAGAACATTTAGAATTACCAAGAGAAGTTCCAAAAGCACTCAGAGCTCTAGGTCCCTAAGACCTTTGTGCCCGGTTACTTTTTTAACCATCCCCCAGACAATGAAATGGGAGCCAGACTATCAACAACTGTGCGCGGTGCCTATAAAGTAATGCCTAACTAATGTCTGAATCTCTTCTTCTTGTTACTTGAAAATATTCTGAGGACAAAGAATAAGTCTATGAAAAAATAAAGCCATAGTGGTTGCCACCAATCTATGACAATATGGCGCCAAGTTTGAGAGGCCTCATGGCACAGAATGGATTACCATTTTGATAGGATCAATGAATCAGCCGGTCCCTGAGCAGATGGTCGTTTCTGCCTGCTCAGTGTCAAGCTCTGTGCCAGACAGGGATGAGGCCGACAGGTCCTCAGAGTAGTGGACGAGCCATGTCCACCAGCAATCCAGCATGTGACAGCTGAGGTGGCTGGAACCAGAACAGCAGTCAGGGTGTTGGAGGAGAGGGGAGGCGAGGATATGAGAGGGAAGGAGGGCTGGAAGGAAATGGAATTTTCTTCGTGACATCCATCAGTTCTTTCCTATAGTCTCACTTTTCCATCTTACTATCTACATGCTAAACAATCCATTGCTTAATTTTGGAAGAAACAGTAGGAATATTTTCCCAAAGTCTAAAATGCATAAAACTACACCGCATGCATCCAATAATGATCATTTCCTATTATATTAGAAAGGATATGATTTTAAGACCTAAGAAAACACTTTTCTTATCTTGTGTGAAGATCAGCAGCATAGATATAATCGCTGGTTCATTTCTGCATCGGAATAATTTTCATCCAATTAAGCTCTACTTAGAAATAAAATTCAGGTCTCCGCAGTCTCTGAACTCTCACTCTCTGAATATCTGGAATAATGATCTACTGATTTACACAAAATTCGTTACCCAAACCCACTAAATAAATCTGCTTTCGGGTTGCATGCAAGGCTATGTCTAAGTCATGTGCTCCTGGGTGAAAAGCTGTGGTTTGCTGCTATTGTATCTCAGACATTCTTACAGAATAGCGTCTCGAGTTCACGTGGGTTAGACATGTCATGCTTTATAGACACCCTCTCTCCCAAGCTAGTCAGTAAAAGGTCTTCTAATAAAGTGGCAGGGAACTAATGAAGGAAATGGACAAGCCTAAGAGGTCCATGCACTACAAGGACAGCCTGAACTACAAGAACGGTTGGGAATAATGAAGCACATTAAGAGGATTGAAAGGCTAATTAGTCTTAAGCTTGGCTGTGCCCGTGTCCCTAAGTCCTACGAACCACAAATATAAGAAATACAAGGGGGAAGATTTACAAGAAATTTGAGATTCTGCAAAAAAATAAAAAATAAAAATCTTGCCAGAGCAAGTGAGGGTGACAGTGACATGAACAAACCTGTGACATTCAACACACAATTACAAATGGAGTGTTGTGTTGGCAAGAGTTGAGCAAGGCCAAGCAAAGGGAAGGCTAAGACTGCCAGCACCCGCCAGCTCTGCTTTTCACCCTGTTGCTGTGTGTGGCTTCAGACAATGGCTCTCAGCCAATCCCCTCAGAGCTCTCCTGCCAGGAAGTGAAGACTCTGCCCTGTTCCTCAGATCCGGACACCGATGAACCTCAGACATTTCCTGTTTAACTCATCTCCTCACCAGCTTCTTCTTCCTCACCTCCTCCTGCCACCAAAGAGTAAGAGAGGCCACAGCCTACATGTCCCTCCCACCGCCAGACCTCACACGAACATGCCTGCAATCAGAAGAATCCTCTCAAAAACTCAGCCTGTTTATTTTATTTTGCTAAGTCTTGCTGGCATGTAGTGCTCATCTTTAATGTATTACTTTGTTATTTATTCACACAGCCATATACGCAGTAATGTAGAAGGAAAACAGTCAATTCTCAATATTCTACACTGAGCGGTGTCTAGAATCATGGCTTACTACATACAAACTACTAACGAGTTTATCAAATATCGAACGACTAGATAGTATTACACATCATTTCTATTTTGCAAAGATTCTTGGTAGACTGTTCAATCAGTGTATTAAGGGTTTGAGTGATATCTCCCCAGTTGGCATTTTCCTATGGGTTAGGAATGCATTTTTATTTTTCCCACTCAAAAGGATGGAACTATTCTTTGTTCTCTGAAAATTTGTTAACAAACAAATGTTAAAGAATAGATGAGATTCACAAAAGCTGTATAATAGCAGTTACCACAATGCTTATTTATTCTTCTACCACATCAAGTGTTTCAAGAAAAAAGGAGCAATCAAGTCTATTTGTAAATGTATTGTCTTAATTTGAAAGTAATTAAATGTCAGTTAAGGTTGCTTGTTTTCTTTATAAAAAGCCAATCACTTGTATTTATATTCAGCTAGTAAGATATGAATTATACCAGCGGGGAAAGGAAATTCAAAGCTAGTAGATTGCTCATCTGGAGTCATTTTTTTTTTCATTTTGATGGAAAAAATAGTCAAGGATGTTATTTCTCCTGTTTCGGTTTTGTTTAATAGAAGCGTACCCCAGGTCTCCATTACTTACGTGTCAAGATTAGTCTCTTGCCTGCGGTCTGAAGAGAGATGACCCTCAGGGGGATCTGAAACCACAGGCGAAACATCCTTCCCCGGCTCCTTTATGAT
The DNA here is from genome assembly GCA_004024745.2 of Catagonus wagneri. Lineage (NCBI taxonomy): Eukaryota > Metazoa > Chordata > Mammalia > Artiodactyla > Tayassuidae > Catagonus > Catagonus wagneri. Next base: position 1,090,570 of record PVHT021183599.1, read on the forward strand.
GGAAAGTTCCTGCAGAAAACAAAATGGCATTTAGATACTTAAAATGTACTCACATAGTAAATATACCTGACATGTGTACAGGACGTATGGCATTGAAAGCAATCTCATCTCTACCGCATCTGTCCATCAGTGTGAAAGCCGAGGAGACTAGAGATCGAATGCTGTGGTCAAAGACGTAGAGCTAGTAGACGCAGGATCAAAGTAGATCCATTTCAAAGTTGCATTCGAGTTCACGGCTCTTCCACTGCTGCACAGCCACACTGGGAAAAAAAAATATCTTCCTTCCCAAAGCCCTCTGTTCTCACAAGATTTGTTCTCTACGATGACCGCGGATATGGAACAAATATCCTGGAAACCCAGAGAAAAAGTGGCACAGGTCACAAAGAGAGACCCGGCCATGAGGTTTTGCTTTTTCGCAGAGAAAGGAGGCGATTTGGAGGAGATATGAGAGCTCAAAGCCCAGACAGCGATACTGATGGGGCCCTCAGACCAAGCAAGTTCCTTCAATTGCCTTTCTCTCTGCCCCTTTTCTCACTGTCTTAAATGTGGGAAAATCATGACATAGGTGACTAGTCTAAACCTGAAGGTAAAGGGGTCCTTCACAGCTTCTGAAATGTGGTCAGTTAAAGCCCAGATTTTAAAGCAGAGAGGAGAAGTTAAAGTAGGTCTTTTGCCCTCTCTGGCTGGTAACATGCTCATGATAATATGTGACGATGACCATGATCTTGTAAAGGTCTGCAGTCACTGAGTGCTTACCGTTCGTGAGCGGCTCTAGTGTTTGCTCTTCACAACAGCCCTAAAAGGAGGTGCTATGATCGCCATTTATAGAAAAAGAAACGGAGGCTAAAAGCTGTGACTTGGGTAAAAGGTCCTGTAGCTAGCAAGGAAAGGATGTGAGCTCCGGTGAGCTGGATCCAGGGGTCTCTCTTGTAAGGCAGCTGAATGTGTCGTATGTCACAATATAAACATGGCCCAAACACAGAGCTTTTGCTGTTGTCTCTGCTCCCCCACCTCCACCCCCGCCCGATCCACAGGCTCTTGCTCAAGTCAGCTGGTGGCACTTCCATTTGCTGCTCAGGCCTAAAAGCTAAAGGGTATCCTTGAGCAAGGCTGGCAGTTCATCATCATTCGGGGACTCTGTTCCAAAGACAAGTCATCAGAGAGAGTCCTTCCCTGCCCACTGTGCTGAACCCATCACGAGCACACAATTCTGTTTTACTGTCTCCGTGATACGTGTCAATATTACCTGTCTAACTGCCTGTTTCCCCAGCACCTAGCACAGTGCCTGGTACACAGGAGGTACTTACTAAGTATGTTGCTTAGTGAATAATTCGTTAGCCTAAATCTAGCAGATGAATCCTGAAGACTGATTATTCTTTGTAGAGACCGAATGTGAGTTGTTAGGAGATTAAGGGCGGATGGGCAGAAGGGCTGCCTCAACCCACCTCATGACAGCTTTCCTTTACCCCCCTGCCAAAACGGTCACTTCTCTTAGTAATTCCCAGCCTCCAGCCCCCGCAGGCGCTTTACCATTATAGGAAGTCCGCCTGTAAGTGAGGGTGCACCTCTTTGGGGTGTGTCCAAATCTCCACTCAGATGGTCACCCTCTGAAACACAGGAGCTGAGCTTTTCTCATTGATATGTCCCTTCAGAGAGCCCACGTGGCCGCAGTGCAGGAGCCCACACACACAGCGTACTCACCCGGAGAGTTTGAGCCCGGAGGACGCAAACGGTCCCCACCAGATAAAAGTGATCCTCCAAAGGCAGCTCCGGAGAAGACGCCTGGCTGGGGAAGAAGCTGCGGAGGAGCGCCAAAGGCTCTAAGGGGGACAGAGACACACGAGTGACTGTCCAATAGAGAGGCTGGCACCCGCCACATCAGCCCACAGTTCTCCTGTCCGTTGACAATTTTCCGAATTCCAAACCACCAATTTGTCCTATCTTCCTTCCATTCCAGCCACCTTCCCCACCCTGGTCTCCATCAAAACACGAAGTCATTACTGAGAAATAATTGTCAGTTCAGGGTGATTTTCAGGCTCCAGTTCTTACTCTGCGAATGGACATTTAGCCTCCAAAAAAATTAGCTCCCATTCTTTACATAGACCATGTGGGTATCAAATATGTGTGTGTAATCTGTGTGTGTGTTTGTGTGTGTGTGCGTACGTGTGTGTGTGTAGTCAATTAATGTCTTTTTAAAGGTATCTGACCTTTAGTTTCCAAGACATGTGACAAAGCTATCAGACAGCCATTGTTTTATCAAACAACAAATTTTCATTAACTGATTACCCATTCATTCATTTGTTATATTGTTAGACCTCAGTGGCAAAGAACTGAGTTAATTATATTCTTAGTTCATGGCACATTGTGAACACAGATAAAATTCTCGCTCTTGTTTTTATTTTTTCTCTCTGTCCCTTTCCCACTCACAGGCACTCAAAGTCACCTACCACCTTTACTATATAACCTTGTAAAATATGTAGTCTGGTTTTATGTGCTCTATGTTTTTACAGTATACAAAAGTGGCATTGTGCTGCAGATCTGATTCTGTCTTGGTTTTTTTTCAATCAACAATTAAAGTTAAGGTCTAACCATGCAGTACTACGTATATCTAGGTTTCATTGCTTTTAACTATTACAAAGTTTTCCGTATTGTATATTTCCCAAAATTTTACTTGTCCATTTACCTAACAATGCACACCTAGGCTGTCTCCAGCTCCCTCCTACCACAAACAACACTAGGACATACATAAGACATGTGCCCTTAGACAAAGTGGACAGAATTCTACTGATCATTTTAACTCTCTAGGTCTTATGTATTGGTCCTTGAATGAGTGTTTGACCCAAGCCAATAGAGCCAAGGTATGATTTAAAACTCACTTAGGCCACCTCAGAATCAGTTCCCTCTAACTACTAGGTTCTGTCCTTTCTCCTTTAATTTCTGGCACCCATGGATTTCCCTTTGTTTTAAAATTGGCTATGTGTTAAACTTCCTAGGTTGTGTTTTAACAATAATTTCCTTGTTTTCTTAGAAGGAAAGAGCCATCCTTATCAGCTCAGTACATCATGTTACCGTATGACCCCGCCTTGTAAATTCTGTTACTAATTTTTTTTAAAGTCTAGTTCATATATGTAATCAAAACACATGGTCATGGAGTGTCAGAGAGTTGGAGAGACTTGACCATAGAAGGGCATTTATATTAGCAACGAAGGGCTGCATAACTCATGGACTTCATCTAGGCTAGATTACAAACTGAATTGCTTACCATCAGAAATATCTTTTATAGTCAGGAGGAATTTCACACATTCATAAGTAGGGTGGCTACAATGTTCGGCACCGCCTCTTTTCAAATGACAGCAAAAATGAATATGTTTTCCTACTGAAAGAAAAACAAGTCTACATTTGTGAACTACATTCTGCGGGATTATTTCCTATAGCCATTGTCTTACTTAGACTAGATTTTACAAAAATATTTCCTTTCCATGAACATTAGCACTTGCATAGCTATCTACGTTGTACCTGTAGAGTGGGGTTACAAGGTAGAACATAATTTATATAATTATGCAATTATACAGGAGCTGAAATAATCAAGGTTCATGATAAAGAACAAGATTTGATAGAGGAGAGATGTTTTTAACACTAGAAATATAATTTGTGAAATTAAGTTAAATGAATATATGATCAGCAGTTACATAGGCTCTAATGTCTTTCTCATTCCTCTGATTGTTAGCTGTCTCAAAACCTAAGAACTTACTATTAGAAAAAAAAAATCTATACCTGACATTGACAAAGGAAGTTTGATAGCAATCTTTCGGTAGACTTCCTTTTTCTCTTCATCAGGCAGAAGGCTTAATAATTTTTTACCCACGATGTCATCCTCAAGAGGGAAAGAGGGAATAAGTTTTGTTATAAGTGCTACCATATTCACTTCCTCTCTCTCCCTACCTCCATTAAGCTTATCATCTGCCCACCTCAGCCTCATACCTGTTGGACTTCTAAAAGTCCCAGTTCACACGACCCCATTCTACGCCCATCAACTCCCACCTTTCCAGGGCGCTCTTGTAAATACTCCCCCTCTCCAAGAATGATCCCACCCACTGAGACCACCAGTCCGTTCCCAACCCATTCTCACTGTGTGTGATCTCCTTCAATTCATCACGTCCCTCCTTGCAGTGCAGATTCCACAGTCAAGCATTCTAATCACTGCCATGAGCTCTTATTTGCCGGAGAAAGTCGCAAGTCTGCTTGATTTCAACTCATCATCTGCCCTATACCTTCCCCCAAGCAACTGAACGTGTATGGAACCCTCCTCCACCACCACGCACGCTCTATTATTTTCACTGGGTGCTCAGTTCTGCCTAGAAATCATTCCACATGTCCCTAGACAATTCGCTCTCTACTCTTCAACATGACTACCTCTTGCCTCTCTCTCCTTCTTCAAACCCGCAAACCCACCTGCCCCCACCATCCTCCTCACATTCAGCTGGGGATGTCAGTTCTCATTTCAATTAAAAACCAAGGGAGAAGGAAATGTCAAAGTTTTCCTGCACCAAATTCATCAACCCCTCTGCCCCTGTGGCCAGAGACCTGCTTTCTCCCCTACCGTACTGAATAATTTTCTACCTAAGTCTAGTGCACTGTCTTTCATCCTCTCTCAACTATTCAAGGACATCATTATAGAAATTCTTCCCCTACCTGCCCCATCTTCAAGCTTTCCCTTTCTGCTGGGTCTTTCCCGTAGCATGCAAATGCTATACTACCTGTCATCTTAAAAGCCAAAACAACACAACATTCCAAAAATCCAAAACCTTCCTTGACACTGCATCCTCTCCTCCAGCTCCAAGTACTTCTCTGGTCCACTTTAGAACAAGCATCCCTGAAAGGAACTATACCTGCTGTCTCATTGCTTCACCTGTCACTCTCCCTTGAAATCATACTAAGCCGATTTGTATCCTAATCACTCTACCTTTGTAAGGTTGCCAGTAACCGCCATATTGCCACATTCGGTCATCATTCTCAGCTCTCATCTTGCCTAACATCTTGGCATTGCATACAACTGATGGCTCCTTTGTCCTTGAAACACTTGCCTTACCAGGCTCCCAGGACACCACACACACGTGGATATCTTTCTGCTTCAAATGCTACTCCTGCATGGTTTTCTTTGTTGGATCTTTCTCCTCACAGGGTAACTGGCATTGGAGTGCCCAGGGCCTGCTGGGTCCTTGGACCTCTTCTCTTACCCTCCTGTCTCCCTGCATGGTCTCTTCCAGTCCCATCTCATCAAATACCAACTAACGGTGAATGACGCCCAACTTCTCATTTCCAGTGCAGACTTCTCCCTGGACTCCCCTTGAGAACTAAACTTGATGTCTAATAAGATTTCAATTTTAGGACATCCAACAAGTGCACCAGATATTTTCCCTTACAAACAGGCTCCTCTCAGTCTTCCTTAACTTGCCTTTCTTTCTCTCAAGCCCCAAATCCAGTCCATCAGCAAACTCTGTTGGATCTACCTTCAAAATACATACAGAACCAATCCACTTGTCACTACTTGGTTTAAGCCGTCATCATTATCCTGGATTACTGCCAAGAGCCTTCACTGGTCTCCCTGGATCTGTCTTCGCCACACCCCTGTCCCACTCCACTCTTCACTCTCCACTCCAGAGCAGCTAGAGTGATCAATTTCAAACATAAGTCACATCAAGGTATTCCTCTGCTCCACATTTTCCATGGCTATGCAAGTCTTTCAGAGTAAAAGCCAAAGTACTTCTCATGTCCTTGACAGCTCTGTGTTCTGGTTCTTTGCTGCCTATTGACCTTAGCCCCTCCCACTCTCCCTCTTGCTCACTGCATCCAGGCACACTGAACACTTTGCTAAAGATCAAATACACCAAGCAAATAGTCATCTTGGGGCCCTTGAACTTGCTCTTCATTCAACGTGAAACACTCTTTCTCAGATATTTGCAATGACTTTATGCCTTCATTCAAGTTTCTACTCAAAAGTAATTTTTTCATTTTTTGAAGTTTTACTGAAGTATAGTTGATTTACAAGGGTTGCAATAATTTCCTCTGTACAACAAAGTGATTCAGTTAGAGATAAACACACACCCATTCTCTTTCAGATTCTTTTCCCACATAGATTATCATAGAATACTGGGTAGAGTTCCTTGTGCTATACAGCAGGTCCCCGCTGGCCAACCATTCCACAGACCCTCAGTGCACTTATGCCAATCCCAAACCCCCAATCCATCCCTCTCCTTGCCACCTGTCCCCTTTGGTCACCATAAGTTTGTTTTCAAAGTCTGTGGAGTCTGTTTCTGTTCTGCATATTTGTATTCTTCTGTATACTTTCCGGTATTCCTTTTTTTTAGATCATGTAATGTTTTAAATAGCAACAATTCCCTGACATTCTGTTCCTGCCTTTTTTCCATACCACTTATCATTACCTGACATCACAGTCACATGTATACATTTATCTGTTTATTATCTATCTCCCTCAAGATAGAGCCAGAGACCTTGGCTGTCTTATTCACTGTCTTATTCATTGCTACATCCTCAACACCTAGAACACAGCTTGGCCCAGGTGAGCACTCAATAAATATTAGTTGGAGTTCCCGTTGTGGCTCACCGGGTTAAGAACCTGACTAGTATCCATGAGGATGTGAGTTCAATCCCTAGCCTCGCTCAGTTAAAGATCTGGTGTTGCCACAAACTGCACCGTAGGTCACAGATGCAGCTCGGATCAGGCATTGCCATGGCTATGGTGTAGGCTGGCAGTTGCAGCTCCGACTTGACCCCTAGCCTGGGAATTTCCATATGCCACAAGCGCGACCCTAAAAAGAAAAAAAAAAAAAAGACTAAATATTAGCTGAATGAATGAATCATGCCAGACCGTGTAGTTGAAATACAGTGACAAAATAAAAAAACTGAATATCAGATACTAAGTAATGAATTTTTAATGTTATAAGAACAAAATAATAAAGTATTCTTTGTAGTTTGATAATGGTTTTGGGAGATGAACCACAAATTCAAATGATTTTCTGATTAATATTAATAGCCTACAGTCAAAATTCAGAAATATATTTTTATGGCCCATGTGTAGAAGCCAGCCTAGGAGTTGGCCAATGCTCAAATTAGCAGATGGATCCCGTCTTAATCAAGAAAAACCTTGGCTCAATTCAGGGCAGAAGTATAACCCTAATTTAGCGAAGAAATCGTGAAATTAGCAGGCAGTAGATTTTGACAATGAAAGACACTTAGTAGGAAACTGACTTCCCAAAGGAAATAGATATTTTTCATTGAACTTATTAACTTTTTCAATAAAAATGCTTTTATGGGTTTAATTGTAAAATATACTTTAGGTACCAAACTAAGTTATCTCTGGTCAGTAGAAACCACAAATTCATTCACTCACCTAATACGTGATTAACAACCGCTCCAGGCCTGAACCCCGTGTGACGTCCATTCTCACAAATGAGCTCATTTAATGCCCCATGAGAAGGAAAAATCTCCTCTATCGTATTCATGAGGAAGTTAAGGCTTGTCCAATTGTTGGCAGGTCACCAGTTCAGAGATGAGATTCACACTCAGCTCCATCCAACTCCATGTCCATTGTTGCTTCCAGCTCCAGCACAGCTACCTTGAGTCCAACTGACACCAAGAGCAGCAGATTTGCTACTGGGCCTGTTTCTTCATTTTGGACATTCCATGAAGTAATTTTTTTTTTTTCTGAGACTTACAAGAGTTTAAAAAGGTGAACCTGACACGTTCATTCTAATTTCAATGAACTCTTGTTCAGTAGGCGAGACAGCACATGCACAATTACGATGCAAATTATAAAACAGGAGGTACGAGGTGCTAAGGCTCACCAGTTCTTTCATTAAAATAACACAAAGTAAGAAGTCTTTTGATAGCGCACATTTGCTTGGACGGAAATAGTGGCAATGAGTTTCTTATTAATTAACTACATTCTTTAAGGTGAGAGTGGCAATGAATGCCTTATAACTGACCACCAACTAAAAACAGTGGCTGGAAGGATCATTCCAGTGACCCTACTTTATAGTTAAAGGGCAGAAACTTGAAACCATTATCAACACCATGTTATTTCTGTAAATCTTTGGCATTTGCTCTTCTTATTACACAAGGCAGAAAGATCAAGGTACTTAGAGCTTAATGAAGCAAGGATAAATACCAGTGAAAAATTAAGGAGGGTTTTCAAAAGCCAAGTCTGCAAATACCTATTAGTTGTCCTACAAATATTAGTAAGGTGAGCCTCAGTCTTGCCAAAAAAAGAATAAAGGAATTTACTCCACTCCTTGACATTTACTGAGAATCCGGGCAAGCAGCATCATTTTCTGGCCAGAGACATCCACATTAAACATGCATTAGAAAACTGTTCAACTGTATAGGACACCAGGAAGGATAAGAGCCTTTGTAGGAGGTTCAGACTGCATCCTGAATCAAACAAGAGTTATCACTAGTGATTCTCTGCTAGGCTGTAAGCTTCACAAAGGAGAATGGAGCAAAACACATCACACATCACAAACTAGCCATATATCTACATCCAAAATTTGCTCAAGTCTCTTAAAAACTCAGTGCTGAGAAACCCTGTTCATGATGAAACGTGTATTTTAAAAGCTTAATTTGTTTAAGAATTATAAAAGAAAACAATTACATATTTATTTTTTTGCTTTTTAGGGCCACACCTATGGCCTATGGAAGTTCCCAGGCTAGGGGTCAAATTGGAGCTGCAGCTGCCAGCCTACACCACAGCCACAGCCACACCAGATCTGAGCCTCGTCTTCAACCTACACCTCAGCTCTCAGCAGTGCTGGATCCTTTAACCCACTGAGCAAAACCAGGGATGAAACTCGCATCCTCATGGATACTAGTTGGGTTCTTAGGCTGTTGAGCCGCAATGGGAACTCCTCAATTTTATGCATTTGGGGGGGGGTTGTGATGAAGTAGGGTGAGTAAGAAGGCAGGCTTCTAAGACAGGGGCTGGTGACTGTAAGTAACTACAAGTTACTACTACAAGTGACTACAAGTTTTCCCAAAGGAAAAACTCAAGGACAGCAATGACTGGGAAAATGTGATGGTAGATTTCAAATGTAAGTTTAATAGCATGATAATGAGGATAACAGCCATCATTTTAGGCACTGTATGTTTGATAACATCATAACTTGGACTCTTGCCATCCCCCCACCTCCACTCCATCAGTAAACCTTACTTCTCCTACAAAACACTGACTACTTTCCACCTTAATACAACCTGTCAACGTCTATTGCAATAGCTTTCCGAGTGGAGCCCCTACTTCCATGCCTCCCGTCATAGCTTATTCTTAATACAAGAGCCAGAGTGATCCTGACAAAACGTACGTTCAGATCATTTCCTGCTCCAAACCCCCTAATGGCTTCCTTCCGTCTCAGAGGAAAAGGCAAAGTCATTATAATGGCCCCCAAAAAGGTGGCCTTTGTGGCTCTGCCTCCATCACCTCTACTACTTTCCTTTTTGCTCACAGTACTCCAGTCACAGTGGCCTCTTTACCACGGCTTTTCACACCAAGTATATTTTTGCTTTTGCTTCTGCTTGGAACACAGTCACTCCAATTACCTGCATGACTCACATACGCTCTCCATGTTTCTGTCCAAATGCCACCTGATCAGACAGGCCTTTGCTGACTCCACCGTTTGTAACAGCCCACCTCCGGGCACTCTAAGCAACGCTTCCCCCCACTGACAGAAGAGAAACTAAAGCTCATGTATAGCAGGTGAGAGTTAAGCTAAATTTTAATCTATAAGAGTTCCCGTTATGGCTCAGAGGTGATAAATCTGACGAGCATCCATGAGGACGCAGGTTCCACCCCTGGCTTCGCTCAGTGGGTTAAGGATCCGGCGTTGCCGTGAGCTGTGGTGTAGGTTGTAGATGCGGCTCGGATCCCTAGCTGCTGTGGCTGTGGTATAGGCTGGCAGCTGTAGCTCTGATTTGACCCCTAGCCTGGGAACCCCCATATGCCGAGGGTATGGCCCTAAAAAGACAAAAAAAAATTTTAATCTCTAGATTATTTGACTCCAAAGACCAAGTTCTCTGCAGCCCACCATCTTATCAGCTTAGAGTTGCCCAACAGACAGAGGGTGCCTTAATTTTTAATGAAATTGTAGATTCCTAGAGTGGGGCAGTTACTCTAGAAATGGTTTGGTCTCTATGTTAATATAAGATGGGTGACACGTGAAATGAAATTTTTAATCAAAGCCTGGGAAAAAATTAAAATTAAAGAAGAGTTAGGATTTAATGAGGAAAAGTGTGAAACTGCCTCAGGTATAGTCCTTTCCAACTCTGTTTTATAAGACTATATAAATTCATTCCCATTTAGTGTTTATGTACAGATGTAATAGTGATAGTCTCATTTATAGGTACACCAATCTCAGCTTTACTCAGGTTACACCAATCTCAGTCTATGGTTTAAGATTAGTGGTTCAAACCCATGTCCCAGACCCCTCTACCATAGGGTGACTGTGTATACATATGGGGGTGGCGGATGGTACCACAAATGTTGAAGGCTGAGTCTCTTAAGGCTCAGTTTGGGTCTCTGAACCAAAATACATAAAGAATCAAGGATAATATTATAACTAGCACCATCACTGTGAAAAATCCTCAGGTGATAGTGAAAAATCACCAGTCTCAGTCAATGACCAATTTGGTTTAGGCAACGTCTAATACCACAGGAATCTGGGTAGTTTTCTGGCCTTCCCTATAACAAACTTTAATTGTAAGGGATTATATTCCTGCATTCTTTCTTCTAATCTACATTGAATAAGACCATTCTTCTATGATATAAGCCCTCTAAAGTCCAAATCAATGAATATCTCTAATATTTGTATTTTACTCAGCTGTTTGGTTATCCTATGAATATAAGCTGGATTGGAAAGTTTATACTGTTTTCTAAAAGAAAGGAAGAGAATGAGAAGTAAAGAAATGGATCCGAGTATCTTTACAAAAAAGAGTAGAAAAGCTCTCTTAGTTTCCAAGTGGGCCATGGAACTAAACTAAATGATTACTTTAACAAAACTTCCATTGACTTATGTGCTTCAAACTTGAGTGCTGCAGATCTGTGGGTCAGGGTTTGTCAAGTTCTTGAGACAACTCTGTGGAGGGAGGAATGTGCTATGAACGTAACTGTCCAGATGTGACGAATACAACCCGTCAAGTGACAAGAGATGTCAGCAGTGGTGGTGGCGGCAGTGCTGGATGTATTGCACACAGCCCTCCTCACATGCACGCATGAATGCAGGGCCAAGGTCTGCAGTGCTTTCACAGTTAAGTGACAGAGCTGGTAGGTGCACAGCCTGAAGATCCAGTACAATTTTAGGACGCCATATATTCTAAGTTACTGGTGCTATGAAGACATAGAAAGCTTTCCTGCGAGGGACAGAGTAACACCACAGGACTCAGGAATGAGTGACTATTTCAAACATCAGGGACTCGGACTATAACACGTGCATAAGTGTCTCCAGCAGTATTTATAACATTGCTAAATTACACTATCACTTCTACTTTTTTGTCTAAATGAGATCAGAGTTTGTTCTTCAACATAAAGAGTTAAAAAGCAAATCAGACCTGGAAATGGATACCCTGAGCCAGCATGACCAAATCATGATATTCATTGTTTAATTATTATGTGATGGACTTTAGAAATGTGCGAAATCAAACACATCATCTTCTGAGGGCTACCTTGCAAAGCAACCACATGCATCCTCTTTAGAGATCACCTTCGGGGCAGTTCACAAACCACACACCGACACACACACACACAGAGACACACACGGTGTTTTGTTACCTTATATCTACGTTTGTTTTTATAGATTTATAACTGAAACCAATGGAGCGGACAATGGAACAGGTGCACGTTTTGACAACATTGAGAATGTCGTCTCTGGTGAGTTATCTTCTCCTGAAAACAAATAATGAACCCCCAAGCTACAAAGCAAATATCCTTTCCCCAAAGCTGGAAGAACTTACTGGTAGGTGGCCAAGGAGAGACGAGATGTTTTCAGCCACGTAAATTATCACTCCATCTGTGCTCACTATTATCATAAAGCCATCTAATGACTAATGAAGAGAGAATAATAATGTAATTAAATAGTGGAACAATAATAAAATGATAGCTTTATTTCTAAATGCATAAATAATTATAATCGCACCCCGAAAATGTATTATGGTCCTTAAATATCAATAAGGCAGGCACAGACTTAATTAAAATTCCATTATTCTGCCTCCTACACAGAATCTACTTAACCTTAAGCAGGAGATGTTTATCAAATGATGTGTCACTTAGACAAACAAATTTCAATGTACACCCAATTAACACAGAACTCTCCAACACAAGCTACGAGGATTCATTTCCACGTGCAGGTTGTTTCATATTTAATTCAAAATTAATTTCAAAGACAGTGAGGATATTTTGGAGGGCATGTTCATTTGTGGCTAGTGTAGTCAACTACTTATAAATATGAATATTGCATCACTTTCTTGCAATGTGATGGATAAGCTATCCAGACAAAGGCCTCCTGGTAGAGAACACCTACAATGATGAATAAAATATAGAAAAACTTCTATTTCAAAACCAGGCCAAGCTTATGGTAAAGTAAGGGGAAAACATGATATCAGAAATGACTAGAACATGAGAATTCAGAGGTAAGGGGCTATGGAAGCTTGCATGTGCCTTGGGAATATCTGCACGGAAAGCAAAGCCAGGGACTGTACAAGGTGGGGGTGAGACCAGAGACTCGGACATAAAGCCAAGCTTCGCAAAGGGTAACGCTCTCAGCAGGCAAAATCAAAGATCTTATCCAGCAAAGTGAGCCAGGGAACTCGCATCCTCCCCATCCTGCCTCAGCCTCAGCTCATGCTAGAAAAGGAAAGAAGAAAATGAGTCTCTTCTGGGAATTGCTAAACAGAAGCCCACCCTCACACAGATTTGAGGCTGGAATTCATAAACTGCCTGCATAGCTCTCAACACCCCAAATCTATTATTTACTTTCAGATGGTCCTGACCCAAGATATCCAGTGAAAGAAATTGGAATCTTCTCTGGAGAATGACTTTATTTTTTTTGCTTTTTTCTTTTAGGGCAGCATCCAAGGCATATGGAAGTTCCCAGGCTAGCGGTCGAATTGGAGCTGTAGCTGCCAGCCTACAGCTCTGATTTTTTAAAACCGGGGCTCAAAGAACTCATGCATATACATTTCCAAATAACGTATGCTTATAATAAATGATTAACAAACACAGGAAAAAATGGAACATCATGGACAAGAGGCAGTATAAATAATAAAACGCAGAAGCAGATTCAAAAACTGCAGATACTGGAAGTATCACAGATAGAATATAAAAATTAAGCACGCTTACTATGCTTAAATGTAAAATGGTATTGAAAATATGATGACGAGACTCATAACTGAGTAGGCAGATGTGAAACATAATCAAACAAAAGGTCTGGAAATGATATCATCAAAATAAAAATTCAATAGGTAGGTTAAATAGCAAGTTAGAACACAGGGAGACAGAGTGAATGGCAAGTAAGAGAAATTAGATGACACAGAGAAGAGAGGGGGAAAGTGTACTAGACTTTTCACACATGTCCAGTTTATTCTCACAACAAGTCTGTGAAACAGAGATATTTTACAGAGAAAGAAATCAAAGCTCAGAAATGGGCATTCTCTCAAGGACACATAACAGGTACATGACAAAGGCATAATTCATGTCCCTATGTGTCTGACTCAAAAGATCACGATCATTCGGGCTTTAGCTTGTGGCCTTCGAACTCACTGAAACTTACCAGTTCCTCTGGAAATAGAAACCATAGACATCTCATGTCCTTGAGAAAAACAGTAAAGGCTTAAAGGCTTATTCTGTAAAGTCTGACACCTGTGTTGAACGAGTCTACCAGATAATTTCTTAACTTGCCACTAATCTATGTAAAGACTTGTCCATTTTTGTTGTTACCCAAGATCAGTGGATTCATTTGGTATAAGAAACATCTGGGGAACCTATTAGAAAGGCAGGCTCCTGGGCCTACCAGGATCGAGATTCTGATTCGGATACTTTAAGTTAGGTGGGCCCCATGAATCTGGGTTTTTACCAAGCTCTCTAGGTAATTCTGATTTGCATGGTCTCCTAGCCACACTTTGCAGCAAAACACTATTCTTTATCTTTTATCACACGGATTCTACATATGAAGTAATCAAAGAGCAAACTCCCTCTTACGTGTAGTGTCATACGGTTGAAATCTTCATAGCTATGGAATGATGGAATCCAATCAGATATCTCTCTAGATGGTTCTGGATTGACTTTGCCTTTTTAGAAAAAAGGAAGAAAGGATAAAAATTGTCACATTAAAATGATTAGCTTATGGTATTAGATTTTTCAAAGTTATAATTAATTTTATAGAAAAGACTCTCAGGAGAAAATGCTGACTGCTCATGAAGGACCTGATGTAGACTAACTGCTTATGAATTGTCATAAACAAAGAAATGTTTGGAATTGAAAAAGACCTTGAAGACCATCCAACTCAATTTCTACTATGTACATTATGACCTAATAACTTTACGATTTTTCAACCCCTAGTTCTTCCCTTTTCTTGACTTTTCTAAGTCTTCTGAATTCTAGCAAAACCCAGTACTCCTAACATGCCAGATAAGGTACAGGCTGTATCACGTGCTCTAGGTGTATTCAGACATCTAAAATCTTCCACTATTTCATTTCATCTAATTAAACTTTTAGCCCTTAAGTAGAAAATCTTTAAGCCAACATATGCAGTAACTTCTCCAAGGCTGTTGACATTGTTTTATCTCCCATACCTCTTCACTATCCTTCAAGGTTTTCTGGTTTCCCCAGTGAGCAGCGTTTTAACCCCTGTGCTCACTTCGAGCCTTTGCTGTCACCCTCTGCCCTTCTCCACCTCTCCCAATCCCACCTACTCACTGATCTCAGTAACCCAGGGACCTCACTAACGCAGCCCTCCAATCTCGTTATTTTAATGCAGGTTAATTAAAGTTAGTTTCTTCTCCTCACAGAAAGGTTTGCGATCCATGGCATAAAACTTTGGTCCCTATTAAAAATGCTAACTCCCTTGACAAGGACAATTCTAGTAGAAGGGCTTGCTTTCTTGGCGGCTAAGTCTCAGATCTATCCTATGAGTAGATTTAGAGAGGAAGGGGGTCAAGCATGAGCACAAAAGCTCCAGAAGCTTCACTAGAGAGAGCATGAGGAGAGGGTGTGTAACTACGCGGGAAGCAGAAATACCATAAAAACCAAACCAGACCAATCACACAGCTGCCTCAAGATCAACGTTTCTGGGAGTTCCCGACATAGCTGAGCAGTAAAGTATCCATGAGGACTCAGTATCCATGAGGACTCAGGTTCGATCCCTGGCCTCACTCAGTGGATTAAGGATCTGGCGTTGCAGTGAGCTGTGGCATAGGTCGCAGATGCGGCTCGGATCCCATGTTGCTGTGTCTGTGGTGTAGGCCCACAGCTGCAGCTCCGATTCGACCCCTAGCCTGGGAACCTGCTTATGCCATGGGTGCGGCCCTAAAAAGACAACATAGTGTTCCTGGCCACTGTCCCTGCCTGGTAACTATATTCTGGTCACAGCTCCTCAAACTCGGGAAACAACCCACGCCACTCTCTCGTGGCTAATTTCTGAGATCGTTTCCCCAATGACTTTCAGCTCCACCTATTGACTTTCGTCTCTGCTCCCTGCAAAGAAATGAAAAAGACAGAAGAGAGTCCACATATTTCCAAGAAGTAAAACCAGCGTATTTTAGAAATCAGCCATAAAGGGCTTTTTTACCTTACCATTAACCATGAACTTGCTCTTGTTTTGCTTCCAGAATGGGTACCATATCCAATTCTTCACTAAAGCCCGGTCTCCAGTATGATACTTAACTCCCAATAGGGGCTCAGTAACTCTTGTGAACCCAAACCTCATTCATTCATTTATGTAACTAACATGTCCTGGGCTCCTCCTATGTGCCCTACTCTGTTTTAGAGGCTCAGGATAGAGCACGAACAGGACAAATGACCGTTCTTTTGTACCTTACAGACTGGTGGGGGAGGCAAACAGTAAACCAACACATAGACAGTAGAAGCGATCATCTGATACATCTTTAGTACAATAATTTCAACCAGGTGCTCAGGGAAGGCCTTCCTGAGAAGGTAAGGAAGGACAGGAAGATAGCTATGTGGAAACCTGGGAGCAAAGAAAGCATCCAAGCAGAGGAGGCAGTAAGTACAAAAGGAGGCAGGCAAGACTTTGGCATATTTTAAATCATAGGAGGCCAAGGGGGCTACTGCAGGGTGACCCGAGGGATGGAGCAGGAGGAAGTGGGGTCTGAGACACAGGCAGCACCAAATGAGGTAGCGTTCGTGGTAAGGGGAGTTAGCACTGTTCTAAGCAGAACTGGAAGTGTTTTAAGCAGGAAAGTGACGTCTGTTTCGAAAAGATCTGTGTGGTTGTTTGCGAAAAATAGTTCAAATGGGGAAGCAAGAGTGGAAGCGAGAGTTTCATTGGAAAGCAACTTCGAAAAGAACAGATGGTGGTGGCCTGGATTAGGTTGGTACACCAAGGCCGTGGTAATGGGCAGAGTGAATGGATTGGGGATATATTCTAGAAGTAAAGCCAAAAGGATTTGATGAGGGATGGGGTGAGTGGGTGACAGAAATGGAGGGTACGAGAATGACGTCTAGATTTTTATCCTGAGCAGCTGGAAGAATGGTGGCACCAGATACTGAAACTGGGTGTGAGAGGCGATGGAGTGGAGAGGAATGAAGTGTTCCTTAAGGGCCATGTTACCTTTCCTGTGAGGTATCCAAGTGAACAAGTCACATAGGAAACTCTCTTGCTAACTGAATAATGAGTATGATTCTCAAGTATGGAGCTTAGGCAGGAGGTCATGACTGCAGATAGATTTAAAAAGTCGGGGGCATTGACAAACAGGGAGCACTTCAAACGAAGGGACTCGATGAGATTTCCTAGGAAATGAATGTAGACCTAGGAGAGAAGAGGTCCTAGGACTGAACCCTGGGGCACATAAGTGACTAGAAGTTGGAAAGAGAAAGGGGATGCAAAAGAGAGAGACAGAGAGAGAGGGGGAGAGAGAGAGAGAGAGAGAATGGCCAATGAGCGAGTAGAGAAACCAGACTGCAGTTATCCTGGAAGCCAAGAGAAAAATGCTTCAAGGAGGAGGGAGTGGTCAGCTGCCCAATGTTTTTGAACTATCATGAATGATGAGGACAGTTAAGGGGCCAAAGAAGTCAGCAAGGTGGAGGCCACTGCTATTCCTGACAAAAGGACTTGTCCTGGAGTGGATGGAGCACCAGGTTCAGAGAAGTGGGTTGAGGAAAGAATGGGGCACAAGGAAGTGGGGACAGGGTTTATACAATGGTTTCAAGAAGTTCTGCTGGGAATGGGTCATGGAAGTAGGGAAACAGCAGAAGGTATCATGGGGTCAAGAAAACTTTTTTTTCAAGGTAAGAGATCTTTATTGCATGATCACATGCTTATGGGCAGAACATGCTCAGCTATTTTGAATTAAATCTACTTAAGTATTACAGGTACTATGTGACACCCTTGGGGCCCTGTTTCCCTTAGCAACTTTTACCATGTGCCTTCAAGTGTCTGAGGTATGGACATGAATGCACATTATTATTGCCCAGTGTACTTCTGCTAATTCTTCTTTCCTTGTTCCACTTTTGCATGAACCTCAACAATATTTTCAGCAGCGACCATAAACAAACTTATGAATGGAGAGAAACTAAATATCCATGTATTGGAAAGTGCTCCAGGAGATGAATCCCTCCCAAAGATGTCTGATGGCTAATCGGAAAGCTGTAAGGCTGAGGCAGGGTGCTCAGTCCAAACCTTCTTTCTGTTTGTTCGCTCTGTCTCCTTTTACAGGGTAGCCATGCTTTTGCAGTATGGCACGCAGTCCTGCAAAGAAGGCCTTGATGGATTCCTTCTTTTTATTTTCAGATACATCAGACGCATCCCTGGTCGACAAAAAAAAAAAAAAAAAAAAAAAAAAAGAAAGAAACAACAGTCAAGGGGATTAATAATAAGGATAGGGCTGGGAATTCAGATGATGGAACAACGGATGGGGAGGAAGAGAGATGTTCATGTCAGCATTGAGCAAAACATCCTGTCCCTTGATAACTCAGAACAACAAAAACTGTCAATATAAAAACAAGGGAATGAAAGCCAATCTCGTGTCCCTTAGACTGCGAAGCCCTTGAAGGTAGGTTGGGACCGAATCTGTCTTCATGTCTTCCGTAGCAAAGCCCACACAGTGTCTGGCACAGTGGCCTATGAATTCTATAAAATAAATCCAAATTAATTTGAATTTAACGATGGGTCTTTTGTTCCACCATACACTCGTACCTGCTTTTAGAAGAGTACTTCTGATTGAAGAAAACTGTGTCGAAATGATCTATAATTACTCAAGAGGCTCCCTCAAAGCTAATGCTCCTTCTCAGAGAGAAGGCTGAGCAATGAAATGCTAATCGATCTTAGTTTTTTTTTAACCTTTTAAAAAGAAGTTCTGAAAAATCTGACAAAAACTTTTTGATCAGTATACTGGAATTTACTTTAGATTCTCAAACTGGAAAAATAAGGTGATTTTTCTTCTCAAATGTAAATTAATTGAAACTCCAGGCAAGCCAAGGCCCCCATACAGGCTTTTCAACCTACTGGGGAATATAAATCATTTATTTAGTGTCAACTCTGGGCAGCCACTGTGCCAGGCATGGAGGACACAGTTTGATGAGGGAAGCTGTCACGTACCAAAGGCAGTGTACTAAGTGTTATAACAGAGTTGGGGCTGGGGGGTATGGAACCCCCACCAGAGAGATCAAATTTCCCTGAGTCAGATTTCCCCGAGGAAGTAGAATTTTGCTCGATGTGAAATGGGGACAGAGGACAGGGGCGAGGGCTTTGACGGAAATATCAGTCAGTTATGAATTCATACCTCTTCTCTTTTTCTTTTTCATCCTCATCCATTATTCGGTGATGTAACAAAGGATCCTGAAATCAAAGTAGAGCAACATTTTACTAATAAATCAAATCTTTGATGAATCACATAAAGCAATAAAGCTAATCAAAATTCTCAATTGCATGGCACCTTTTTCCCTCAAGGAATGCCTACTTCTTTTAAAGATAGAATTTCATTAAGTACCAATAACCCTCCCATAGATTATGTAGATGTTGAAGACTTGCTTTATTGTGTGATCCCCAGTGAATGTTTGTCACAATAACGTTACAAATGAATATATTTGAAAAAGTTACAAAAACATTCTGTGAAGTTGCACAACTTAATCCAAAAGTCAAGTATTTGTAGATTTAACTCCATACCCTTGGATTCCTTTAATTTCCACTAATATCAAGAACACACGGAGACAAAGAAGATGTGAGCTGAAAGCTTCATATCAGCCACAATATCATGACACAATAGACAAAATATGCATTTACTGTTGCTATCACAGAAATCCATGGCATATAAAAATGACCCTGAAATCACCAAAGTTCTCTGCTTTGAACTGGATAATTAGACTCATACACCACCTCAAGGTCAAAACCTCTAGGTAGATGTCAATGACATTCAAATACATGTGTGTTAAACAAGAAGCAACAGTTAAAATATAGCAAACAGCTTCTAAAGGCTCTCAAGAAAGTTAAAGAAAGCTCAGGGGTCAAACACTGGGGATGGGAAAGCACAGCTACACAACAAGGGAACTTAGGCATTAAATATACTCTTGGTGAAGGAGAATCCAAGCAGAGAATTGAAACTAAAACCCACCACCCCCTCCCTATGTATAGCCCAGACTCCCAGAGGCTACAATTTCATTTAAAGAATCATGCCATCAATAAGGGCAGGAAACGAGGTAGTCTGTCTGTCTTTTCCCACCCAGAGAACATAAGGAGACAACATTTCCTAAATAGCTTTGGAAATCAGAAAACGTTTAGAACTGAAGATCTGTAAGAATACTACATATTAAAACCCATAAAATGCAGCTAAAGCAGTACCAAGGAATGTATACCCATAAATGCTTACTAGAAAAAAAAAATAAATGAGTTAAGTAAGCAGTCATCAAAACAAATTGTAAAAAATAAGAGTAAAGCTGGAGTTCCCTTGTGGCTCAGCCAGTTAAGGATAAAGGGTTGTCATTGCTGTGGCTTGGGTCACTGCTGTGGTGTGCGTTCAATCCCTGGCCCTGGAACTTCTGCATGCCATGGATGTGACAAAAAAAAAGAAGAAGAAGAGTAAAACTAAAGAAAGAAGAAGCAAGGAAATAATAAACATAGGACCAAAAATGACACAATAAAAAAATAAAGATACAATAGAAGAGATTTAAGAAATTTGTTTCTAAAAGAAAATTTAAAAAAAAACATTGCTATACCAGATTAAGAAAAAAGGAAGAAGATACATTTTGGAATGAAAACTGCATACCTATGAATAAAAGAGATGGTAGAAGCAGTATTATCTGTTCTGTGCCCATACATTTGAGAACAGAGACAAAATGGAGTACTTCCTTAAAAAATGTATTTTACCCAAACCTATTTAATAATACAAAGAAAATCTGAATAAATCTTATAAATGTAAAAGAATTCAGTAATTAAAAATTTATCCACAGAAAAATAATCTAACCAAACCCAAACAAAATAGCCCCAATGTTTTCACAGACGGATGCTTCCAAATATTTAAAGAACAGGTATCTCCTTAAACATGCAAATTGTGCCAGAAAACAGATAAAGCAGGCTACCCAACTCATTTTATATTGCTAGCATATTCTTCATACCAAACTAGAAAAGGGCAGCTACAGAAGGGAAAATTTGATAAGGCAATTTTATTTATAACTCAGATTAAAAATTCTAAATCAAATTATCAAACCCAAATCATCAGAGTTTTTAAAAATCTGAGTTAACTTCAGAACTACCAGGATAATTTCACATCAGGAAAATATAATTCAACATATCAGACAAAAAGAGAAAAAGAATGTGATCATCTCAGTAGATGCAGAAAATGCATTTGATATAATTCAACACATATATATGACTTCTAAAAATATTCTTAACAGATTAGGTAGACAGGAACTCCCTTAATCCAATCAAAGGATTCAACTAAAAACATACAAACATCATACTTAAAAATGGAACATTAAATAATTCTTTAGCTCAAGGAGAAAAAAAAAACCAAGAGTGGTTGCTAAAACACTTAATATATAGTGCTGAAGGTACTAACCAGTGTATTAGGATAAGAAAAACAAATAAAATGAATTACTCTTAGAAAGGAAAAATAAAACTGTGCTCAGTCATGAATACTGTGATTATCTACATAGAAAATCCAAGGGATTCTACAATTTGCTAGAAATAACTAAACAGTTCAATAAGGTTGTTGTATGCAAAAAAAATTTTTTTAATTAATTTTGTTCCTATACAATGGCAAGCAAGCTGAGAAATATTTTTTTAAAGATACAATGACAACCAAAATTTATAGGGCCTACTGTTAATGGTCATTACATAACTGATATGGGACTAGTCTTCCTGCCCTGAATAACTAAGAAACTGGCCAAGTTATAGGAAATACTGACTTGGGTACATGTACAGCAGGCAGTACATGTCTGTGATCCCTGAGAAAGAGCAAAAATGAGAGAAGCCCTTCCTAAAATTACATCCAGACCATGGTTCAGAGAGCAGGATCCTAAGCAGAGTATAGCAGTCTCACTAAAATTAGCAGACAGAGGAGTTCCCGCCATGGCTCAGTGGTTAACAAATCCAACTAGTATCCATGAGGACGCGGGTTAAGGATCCAGCATTGCCGTGAGTTGTGGTGTAGGTTGCAGACTCAGCTTGGATCCCACGTTGCTATGGCTGTGGTATAGGCTGGCAGCTACAGCTCTGATTCGACCCCTAGCCTGGGAATGTCCATATGCCTTGGGTGTGGCCCTAAAAAGACAAAAAGATAAAAAAAAATTAGGAGACAGAAATAAGAGTTCAGGAAGGCCAAGATGGCAGGAATCTGCGGAAGAGAATACCAAAAAGAAAGGACCTGTGGGGAAGAAAGAAAATACCTCCAGAAATCTGAATACACATTCTCTTGAATCTTTGGCTAACTGTACAATACCAGTCAAAGCATAACTACCAGAAAGAACAAATACTACAAATTCAAAACTAAGTAACAATCACAGTGGGTTAAGGATGGGGCGTTGCCTCAGCTGTGGTGTAGGTCACAACTATAGCTCGGATTCAGTCCCTGGCATGGGAATTTTCAAATGCCATGGGTGCAGCTGAAAAAGAAAAAAAAAAAAAAAAAAAAAACACGGTTTACGCGTGGCCAGAAGACATGAGTTTCATTCAGCAGAGTGCAGGAAAAAGACTAAAAAAAAATGAGTTTTGGCATGAGATAATATCAGGCAACCTAAAATACATGTAAACTTGATTCCTAGAAAGGGAAGGCAAAAGTAATATTTGGGTAGTGACCAATTTTTTCCATACTAGATGAAAAATACAAATTCACATATTCAAGAAGCTCAATGAATCCAAGAAAATAAACACAGTGAAAAACAGGGTACATTATCAGGGTACATGATAAACAAATTGCTGAAAATCAATTACAAAGGGAAAAATCTTAAAAACAGACAAATAAGACACACTTAATACAGAGGAGGAAAGAATGTCCTCCGTCTGACTTCTCAGAATAACCCAAGCCATAAGAAAATGAAATATCTTTAAAGCTCAGGGGCAAGAGTTCCCGTCATGGCTCAGCGGTAACAAACCAAACTAGTATCCATGAGGACGCAGGTTCAATCCCCGGTCTCGCTCAGTGGGTTAAGGATCTGTCGTTGCTGTGAACTGTGGTGCAGGCTGCAGACATGGCTAGGATCTGGCACTGCAGCGGCTGTGACATAGGCCAGCGGCTGTGGCTTAGATTCAACCCCTAGCCTGGGAACTTCCAATGCCATGGGTGCAGCCCTAAAAAGACAAAAAAGGAAGAAAAAAATGTTCAGGGGCAAAAAGCAACCTAGAATTCTATATCTAGCAAAAATGCACCCTTCAAAGAAATAGAAGGTAAAATAAAATCATCTTCAGATGAACAAAATCTGGAAGAAGTCAAGGCCAGCACACCAGCACTACCAAAAATGTTAAAGGAAGGACTGAAGGCAGAAGGAAAAGAGTGCCAGATAGAAACTCTGAGCTACATAAATAAATGAAAAGCACTGGAAATAATATATATATATATGTGAATAAATATCCATTTTTATTTTTAATTTCTTTAAAAGATAAATAAAAGCGATGTACTTTAAGGTTTAAAATACACATAATAGATATCAAACCTATGACAATAATTACACCAAAGACAGGAGGGTGGAAAACAAAACTCTGTTACGAGGTTCTTACATTAAACATGAAGTGGCACAATATTAATTCACAGAAGACAGTAATAAATTAAAGATGTATACTATAAACAGCCTAGAGCAATGAATAAAACACACATGAAGTACAGATTATAAATCAAAAGAGATAAAATGGAATACTAATTACTCATTTCATCCGAAAGGAAGCAGGAAAAAAAAAAAAGACAAAGGGGACAACAGATCAAATGAAGACAAATAGAAAACATACAGCAAGATGGCAGACTTAAACCTAACCACATTAATAATTACATTAACTGTCAATGGACTAAAGGCACAAATGTAAGCCTGGGATTGTCAAAACTGGGTACAAAATATGACCAAACCAACAGGATACTCACTTTAATTATAAAGACACATCTACGCTATGTAACGCTAATGATATAAAGCTTGAAGGACTAATTAATATCAAAGACAATATTACTAGAGAAAAAGAGGGCTATTTCATGATAGAGGAGTCAATCAGGAAGACATATTAATCCTAAACAGGTATATACCTAATTACAAAGCTTCAAAACAAAGTAAGAACTGAAAGAAGACACAAGGAAACCTACATTTATAGCTGATGAGCTAAAACACCCCTCTATCAGTAATCAGCAGAACAAGTAAAGAGAAAATAAGAGACTGAAGACTTACTATACCGCCAGTGAACTTCACCCCATTTGTTTACAGAATACTGCGCCCAGCGACTGTAGAACATAGCTTTTCTTTCATTCCGTCTTTAACAGTCAAAACAGTCCAAGACATGCTGGGCCATGAGGCCGGTTTCAGTAAATTGAAAGCATTAAAATCATATAGATTATGTTCTCTGATCAAAACAGAATTAAATTAGAAATCGGCAATAAATAAATAAATAAATCTCTGGGAATCCCTCAAATACTTGCAAATTAAATAACTTACTTCTGAATAATGTCTGGATCAAAGAAGAAACCTTTGGAAAAGGTTTAAACAAGGAAAATTATATAATATTTCTAACTGAATGATAATGAATATTAATTTTTAATTCCCCAAACTTCAATAATCTAATTGTGCTGTATTAAAATTGCATTATGCATATTTATGGTGTTATATATTTCATCAAGAAAATTCATATCTTTATAATTACTCAAATCACTTTTTCATTTTAAGATTTATATGTTTCTTCATATAGAAAAGAAACTATACAGTGCTTAGTAGTTAACAAAAATGTGTACAATCACTACATAGAAAATAATGTGTTTACTGCTGAATATAAGAGACGATCTAAATAAATGGAAAGAGAAGTCATATCCCTGGAGAGGATATCTCAATATCATAAATTTCTCAGATCTCCCCAACTAATCTACAAATTAATGTAACTGATCAAAAGCCAGCAGGTTTTTTGTTTTGGTTTGGTTTTCTATACAACTTCACAAGTTGATTACAAAAATTCCCATGGAAAGCAGCAAGTCAGAAATAGCCACCAAGCCTTCTTGTAAAGCTATATCGTGTTTAGGTAAATGGATAATGGAGCAAAAGCTAATCAGAGAATAATGGGACAGAAGAGACACATTAGGAACAGACCCATGCATGAGCTGAAATTTATGACAAGAGAAGCATTAAAAATCTGAAATTTCTACCATGGAGCGTATGTGTTTGAATAGAGCCCTTTCTGTATATTGGGGCAATAAAATTTGCCTGAAAGCTATTCACACACATGAGCCATGTTTTATATGTCTTTAATATTTCCAACAACACCCGGTTCTACACAGAGGAAACACTCAAAACATACCATTCCATTCTCTTGCCAGAATCTCCAAATATATTCTCAGATTATATAAAGTACAAGAGGCAGGATTTGATACTGGCTCCACCATTTATCAGTTACATGCCCTTGTGCAAATTAAATGAAGTTTGAATCTCCTTGTCTGTAAAATGGAGATAATAATAATACCCACCATTTCACAGGCTTGTTGTAAAAATTAAATGAGGGTACAAATTACCTGGGCATAGTGGTAAATGCCCAGCACTAAAATAAATGTTAATTCTTATTAAAACACACACACACACGGAGTTCTCTTGTGGCACAGCGGGTTAAAGATCCCGCATTGCCAATGCAGCAGCTTGGTTTGCTTCTGTTGTGCAGGTTCAATCCCTGGCCCAGGAGCTTCCACATGCTGTGGGTTTGCACCACCCAAAAAAAACCCCACTAAATATTGGACGACCTTTCTTCTCCACTGGAAAAGGTAGGCACAGACACCTGTTAATTTGCTGAGTCTTTTCCACTTGTTATTCATTTCCCAACAAAAAAGACTTCAAAGCTTACACCCAGGAAAGAACATGCAAAGACTGAAAAAAGAAAAGGGTCATTAATGAAAGTTCTCAGGCCAAAAGCAGCCAGCTTTCCTATGCAAAGTAATAACTACTTCATTCAGAACAGCAGAACGTGCTGAGTGCCTTTTTTCAAGATCAGTGAGAAAAAGTCTAAAATCTCAACAATATTATTACTTAAGTATAATACAAAGGTCAGGGAGTTCCCTTCGGGCTCAGCGGTTAACTAACCTGACTAGGATCCATGAGGATGCAGCTTCGATCCCTGGCTTCGTTCAGTAGGTTGGGGATCCGAGGTTGCCGTGAGCTGTGGTGTAGGTTGCAGATGCAGCTCAGATCTGGAGTTGCTGTGGCTGTGGTGCAAGCCAGCAGCTGTAGCTCTGATTCGACCCCTAGCCTGGGAATTTCCATCTGCCACAGGGTGCAGCCGTTAAAAAAGCAAAAACAAAACAAAACAAAGGTCAAACGGTCATGAAGGTGATGTTTGCCACTTTCAGTTTTCTGGGGGTGTGTGTGTGTGTGCGCGCTAATGTGTGTGTGCTGGTTTTTGTGAATTTTATTTTAGTTCACAAGAAAACACACTGAATATAGATGGATTATGGGAGTAGAAAATGAACTGATTTCTGTAATTAATCCTTGGCTCTCTGAGGTTGAGAATCACTTATGCAGATACTTTCTAGTGTGACAATTAGGATGGAAAAGGTTATCAGTGCTCAGCTGGGATAAGATCCACAGTCAAAGGCATCTTCACTCAGTTTCTCAGCCTCATAACTGCCAGCATCAAATAAATAGCCACACTCACAGTTCAGGTTCCGTATGAGTCTTCTCCGGATACACGTCACTTGCTAATCAGATCTGAGCTTCTGCTGCCAATGCCCTTGAAATATCCTGCAGGGGTCCCGTCTAGGGTCTATGTGACACACATAACATGGGCCATCACCTCCCAGTACGAATAGTTCAGGACTAAATGACACCAAATGTTTAATCCTGAATTAGAATCAAAGTGAACACATCCTGAGAAGTATTCCAGGACTCCAGGAGGCTCCGGTGTTCAGACTCCCCTCATCCCTGCACTGCTTTACAGTCTCCCAGCTGTTACACTCTGCACTTGGGGAAAGGAGAAAATAGGCTGATGAGCAACAGAGTAGCAAGAGCTTGGCTTTCTCCTGCTGCAAACCTAGGGCAGCAGAAAGTCTTAGAATAAAGACTCCAACACTGCAGTGTAAGGAATTTACTTACATATCTCGGGGCTGATGACCTTTCTGACAAATTCACCACCGATTCAGATAGATACGTGGACTATGCCACCTCTGCCTGCTCTGCTTGAGGATTTATAAAGTCGAATTTTAATGAAGTTTCTTGTGAAATGTCTACACTTGTTGCAGTCTTCAGTTCGCAAAACAGTAACATTTGCCCAGGACTAGGAGTCCAAGTTCCCTTTAGTCTTCCTCCCAAGACTACATTGCTTATTTCCTGGAAAGTCTCAGACTTTCTGACACACCTCAGTGGATTTTTCATGTGTTTAATCAACGCAGGGGCCGCTGGAAAGCGTGTTTGTGAAGAATCTGTACTATGAAAAAGTAGTTGTTACAGTATTAGCTGAAAAAGCTAACAGTATTGTGTATACTATAGCAGCCCAGTCATTTAAACAATGATATACAAATGAACAAATAAAATACTGTATGAAGAACAGGACCTGGGGGGGGGGACATTCACAGGTGTCTTTGGGTGATGGAACTTTGGGAGGTTAAATTTTTTTGGCATTCTTAAAGTCTGTCTGATCAGAATGCATGACATTCAAAATTGAAAAACGTCTCTCAAAAAAATAATAGGAGAGCCGGTGTTGAACAGTAGTCTTTGTAATTGTGTGACCTTTGCTGTGTTCCTTAACTTTTGTGAGTCTCAATGATCTCAACCGTAAAATCTGGATTATAATAGCCACATGTCAAGGTTTCTGTAAGAATTAAGCTAATATACATATAAAGTGGCTGGCACCACGTCGGCACATGGTAGCCATTCAATTCAGACAACTGAGATCGACAGAGCAGTTTAAACTCTAAAGGGTTGTGAGGAAGTTGGCAGTCTTCTCAAGAGAAGGAAGCAATGGGAAAAACTTGGCAATACAGAGTGGAGAGAACTGCGCAGCGGGCCAGCCGGGTGAGCCTAACGTGTCGTGGACAAGTGGTGTCCCAAGTCTGGGTACAGTCAGGTCATCAGGACACCTAACGGATGTCCTCGCAGGAGCAGCACGAGGTGGAAGAGCAGGACTCTATAGAGGTTCCCAGCTGCACAGAAGCCTGACTTTTTCCAGCAGCAGGCAGCTGCCCATCTGTAGGCATGGAGACAGGGGATGGTCGGACTGATCCTTTCTCGGAGTTTTTCTGGGCCCTGAGGACGATCAGGGGTACGAAGGATAGTGGCCAGAAAAAGAAGGTGACTTGTTGGATCATAACGTAAAGATTAACCACGTAAAGAAGCTGTAGGCGGGGCTGGGGGAGGTTGGCTGAGCAAAAAAAATATGGCAGTCAAGTGGCTGGAATGCACTGGAGGAGAGCAAACAGCATGGGTACCAAATACTGCAGAAAGGGCAATGGAAGAAGCGGAGGTTAGGGGCGTCACTGGGCAGAATCAAGATGAAAATGTCCCCAGTGGTTTCTGATAATGCCAAGGGCAGTCATGAATACCATTCTGTTTCATGGAGAGAAAGAGAGAGAGAGAACACGAGCGAGTCTGTCTTGACCCTTCCAGTACGAGCTCTGTACCCAAGGCTAAACTGCCCCCTCTGTGGGGCTGCCTGAACCCCAGGCAGTCACTGGGAGGCCCGGGGAGCTAGTGGGCAGACTGAGTCCCATTGCAGCCGCAGCCAGAATGCACTCCCCTCCCCCTGGCCGGCCAGTCCGTCAGTCAGCTCGGCCAGACTGACAGAGAGAAGGAAACCCGTGCGGCCTCCACCAGGCAATAATGGCCAGAAAGTGTTTGGCTCATGTAAACATCATTTCAAATGTTTATACAGAATGTGAAAGAAAACCAGAGAGGGTCTGAGGAAAAGCAGAATGCAGTGGTTACATTATTTGTTTATTTTCAAGTAAAAACCTCAAAGTATTTAAAATGACATTGCGGAAGGCAATCACACCATCTATTTGTAGTTAAAAATTCGCTGTGTATTATCAGGGATCAACTCTTTCTTTATACAGACAGACATATTTTTTTTAATAAACAATTGCTCAAGAAAAGTGGTCTTTCGAATCTCTATAGAATTCTGGGGTTTCCTTTATGTTTATAGGAAAAAAGTGCACAACGGCATGCTTCACCGGTTTGAATGAAGTCATCTTCTCTTACTCATACAAGGTCAATTGAAGATATTTAATCAGTGAGAAAGAATGAAATAGTTAAAATTCTCACATAGACGGTAATTACTTTAAATGTGTATGGCATAAACATATCAACCAAGTCAATGGAATTTTCCAATTTATTTTCAGTAAAAACCTTCTTCAAAAATTACAGACTCATGGAGTTCCCTTCGTGGCTCAGTGGTTAACAAATCCGACTAGGAACCATGAGGATGCAGGTTCGATCCCTGGCCTTGCTCAGTGGGTTAAGGATCCGGCGTTGCCGTGAGCTGTGGTGTAGGTTGCAGACGCGGCTTGGATCCCGCGTTGCTGTGGCTGTGGTGTAGGCCGGCGGCTACAGCTCCTGTTAGATCCCTAGCCTGGGAACCTCCATATGCCGCGGGTGCGGCTCTACATAAAAGGCAAAAAGACAAAAAAAAAAATTACAGACTCATAAGATTATAATTCATCAGTTATTCATCCATCTTAAGGGGACGGGATTTTCCAATGGAGAAAGTCAACACTGGAAATTCACCTAGAGTGGATCACGTGATAATAAGCCCGGAAAGGCAAAGAGGCAAAAGCACCCTCGAAAAGAGATCCAGAAACAGGATCAGGCTTCCTGACTCCTTTGGGGTGTCCCTAAAACTGGCTTTGGTTTTCTCGAACATGAGTTCTTTCGGCCCGGGGCGCTGGCCTGGGTGAGGTGGTGGGCAAAAGCCAAGAAATGAAGGAAATGACCGGCTAGCCCAGGGCACGCACACCTACGCGGGGGAAATGCCCACTCCTTCCTAGACCTAAGCTGAGGCTCATTCTCTGCATATTATATGGCTCTTCTGAGGACAAGGCCAGGTCAATTGTGTCCACTATTGTATTTTGTATTCCCAGCACCCCAGGCTGTTCCTGGCAGAAAACGCAGGCTGGATAAATGTTTGGCGAGGGACTAAATGAATGGAGAAACACTGAGACCTACCTGCCAAAATGCTGGTGAGCAGCCAAAGGTTGCTGAGCACCTCTCACCCAGCTAATCCTGTTCCTAGAAGACAGACGGGTTTAAAAAGGGGGGTGGGGCAAACCCACATCTGCAGAGAAATGAAGTTAGATCTAAAAATGAGGGTTTGGGATGGAAATGCTATAAAACTTGGTTGTGATGATTGCTGTACACCTATAAATGTAATAAAATTCATTAAGTAACTAAAAAATAAAAATACAAATAAATAAAATGAAAAGGAAATAAAAAAATAAAACATAAAAATATATCTCTTATTGGTTTTGCACTTTGGGGAACTCTGTCTGGCATGTTCTCTTAGCCCGAGGCAATAAGGAAGATGAAGAAGCTAAAGGTTCTTATATCCTTCACTATTCTGGCAGGATATTTCACGATTCTACATGGTACATACAGTCTGGCTCTGGCCCTGAAAGAGATCGGCAGTCCATGGCATTCCTCACGCTCGTTTTATTCCAGTTACGTCTCTGGATCTTCAATAAAACCCTCCCATGGTCCTGCCCATTTGGAAATGTCAGGAATTCGTTTCACCCCAGTCCCCACTACACCTGGTTCAAGGCAAGGGAGAAGTCCCTGCTGGACTAGAAGCTTCCCAGGAGGCGGTATCAGAGATCCCTGTGTAATGGACATAAAGGACTTCCGCTGGCAGCAGGGAAGAACATCGCAGCAGGAAACAGAGCCTGAGTAAAGGGCGTCAAGGTGAGATGTGATGATACGGTCACACGTGGTTACATGATTACATATGGTTACAGGGCTTCTTGCCATGTGAACTCGGGCAAGTTATTTCACGTCTCTGAGCCTCAGAGTCCTCATCTGCAGAAGGGGAATAATAATAGCACGATTTCACAGGGCTGATGTAAAGGTTCTCTGGCATAATGGATGTCAAAGTGCCTACCCTAATTCTGGGGATGGGATGTACAGGGTGGCGACTGGACTAATACTGGGCTGTATGTTTGAAAATTGCCAAATAAGTAGGGGTTTGGGTTTTTTGTTTGTTTGGGGTTTTTTTGTTTGTTTTTTTTGAGGGTTTTTGTTTGTTTGTTTTTTGCTTTTTAGGGCTGCATGTGCGGCATATGGAAGTTCCCAGGTTAGCGGTCAAATTGGAGCTACAGCTGCCAACCTATACCACAGCCACAGCTCACAGCAATGCCAGATTCCCAACCCACTGATCGAGGCCAGGGATCGAACCCCATGATCCTCATGAATACTAGTCAGATTCATTTCCACTGCACCACAATGGGCACTCTGCCCAATAAGTTGCTCTTAAAAGTTCTCATAACAAGGAGACAAAATTTAACTATGAGACGTAATGGATATAAACTGAATTGACTGTGGTCATCATTTCACAGTCTATACGTATATCAAATCATTAGGTTGTACGGCTTAAGTCTGTACAATGCTATGTGTCAATTACGTCTCAATAAAGCTGGAAAGAATGTTTTCAAACTGCAGCTGAAGCACTTTGCCTGAGGCGACACGGCCAGAACTGGGATGTCAATGAGTCTGTGCACAACCGTTTCACCACCTCCTCTGTACTGCCTTTCAAATTCGGGGAAGATGCATGCTCCCTGCCTCGCTATACTACTCACTCTTTCTCTGTTATTAAACTCCGGGGTGATTACCCTGAAAGCTCTCTAAACTCTTTTGAAGGTCCCCCCACCCGACGCAGAAGACAGCATATGAATAAAGGGGACACGTCTGAGCTTTCCAGCCCCTGCCTGGGTGGCACACGAAACCCCTAAGTAATCTGCATCCTCGTCCACGGCCAACCCGAGTGTCCCCGCCACAGGCGTGTCCTCCAGAATCCCAAGGCTACCTAGGAATTCGGCTTATCAACGACAGGGAGGTAACCTAAGATTCGCTCCTGTCCCTTCCTCATTTATCAACAAACTCAACATTTCCCTCCCCAGGCTGCAACAACGGGAGTTCTCCAGAATTAACTTCCACATGCACTGTACGATCACTCTCTAAAGAAGCAGGAAGTCAAATTCTTCTTTACCAAGATACGAGCAGAGAAAAATCCCAGCTGCCTGACCAAACCCTCTAGCACTAGCATCATCCAGCTAGTCCTGTAAGTGCAGGCTGCCAAGCTCCCTTCTCTGCCCTTCGCCCTTCTCTTCCTCCTCTGCCCGTTTGGGCCCATCCGAGCAGCATCCACAGCCTGACTACGGGTCCTGCCTCTGCACCGTGGCTCCCACTCCACTGTTCTAGTCTATCCTCCAAGCCAGACCTCAAGTTCAGGCCGTTTCACCTCAAGCCCTGCAGCCACGTCCCCTCGTTTGTCTCCATCCCTGCCCCTCTCCAGTCCAACCTCCCCTGTCAGCCAGCACCATCCAGCACGCCAGCCTGATCCCGTCCCTCCTCCTAAATCCCTCCCCTGGGTCCTCCGCTATCCCAGACTTACAGAGTGGCCCTGATCTCCGCAGTAAGCAACTTAGCTGATTCTTGCAACATGTTTAGGAGGTAACGCTCTAATGTTACCGTCTCGGTATCTCAGGAAACCGAGGCACAAAAACGCAGCCCAAGATCACCCAGCTAGTAAGCGGCACATCAGAGAGCTGAATCCAGAGAGGCTGGTACGCTGCCTCCCGTCTCTGTGTCGCTGTTTCTAAGAGGTCTTTCCGGATCTCCCCTAAGTCTTCCCTTTGAAGACCCCTACACAAACTGCCCCGTGTGTATTAGAATGTAGGCATCCTTGGGGCAGGGGACTTTTACTCTGCTTTCTGGACCCATACATCCAGACGACAGAAGAAAAGAAACGGGAAGTTAGAATGCCAAAAAAATAAAAGGGATATGGTTCCCAGGAGTCCTAGGATTTTACAGATGAGTACATTCTGAAAAATCCAACCTAGTCAATGTCCAAAGTGAATTCTGTGTGAATATCCGCAACCCTAGCATGTCTTAAACCTCTCCCACCTTGAAAGCGCTGTTTCACACTATCCTTCACTGTCCAGGACGACCTCCACTCCTGCCGGGCAAAAGGATGTTTAGCCTCGGTTTGCTTTCCACTAAAAGAGCAAGGCATCTCTGCGGACGTCACTTCTTTTTTTTTTTT